>CM060592.1:9000874-9103374 GCA_030578255.1 Tiaroga cobitis
GAGTGAGTCTGACCGCGAGCCTGAGTGAGTCTGACCACAAGCCTGAGTGAGTCTGACCGCGAGTCTGACCGCGAGCCCGAGTGAGTCTGACCGCGAGCCCGAGTGAGTCTGACCGCGAGCCCGAGTGAGTCTGACCGCGAGCCCGAGTGAGTCTGACCGCGAGCCCGAGTGAGTCTGACCGCGAGCCCGAGTGAGTCTGACCGCGAGCCCGAGTGAGTCTGACCGCGAGCCCGAGTGAGTCTGACCGCGAGCCCGAGTGGGCCTGAGTGAGTCTGACCGCGAGCCTGAGTGAGTCTGACCGCGAGCCTGAGTGAGTCTGACCGCGAGCCTGAGTGAGTCTGACCGCGAGCCTGAGTGAGTCTGACCGCGAGCCTGAGTGAGTCTGACCGAGTCTGACCGCGAGCCCGAGTGAGTCTGACCGCGAGCCCGAGTGAGTCTGACCGCGAGCCCGAGTGAGTCTGACCGTGCGTCTGACCGCTAGCCCGAGTGAGTCTGGCCGCGAGCCCGAGTGAGTCTGGCCGCGAGCCCGAGTGAGTCTGACCGCGAGCCCGAGTGAGTCTGACCGCGAGCCCGAGTGAGTCTGACCGCGAGCCCGAGTGAGTCTGACCGCGAGCCCGAGTGAGTCTGACCGCGAGCCCGAGTGAGTCTGACCGCGAGCCCGAGTGAGTCTGACCGCGAGCCCGAGTGGGCCTGAGTGAGTCTGACCGCGAGCCTGAGTGAGTCTGACCGCGAGCCTGAGTGAGTCTGACCGCGAGCCTGAGTGAGTCTGACCGAGTCTGACCGCGAGCCCGAGTGAGTCTGACCGCGAGCCCGAGTGAGTCTGACCGCGAGCCTGAGTGAGTCTGACCGTGAGTCTGACCGCGAGCCCGAGTGAGTCTGGCCGCGAGCCCGAGTGAGTCTGGCCGCGAGCCCGAGTGAGTCTGACCGCGAGCCCGAGTGAGTCTGACCGCGAGCCCGAGTGAGTCTAACCGCGAGCCCGAGTGGGCCTGAGTGAGTCTGACCGCGAGCCTGAGTGAGTCTGACCGCGAGCCTGAGTGAGTCTGACCGCGAGCCTGAGTGAGTCTGACCACAAGCCTGAGTGAGTCTGACCGCGAGTCTGACCGCGAGCCCGAGTGATTCTGACCGCGAGCCCGAGTGAGTCTGACCGCGAGCCCGAGTGAGTCTGACCGCGAGCCCGAGTGAGTCTGACCGCGAGCCCGAGTGAGTCTGACCGCGAGCCCGAGTGGGCCTGAGTGAGTCTGACCGCGAGCCCGAGTGGGCCTGAGTGAGTCTGACCGCGAGCCTGAGTGAGTCTGACCGCGAGCCTGTGTGAGTCTGACCGCGAGCCTGAGTGAGTCTGACCGCGAGCCTGAGTGAGTCTGACCGCGAGCCTGAGTGAGTCTGACCGCGAGCCTGAGTGAGTCTGACCGCGAGCCTGAGTGAGTCTGACCGCGAGCCTGAGTGAGTCTGACCGCGAGCCTGAGTGAGTCTGACCGAGTCTGACCGCGAGCCCGAGTGAGTCTGACCGCGAGCCCGAGTGAGTCTGACCGCGAGCCTGAGTGAGTCTGACCGTGAGTCTGACCGCTAGCCCGAGTGAGTCTGGCCGCGAGCCCGAGTGAGTCTGGCCGCGAGCCCGAGTGAGTCTGGCCGCGAGCCCGAGTGAGTCTGACCGCGAGCCCGAGTGAGTCTGACCGCGAGCCCGAGTGAGTCTGACCGCGAGCCCGAGTGAGTCTGACCGCGAGCCCGAGTGAGTCTGACCGCGAGCCCGAGTGGGCCTGAGTGAGTCTGACCGCGAGCCTGAGTGAGTCTGACCGCGAGCCTGAGTGAGTCTGACCGCGAGCCTGAGTGAGCCCGAGTGAGTCTGACCGCGAGCCCGAGTGAGTCTGACCGCGAGCCCGAGTGAGTCTGACCGCGAGCCTGAGTGAGTCTGACCGTGAGTCTGACCGCGAGCCCGAGTGAGTCTGGCCGTGAGCCCGAGTGAGTCTGGCCGCGAGCCCGAGTGAGTCTGGCCGCGAGCCCGAGTGAGTCTGACCGAGGCCCGAGTGAGTCTGACCGCGAGCCCGAGTGGGCCTGAGTGAGTGTGACTGCGAGCCTGAGTGAGTCTGACCGCGAGCCTGAGTGAGTCTGACCGCGAGCCTGAGTGAGTCTGACCGCGAGCCTGAGTGAGTCTGAGTGAGTCTGACCGCGAGCCCGAGTGAGTCTGACCGCGAGCCCGAGTGAGTCTGACCGCGAGCCCGAGTGAGTCTGACCGCGAGCCCGAGTGAGTCTGACCGCGAGCCCGAGTGAGTCTGACCGCGAGCCCGAGTGAGTCTGACCGCGAGCCCGAGTGAGTCTGACCGCGAGCCCGAGTGAGTCTGACCGCGAGCCCGAGTGAGTCTGACCGCGAGCCCGAGTGGGCCTGAGTGAGTCTGACCGCGAGCCTGAGTGAGTCTGACCGCGAGCCTGAGTGAGTCTGACCGCGAGCCTGAGTGAGTCTGACCGCGAGCCTGAGTGAGTCTGACCGCGAGCCTGAGTGAGTCTGACCGTGAGTCTGACCGTGAGTCTGAGTGAGTCTGACCGCGAGCCCGAGTGAGTCTGGCCGCGAGCCCGAGTGAGTCTGACCGCGAGCCCGAGTGAGTCTGACCGCGAGCCCGAGTGAGTCTGACCGCGAGCCCGAGTGAGTCTGACCGCGAGCCCGAGTGAGTCTGACCGCGAGCCCGAGTGAGTCTGACCGCGAGCCCGAGTGGGCCTGAGTGAGTCTGACCGCGAGCCTGAGTGAGTCTGACCGCGAGCCTGAGTGAGTCTGACCGCGAGCCTGAGTGAGTCTGACCACAAGCCTGAGTGAGTCTGACCGCGAGTCTGACCGCGAGCCCGAGTGAGTCTGACCGCGAGCCCGAGTGAGTCTGACCGCGAGCCCGAGTGAGTCTGACCGCGAGCCCGAGTGAGTCTGACCGCGAGCCCGAGTGAGTCTGACCGCGAGCCCGAGTGAGTCTGACCGCGAGCCCGAGTGGGCCTGAGTGAGTCTGACCGCGAGCCTGAGTGAGTCTGACCGCGAGCCTGAGTGAGTCTGACCGCGAGCCTGAGTGAGTCTGACCGCGAGCCTGAGTGAGTCTGACCGCGAGCCTGAGTGAGTCTGACCGAGTCTGACCGCGAGCCCGAGTGAGTCTGACCGCGAGCCCGAGTGAGTCTGACCGCGAGCCCGAGTGAGTCTGACCGTGCGTCTGACCGCTAGCCCGAGTGAGTCTGGCCGCGAGCTCGAGTGAGTCTGGCCGCGAGCCCGAGTGAGTCTGACCGCGAGCCCGAGTGAGTCTGACCGCGAGCCCGAGTGAGTCTGACCGCGAGCCCGAGTGAGTCTGACCGCGAGCCCGAGTGAGTCTGACCGCGAGCCCGAGTGAGTCTGACCGCGAGCCCGAGTGAGTCTGACCGCGAGCCCGAGTGGGCCTGAGTGAGTCTGACCGCGAGCCTGAGTGAGTCTGACCGCGAGCCTGAGTGAGTCTGACCGCGAGCCTGAGTGAGCCTGAGTGAGTCTGACCGCGAGCCCGAGTGAGTCTGACCGCGAGCCCGAGTGAGTCTGACCGCGAGCCTGAGTGAGTCTGACCGTGAGTCTGACCGCGAGTCCGAGTGAGTCTGGCCGCGAGCCCGAGTGAGTCTGGCCGCGAGCCCGAGTGAGTCTGACCGCGAGCCCGAGTGAGTCTGACCGCGAGCCCGAGTGAGTCTGACCGCGAGCCCGAGTGGGCCTGAGTGAGTCTGACCGCGAGCCTGAGTGAGTCTGACCGCGAGCCTGAGTGAGTCTGACCGCGAGCCTGAGTGAGTCTGACCACAAGCCTGAGTGAGTCTGACCGCGAGTCTGACCGCGAGCCCGAGTGATTCTGACCGCGAGCCCGAGTGAGTCTGACCGCGAGCCCGAGTGAGTCTGACCGCGAGCCCGAGTGAGTCTGACCGCGAGCCCGAGTGAGTCTGACCGCGAGCCCGAGTGGGCCTGAGTGAGTCTGACCGCGAGCCCGAGTGGGCCTGAGTGAGTCTGACCGCGAGCCTGAGTGAGTCTGACCGCGAGCCTGTGTGAGTCTGACCGCGAGCCTGAGTGAGTCTGACCGCGAGCCTGAGTGAGTCTGACCGCGAGCCTGAGTGAGTCTGACCGCGAGCCTGAGTGAGTCTGACCGCGAGCCTGAGTGAGTCTGACCGAGTCTGACCGCGAGCCCGAGTGAGTCTGACCGCGAGCCCGAGTGAGTCTGACCGCGAGCCTGAGTGAGTCTGACCGTGAGTCTGACCGCTAGCCCGAGTGAGTCTGGCCGCGAGCCCGAGTGAGTCTGGCCGCGAGCCCGAGTGAGTCTGACCGCGAGCCCGAGTGAGTCTGACCGCGAGCCCGAGTGAGTCTGACCGCGAGCCCGAGTGAGTCTGACCGCGAGCCCGAGTGAGTCTGACCGCGAGCCCGAGTGAGTCTGACCGCGAGCCCGAGTGGGCCTGAGTGAGTCTGACCGCGAGCCTGAGTGAGTCTGACCGCGAGCCTGAGTGAGTCTGACCGCGAGCCTGAGTGAGTCTGACCGAGTCTGACCGCGAGCCCGAGTGAGTCTGACCGCGAGCCCGAGTGAGTCTGACCGCGAGCCTGAGTGAGTCTGACCGTGAGTCTGACCGCGAGCCCGAGTGAGTCTGGCCGTGAGCCCGAGTGAGTCTGGCCGCGAGCCCGAGTGAGTCTGGCCGCGAGCCCGAGTGAGTCTGACCGCGAGCCCGAGTGAGTCTGACCGCGAGCCCGAGTGGGCCTGAGTGAGTGTGACCGCGAGCCTGAGTGAGTCTGACCGCGAGCCTGAGTGAGTCTGACCGCGAGCCTGAGTGAGTCTGACCGCGAGCCTGAGTGAGTCTGACCGCGAGCCTGAGTGGGCCTGAGTGAGTCTGACTGAGTCTGACCGCGAGCCTGAGTGAGTCTGACCGCGAGCCCGAGTGAGTCTGGCCGCGAGCCCGAGTGAGTCTGACCGCGAGCCCGAGTGAGTCTGACCGCGAGCCCGAGTGAGTCTGACCGCGAGCCCGAGTGGGCCTGAGTGAGTCTGACCGCGAGCCCGAGTGGGCCTGAGTGAGTCTGACCGCGAGCCTGAGTGAGTCTGACCGCGAGCCTGAGTGAGTCTGACCGCGAGCCTGAGTGAGTCTGACCGCGAGCCTGAGTGAGTCTGACCGCGAGCCTGAGTGAGTCTGACCGCGAGCCTGAGTGAGTCTGACCGCGAGTCTGACCGCGAGTCTGACCGGATCTGAGTGAGTCTGACCGCGAGCCCGAGTGAGTCTGACCGCGAGCCCGAGTGAGTCTGACCGCGAGCCCGAGTGAGTCTGACCGCGAGCCCGAGTGAGTCTGACCGCGAGCCCGAGTGAGTCTGACCGCGAGCCCGAGTGAGTCTGACCGCGAGCCCAAGTGGGCCTGAGTGAGTCTGACCGCGAGCCTGAGTGAGTCTGACCGCGAGCCTGAGTGAGTCTGACCGCGAGCCTGAGTGAGTCTGACCGCGAGCCTGAGTGAGTCTGACCGCGAGCCTGAGTGAGTCTGACCGCGAGCCTGAGTGAGTCTGACCGCGAGCCTGAGTGAGTCTGACCGCGAGCCCGAGTGAGTCTGACCGCGAGCCCGAGTGAGTCTGGCCGCGAGCCCGAGTGAGTCTGACCGCGAGCCCGAGTGAGTCTGACCGCGAGCCCGAGTGAGTCTGACCGCGAGCCCGAGTGGGCCTGAGTCTGACCGCGAGCCTGAGTGAGTCTGACCGCGAGCCTGAGTGAGTCTGACCGCGAGCCTGAGTGAGTCTGACCACAAGCCTGAGTGAGTCTGACCGCGAGTCTGACCGCGAGCCCGAGTGAGTCTGACCGCGAGCCCGAGTGAGTCTGACCGCGAGCCCGAGTGAGTCTGACCGCGAGCCCGAGTGAGTCTGACCGCGAGCCCGAGTGAGTCTGACCGCGAGCCCGAGTGAGTCTGACCGCGAGCCCGAGTGAGTCTGACCGCGAGCCCGAGTGGGCCTGAGTGAGTCTGACCGCGAGCCCGAGTGAGTCTGACCGCGGGCCCGAGTGAGTCTGACCGCGAGCCTGAGTGAGTCTGACCGTGAGTCTGGCCGCGAGCCCGAGTGAGTCTGGCCGCGAGCCCTAGTGAGTCTGGCCGCGAGCCCGAGTGAGTCTGACCGCGAGCCCGAGTGAGTCTGACCGCGAGCCTGAGTGAGTCTGACCGCGAGCCCGAGTGAGTCTGACCGCGAGCCCGAGTGAGTCTGACCGCGAGCCTGAGTGAGTCTGACCGTGGTTCTGAGTGAGTCTGACCATGCGCCTGAGTGAGTCTGACCGCGAGCCTGAGTGAGTCTGACCGCGAGCCTGAGTGAGTCTGACCGCGAGCCTGAGTGAGTCTGACCGAGTCTGACCGCGAGCCCGAGTGGTTCTGACTGCAAGCCCGAGTGAGTCTGACCGCGAGCCTGAGTGAGTCTGACCGTGAGTCTGACCGCGAGCCCGAGTGAGTCTGGCCGCGAGCCCGAGTGAGTCTGGCCGCGAGCCCGAGTGAGTCTGGCCGCGAGCCCGAGTGAGTCTGACCGCGAGCCTGAGTGAGTCTGACCGCGAGCCCGAGTGGGCCTGAGTGAGTGTGACTGCGAGCCTGAGTGAGTCTGACCGCGAGCCTGAGTGAGTCTGACCGCGAGCCTGAGTGAGTCTGACCGCGAGCCTGAGTGAGTCTGACCGCGAGCCTGAGTGGGCCTGAGTGAGTCTGACTGAGTCTGACCGCGAGCCTGAGTGAGTCTGACCGTGAGTCTGACCGCGAGCCCGAGTGAGTCTGGCCGCGAGCCCGAGTGAGTCTGACCGCGAGCCCGAGTGAGTCTGACCGCGAGCCCGAGTGAGTCTGACCGCGAGCCCGAGTGAGTCTGACCGCGAGCCCGAGTGGGCCTGAGTGAGTCTGACCGCGAGCCTGAGTGAGTCTGACCGCGAGCCTGAGTGAGTCTGACCGAGTCTGACCGCGAGCCCGAGTGAGTCTGACCGCGAGCCCGAGTGAGTCTGACCGTGAGCCTGAGTGAGTCTGATCGCGAGCCTGAGTGAGTCTGACTGCGAGCCTGAGTGAGCCTGACCGCGAGCCTGAGTGAGTCTGACCACAAGCCTGAGTGAGTCTGACCGTGAGTCTGACCATGAGAGTCTGACCGTGAGTGTGACCGCGAGACCGAGTGAGTCTGACCGTGAGTCTGACCGTGAGTCTGAGTGAGTCTGACCGCGAGCCTGAGTGAGTCTGACCGCGAGCCTGACCGCGAGCCTGAGTGAGTCTGACCGTGAGTCTGAGTCTGACCGTGAGTCTGAGTGAGTCTGACCGCGAGCCTGAGTGAGTCTGACCGCGAGCCTGAGTGAGTCTGACCGCGAGCCTGAGTGAGTCTGACCGCGAGTCGGACCGCGAGCCTGAGTGAGTCGGACCGCGAGCCTGAGTGAGTCTGACCGCGAGCCTGAGTGAGTCTGACCGCGAGCCTGAGTGAGTCTGACCGCGAGTCTGATCGTGAGCCTGACCGCGAGCCTGAGTGAGTCTGACCGCGAGCCTGAGTGAGTCTGAGTGAGTCTGACCGCGAGCCCGAGTGAGTCTGACCGCGAGCCTGAGTGAGTCTGAGTGAGTCTGAGTGAGTCTGACCGCGAGCCTGAGTGAGTCTGACCGCGAGCCTGAGTGAGTCTGACCGCGAGCCTGAGTGAGTCTGACCGCGAGCCTGAGTGAGTCTGACCGCGAGCCTGAGTGAGTCTGACCGCGAGTCTGATCGTGAGCCTGACCGCGAGCCTGAGTGAGTATGACCGCGAGCCTGAGTGAGTATGACCGCGAGCCTGAGTGAGTCTGAGTGAGTCTGACCGCGAGCCTGAGTGAGTCTGACCGCGAGCCTGAGTGAGTCTGACCGTGGTTCTGAGTGAGTCTGACCGTGAGTCTGACCGTGGGCCTGAGTGAGTCTGACCGTGAGTCTGACCGTGGGCCTGAGTGAGTCTGACCGTGAGTCTGACCGTGGGCCTGAGTGAGCCTGACCGCGAGCCTGAGTGAGTCTGACCGTGAGCCTGAGTGAGTCTGACCGTGAGTCTGATCGTGAGCCTGACCGCGAGCCTGAGTGAGTCTGACCGCGAGCCTGAGTGAGTCTGACCGCGAGTCGGACCGCGAGCCTGAGTGAGTCGGACCGCGAGCCTGAGTGAGTCTGACCGCGAGCCTGAGTGAGTCTGACCGCGAGCCTGAGTGAGTCTGACCGCGAGTCTGATCGTGAGCCTGACCGCGAGCCTGAGTGAGTCTGACCGCGAGCCTGAGTGAGTATGACCGCGAGCCTGAGTGAGTCTGAGTGAGTCTGACCGCGAGCCTGAGTGAGTCTGACCGCGAGCCTGAGTGAGTCTGACCGTGGTTCTGAGTGAGTCTGACCGTGAGTCTGACCGTGGGCCTGAGTGAGTCTGACCGTGAGTCGGACCGCGAGCCTGAGTGAGTCGGACCGCGAGCCTGAGTGAGTCTGACCGCGAGCCTGAGTGAGTCTGACCGCGAGCCTGAGTGAGTCTGACCGCGAGTCTGATCGTGAGCCTGACCGCGAGCCTGAGTGAGTCTGACCGCGAGCCTGAGTGAGTATGACCGCGAGCCTGAGTGAGTCTGAGTGAGTCTGACCGCGAGCCTGAGTGAGTCTGACCGCGAGCCTGAGTGAGTCTGACCGTGGTTCTGAGTGAGTCTGACCGTGAGTCTGACCGTGGGCCTGAGTGAGTCTGACCGTGAGTCTGACCGTGGGCCTGAGTGAGTCTGACCGTGAGTCTGACCGTGGGCCTGAGTGAGCCTGACCGCGAGCCTGAGTGAGTCTGACCGTGAGCCTGAGTGAGTCTGACCGTGAGTCTGATCGTGAGCCTGACCGCGAGCCTGAGTGAGTATGACCGCGAGCCTGAGTGAGTCTGAGTGAGTCTGACCGCGAGCCTGAGTGAGTCTGACCGCGAGCCTGAGTGAGTCTGACCGCGAGCCTGAGTGAGTCTGACCGTGGTTCTGAGTGTGTCTGACCATGCGCCTGAGTGAGTCTGACCGCGAGCCTGAGTGAGTCTGACCGCGAGCCTGAGTGAGTCTGACCGCGAGCCTGAGTGAGTCTGACCGCGAGCCTGAGTGAGTCTGACCGCGAGCCTGAGTGAGTCTGACCGCGAGCCTGAGTGAGTCTGACCGCGAGCCTGAGTGAGTCTGACCGCGAGTCTGATCGTGAGCCTGACCGAGAGCCTGAGTGAGTCTGACCGCGAGCCTGAGTGAGTCTGAGTGAGTCTGACCGCGAGCCTGAGTGAGTCTGAGTGAGTCTGACCGCGAGCCTGAGTGAGTCTGAGTGAGTCTGACCGCGAGCCTGAGTGAGTCTGACCGCGAGCCTGAGTGAGTCTGACCGCGAGCCTGAGTGAGTCTGACCGCGAGCCTGAGTGAGTCTGACCGCGAGCCTGAGTGAGTCTGACCGCGAGTCTGATCGTGAGCCTGACCGCGAGCATGAGTGAGTCTGACCGCGAGCATGAGTGAGTCTGACCGCGAGCCTGAGTGAGTCTGACCGCCTGAGTGAGTCTGACCGCGAGCCTGAGTGAGTCTGACCGCGAGCCTGAGTGAGTCTGACCGTGGTTCTGAGTGAGTCTGACCATGCGCCTGAGTGAGTCTGACCGCGAGCCTGAGTGAGTCTGACCGCGAGTCTGAGTGAGTCTGACCGTGAGTCTGACCGTGAGTCTGAGTGAGTCTGACCGTGAGTCTGACCGTGGGCCTGAGTGAGTCTGACCGTGGGCCTGAGTGAGTCTGACCGCGAGCCTGAGTGAGTCTGACCGCGAGTCTGACCGCGAGCCTGAGTGAGTGACCGCGAGCCTGAGTGAGTCTGAGTGAGTCTGACCGTGAGTCTGAGTGAGTCTGAGTGAGTCTGACCGCGAGTCTGAGTGAGTGAGTCTGAGTGAGTGAGTCTGAGTGAGTGAGTCTGAGTGAGTCTGACCGCGAGTCTGAGTGAGTGAGTCTGAGTGAGTGAGTCTGAGTGAGTGAGTCTGAGTGAGTGAGTCTGAGTGAGTGAGTCTGAGTGAGTGAGTCTGACCGCGAGTCTGACCGTGAGTCTGAGTGAGTCTGACCGCGAGCCTGAGTGAGTCTGACCGCGAGCCTGAGTGAGTCTGAGTGAGTCTGACCGCGAGCCTGAGTGAGTCTGAGTGAGTGAGTCTGAGTGAGTGAGTCTGAGTGAGTGAGTGAGTGAGTGAGTCTGAGTGAGTGAGTCTGACCGCGAGCCTGAGTGGGTCTGACCGCGAGCCTGAGTGGGTCTGACCGCGAGCCTGAGTGGGTCTGACCGCGAGCCTGAGTGGGTCTGACCGCGAGCCTGAGTGGGTCTGACCGCGAGCCTGAGTGAGTCTGACCGCGAGCCTGAGTGAGTCTGACCGCGAGCCTGAGTGAGTCTGACCGCGAGCCTGAGTGAGTCTGACCGTGAGCCTGAGTGAGTCTGAGTGAGTCTGACCGCGAGCCTGAGTGAGTCTGACCGTGAGCCTGAGTGGGTCTGATTGAGTGAGCCTGACTCTTAGTCCGAGCTTGAGCCTGAGTCCGAGCGCACAAGACACACTGAGTCAGAGTCCGGTACCCATGCTGAACCATTCATTCACTTACATTATTCCACAGAAATACAGCCTGCTTTTCATTATCATTAGGGTCTTTCACACTGGAGGAGCCTTTTCATAGTTCGTGGAACTATTGGCTGAAGTTCCCAGTTTTCGGCGTGTTTGCACCGCAGGAACTAGGAGCGATTTTAGCTCTAGGATCTCGTTTTAGAGGAACTATTTTACTCCTACTTCAGAGTCGGCCTAATCCATTCAATACAAAATGAATATGTCTCATATATTTAAATCAAGTTTTTAAGTGATAAAATATTTGCTTTGTTGTGCACTAGAACCACACCAGGCATTGTCATATTACAAAATAATTTATTAGCAGTGTTTGATGTTGTTCTGCTGTGTATGTAGTGGACAGCAGTCAGAAGCTGTCGTCTCACGAGATCCTGAAGCTCAATGAAGAGCTGAAGGCTGGACAGATGAAGCTGGAGGACATGGAGAGCGGAGAGAGAGGCCTGGTCAAGCTCTGGTCCAACCTGACCGACATCAGCCAGAAGGTGTGTGTGTGTGCGTGTGTGTGTGTGAGGGACGGGGTCAGAAGTGCTGGTGATCTCTGACTCATGATGAAGTCATGATGAAACTCCTCATGATCTCGGTAGCAGCAGCAGTGTTAATGTGTGTGTGTCTCCTGCAGCTCAGCGCTCTGGATTCTGCTGTCAATCATCTGAAGGCCAACATTAAGTCCTCCTCGGATCTGCTGGCTCTTCCCAGGAGTGTGGAGGAGCTGCAGAAGGTGCGCTGCAGTTCATCTCAGCGTGTGTGTGTTTGCGCAGAGACGTGACTCACAGCGGTGTGTGTGTGTGTGTGTGTGCAGAGTGTGGCCTCCATCGGCAGCACCGTCACCAGCCTCCAGCACGACGTCACCATGATACAGACTGTGCAGGACGAGCGAAGAGAAGCACAGGATCAGCTGAAGGACACCACGGTGCGTGACACACTCATACACACTCTTCACACTCATACACACCATCTTCCACCGGAGCATTCCGTCTATCAACATCGCACTCAGTCCAGCCGTGTGTGTGTGTTTTATCATTTATCACTTACTCGTCGCCCTCGCCTCCGTCCACTCCTGCACACAAACACAAGATGTTTCCAGGCATCTCTCTGTGTTTGTATTCACTACAACGGAAGTCACTGCTCACAGAACTGTGTTTCCCAGCATTCTTCAGGAGAAATGTTCTGTTGTGTTGAAGAGGTCATGCAGGTTAGAGCGACACCAGGGCAGAATGATCATTTCTGGGTACTCACAAACAAATGTAATGACAGCCCAAAACAGCCAGTATCACCGCAGTGAGAGTGATGAGAAGATGTTCGTGGTTCTGGTGTGTGAATGTGCTGTGAGAGTGATGGTGTTGATGTGTGTGTCCAGCTGATGTGTATAAACGCCTTGTGTTTCATTTCTGACCTTAAAGAATGGAGGGATACCAGTGAACGACAGCAGCTGGACAGCACTGAAGCAGGTAACACACACACACTCACACTCACACACTCACACACTCACACACACACACACTCACACACTCACTCAGACAGACAGACACACAGACAGACACACAGACAGACAGACAGACACACACACACACACTCTCACTCACACACACAGACAGACAGACTGTTACGTGCCCACCAAATGAATTGAAAGGGAACATCATAACATATAAAGACCACAGAGATTCAGTGACGATGCATAAATTATTTATTATAAATGATTTAAATCGTGAACAATTTGTCACAAACGGAGCATGGTGGTAAAAGAAAATAACAAAACACACAGAAAGAAAACCCTGCCCACACATAACACTTGCCTGCCTCCCGTCCGAAAACAAAAGACAATGTTCTCTGTGAGTCTTCCCGGTCCTCTGACTGCTACGCTAACTAATCCTAAACTAAATAACATGAAAACCCATCACCAATTACCACACGTGGATTCCTCGCCGGGAACGTGCTTATGAAACACAATCATGAAGTCGACACGAGAAACTCCATCAAGAGGCATAACGGGCCGAGCACACGAGACCCCTCGGAGCTGCGCTCCGTCTGCCACCAGAAGCGGCTCGGAAGTGAGAGTGAGAGAGAGCGGATGTCAACCAAGACGTCTGTAAAGCAGTTGGCCCCGCCCACAATCAGTAACCGGCGGGACGTCACGTGACCTATAGAGGAAACAGAAACACAACCGCACAAAGGAGCATAAACACTGTTCCCATTAGGCTTGACAGTGTAACACAGACAGACAGACAGACAGACACACACACACACACACACGTGATCACACCGGTAATTTTTATTCACACACACCATTACCGGTGGTTTACCGTACAATCCCTTCTCTTAAAGCTCTCGGAGGCGGTCAGAAACACGTCATGTGACCGTCACACTCATGATGCGTCCCGGAGTGCCGCCCACTCACCGCACACATGATCGACCCATGTGCTTCAGACTTCACTGAACACCAATCACGGCCAACATTAACAAATACTTGCTTTAAATTCACAACAAAAGTGTACAACCATTATGAGGAAATCCACCTTTATCCGCATGCATGTAGTTCACAGTATACACTATAGCGAATCAGCAGTGCCGGATGTTGTGATCATTACCAGCTCTGTTCTGCTAAAGCTGACTCCACCCACAAGCCACTATAGCGAATCAGCAGTGCCGGATGTTGTGATCATTACCAGCTCTGTTCTGCTAAAGCTGACTCCGCCCACAAGCCACTATAGCGAATCAGCAGTGCCGGATGTTGTGATCATTACCAGCTCTGTTCTGCTAAAGCTGACTCCGCCCACAAGCCACTATAGCGAATCAGCAGTGCCGGATGTTGTGATCATTACCAGCTCTGTTCTGCTAAAGCTGACTCCACCCAAAAGCCACTATAGCGAATCAGCAGTGCCGGATGTTGTGATCATTACCAGCTCTGTTCTGCTAAAGCTGACTCCACCCACAAGCCACTATAGCGAATCAGCAGTGCCGGATGTTGTGATCATTACCAGCTCTGTTCTGATAAAGCTGACTCCACCCACAAGCCACTATAGCGAATCAGCAGTGCCGGATGTTGTGATCATTACCAGCTCTGTTCTGCTAAAGCTGACTCCGCCCACAAGCCACTATAGCGAATCAGCAGTGCCGGATGTTGTGATCATTACCAGCTCTGTTCTGCTAAAGCTGACTCCACCCACAAGCCACTATAGCGAATCAGCAGTGCCGGATGTTGTGATCATTACCAGCTCTGTTCTGCTAAAGCTGACTCCACCCACAAGCCACTATAGCGAATCAGCAGTGCCGGATGTTGTGATCATTACCAGCTCTGTTCTGCTAAAGCTGACTCCACCCAAAAGCCACTATAGCGAATCAGCAGTGCCGGATGTTGTGATCATTACCAGCTCTGTTCTGCTAAAGCTGACTCCACCCACAAGCCACTATAGCGAATCAGCAGTGCCGGATGTTGTGATCATTACCAGCTCTGTTCTGCTAAAGCTGACTCCACCCACAAGCCACTATAGCGAATCAGCAGTGCCGGATGTTGTGATCATTACCAGCTCTGTTCTGCTAAAGCTGACTCCGCCCACAAGCCACTATAGCGAATCAGCAGTGCCGGATGTTGTGATCATTACCAGCTCTGTTCTGCTAAAGCTGACTCCACCCACAAGCCACTATAGCGAATCAGCAGTGCCGGATGTTGTGATCATTACCAGCTCTGTTCTGCTAAAGCTGACTCCACCCAAAAGCCACTATAGCGAATCAGCAGTGCCGGATGTTGTGATCATTACCAGCTCTGTTCTGCTAAAGCTGACTCCACCCACAAGCCACTATAGCGAATCAGCAGTGCCGGATGTTGTGATCATTACCAGCTCTGTTCTGCTAAAGCTGACTCCGCCCACAAGCCACTATAGCGAATCAGCAGTGCCGGATGTTGTGATCATTACCAGCTCTGTTCTGCTAAAGCTGACTCCACCCACAAGCCACTATAGCGAATCAGCAGTGCCGGATGTTGTGATCATTACCAGCTCTGTTCTGCTAAAGCTGACTCCACCCAAAAGCCACTATAGCGAATCAGCAGTGCCGGATGTTGTGATCATTACCAGCTCTGTTCTGCTAAAGCTGACTCCACCCACAAGCCACTATAGCGAATCAGCAGTGCCGGATGTTGTGATCATTACCAGCTCTGTTCTGCTAAAGCTGACTCCACCCACAAGCCACTATAGCGAATCAGCAGTGCCGGATG
The DNA here is from genome assembly GCA_030578255.1 of Tiaroga cobitis. Lineage (NCBI taxonomy): Eukaryota > Metazoa > Chordata > Actinopteri > Cypriniformes > Leuciscidae > Tiaroga > Tiaroga cobitis. The sequence continues at coordinate 9,015,618 of CM060592.1, forward strand.
TTGTGATCATTACCAGCTCTGTTCTGCTAAAGCTGACTCCGCCCACAAGCCACTATAGCGAATCAGCAGTGCCGGATGTTGTGATCATTACCAGCTCTGTTCTGCTAAAGCTGACTCCACCCACAAGCCACTATAGCGAATCAGCAGTGCCGGATGTTGTGATCATTACCAGCTCTGTTCTGCTAAAGCTGACTCCGCCCACAAGCCACTATAGCGAATCAGCAGTGCCGGATGTTGTGATCATTACCAGCTCTGTTCTGCTAAAGCTGACTCCACCCACAAGCCACTATAGCGAATCAGCAGTGCCGGATGTTGTGATCATTACCAGCTCTGTTCTGCTAAAGCTGACTCCACCCACAAGCCACTATAGCGAATCAGCAGTGCCGGATGTTGTGATCATTACCAGCTCTGTTCTGCTAAAGCTGACTCCACCCAAAAGCCACTATAGCGAATCAGCAGTGCCGGATGTTGTGATCATTACCAGCTCTGTTCTGCTAAAGCTGACTCCGCCCACAAGCCACTATAGCGAATCAGCAGTGCCGGATGTTGTGATCATTACCAGCTCTGTTCTGCTAAAGCTGACTCCACCCACAAGCCACTATAGCGAATCAGCAGTGCCGGATGTTGTGATCATTACCAGCTCTGTTCTACTAAAGCTGACTCCGCCCACAAGCCACTATAGCGAATCAGCAGTGCCGGATGTTGTGATCATTACCAGCTCTGTTCTGCTAAAGCTGACTCCACCCACAAGCCACTATAGCGAATCAGCAGTGCCGGATGTTGTGATCATTACCAGCTCTGTTCTGCTAAAGCTGACTCCACCCACAAGCCACTATAGCGAATCAGCAGTGCCGGATGTTGTGATCATTACCAGCTCTGTTCTGATAAAGCTGACTCCACCCACAAGCCACTATAGCGAATCAGCAGTGCCGGATGTTGTGATCATTACCAGCTCTGTTCTGCTAAAGCTGACTCCGCCCACAAGCCACTATAGCGAATCAGCAGTGCCGGATGTTGTGATCATTACCAGCTCTGTTCTGCTAAAGCTGACTCCACCCACAAGCCACTATAGCGAATCAGCAGTGCCGGATGTTGTGATCATTACCAGCTCTGTTCTGCTAAAGCTGACTCCACCCACAAGCCACTATAGCGAATCAGCAGTGCCGGATGTTGTGATCATTACCAGCTCTGTTCTGCTAAAGCTGACTCCACCCACAAGCCACTATAGCGAATCAGCAGTGCCGGATGTTGTGATCATTACCAGCTCTGTTCTGCTAAAGCTGACTCCACCCACAAGCCACTATAGCGAATCAGCAGTGCCGGATGTTGTGATCATTACCAGCTCTGTTCTGCTAAAGCTGACTCCGCCCACAAGCCACTATAGCGAATCAGCAGTGCCGGATGTTGTGATCATTACCAGCTCTGTTCTGCTAAAGCTGACTCCACCCACAAGCCACTATAGCGAATCAGCAGTGCCGGATGTTGTGATCATTACCAGCTCTGTTCTGCTAAAGCTGACTCCACCCACAAGCCACTATAGCGAATCAGCAGTGCCGGATGTTGTGATCATTACCAGCTCTGTTCTGCTAAAGCTGACTCCACCCACAAGCCACTATAGCGAATCAGCAGTGCCGGATGTTGTGATCATTACCAGCTCTGTTCTGCTAAAGCTGACTCCGCCCACAAGCCACTATAGCGAATCAGCAGTGCCGGATGTTGTGATCATTACCAGCTCTGTTCTGCTAAAGCTGACTCCGCCCACAAGCTCTTCCCACTGGCAGTCAATAGTGATTGATTTGTCGCGTATCATAGTGTGATGTTATGTAAATGCATATTATTAACACAGTTCAGGAGGAACACGTTCAAATGATCTATCCCATCAGCAGCACTATATGTGTGTGTGTGTGTGTGTGTGTGTGTGTGCAGGACGTGCAGTGTGTTCAGGACGGTGTGAGCGAGTTGAACAGCTCTCTGCTGCTCCATCAGTCCTGGTGCCGTGAGCAGATCCAGAGCGTCCACTTCATGCTGTCCAACCTGAGCCGCTGGGTGTCTGTGCTGGAGTCAGGAGCAGAGGTGAACACACACACACGCACACACACACACACTGCCCAACCTGAGCCGCTGGGTGTCTGTGCTGGAGTCAGGAGCAGAGGTGAACACACACACACACGCACACACACACACACTGCCCAACCTGAGCCGCTGGGTGTCTGTGCTGGAGTCAGGAGCAGAGGTGAACACACACACACGCACACACGCACACACTGCCCAACCTGAGCCGCTGGGTGTCTGTGCTGGAGTCAGGAGCAGAGGTGAACACACACACACACGCACACACACACACACTGCCCAACCTGAGCCGCTGGGTGTCTGTGCTGGAGTCAGGAGCAGAGGTGAACACACACACACACGCACACACACACACACTGCCCAACCTGAGCCGCTGGGTGTCTGTGCTGGAGTCAGGAGCAGAGGTGAACACACACACGCGCACACACACACACACTGCCCAACCTGAGCCGCTGGGTGTCTGTGCTGGAGTCAGGAGCAGAGGTGCAACTCTTCACTCAGTACTCATAACCAACATTAACCCTCTGAGGTCGGCTATCGCGCCGGCGCGATAGTCTCGCTTTTTTCTTATCAGTGCAAAAGAAACTCAAAATACTCTGTTGATTTTGATCTTACATATTAAGTGTTGTACATCATTAGATCCTGATAAGTGTCTATTTTTTTTGTGGATACTCACAATAAAAACAAAGTGTTGTGCTTTTCGCCAAATAAAGAAAAACAAACATGATGCGCGTTCTGCCTTCTCTCTGTCAGTGAAGTCCATTCTGAAACGCGTCCTAAGATTATTTTTAATTCCGCGAATACTTGTCATACAGGCACGAGTGTTTTTCCATAATGAAGCTTGAACTCTCTTCTTTTAAATGAGTTAATTTATATAAAAAAAACAAATATTCTTAGCTTATGTAATCTGTATGAAAAGAGAGAGATGTCAGTATTTTTCTTTCCAGCTCATTATACCTAATTACGCGTTAATGTGCCACGCCCACGGAGAGCGCGCACTATTCAAACGCAAATGATCTAAGACGAGCCGTTCAAACATGCCAACGCCCACCAGCTGGATTATAAAACACATCGTGTTTAGTAAGTATCTTGTACAGCTGTGTACACAGCGTATCCTTTCGCTGTGAGGAATATCTAACCCTGGAAAATGTACCAGAAGTGCTGGTAGTTTCATTTCGAGGAGCAACGGATCCAGCTGATGTAGTAAGTCATTTATTCTAGTGCTTTGTTCTAATCGTGATATTGAAGTGTCGGACTGTAAACCGCAAAAAGACTGTTTAAATATGAATTGCGTGTCTGTGTGTAGGCTAAATGATGAGTGAACGGCAAAGGCGCGCGCGCTTTGTTTACAGTTATACAGCGCGTGTCTGTGCCTTGTTCATTCACTCTCGCACCTACATTAGTAAACGTTATGTTTACATAAACACATCTTAGTAGGCTATAGCAATATAGTTTGTATGAGGAAAAATAGACTGAAATATGTTGAAATAAAATGTCTGTATAAGCGACAAGCTGCAAATTCACATGTATATACTAATATATCATACACAATATATTACAGACTAAATATGAATGTTTAGACTCGATTTTGTGATTAGTTTTGGATAGCTTATAAAGTTTTGACTGTAAAAAAAGACTACTGTCACATTAAATAGGTACGCTTTTGTTCACCAATTTCTGCTCATAGTTAAATATACTATAGTATGATGTTTTGTCAAAAATAAAGTGGGTATATTGAATTATCAACTAAGATGTTATTATAGTGTTTGTTCCAATATTCAAACTAATGAATCCTTACCTTTTTTTAATACGTATGATAAAATGTATAGTTTTTACAAAGAAATACACTTGAAATATTGTTAAAATTGTAATTGTTGTTGTAATTGTAACCTATTTGTAATTGGTTACAATTTCTAATTGTAAAATATGTATAGGCTATATAGATAATTTCTTTTGTCCTTGCATTCTTTGGGATCCTGTGACACACCTGTGTGAAAGGGCTAATTAATATGCAGCTCATTATGCGGCACATTATCCGGCCTTTGTCTTCTCAGGTGTGAACACGCCTCCACGCATATTGCCTTTCCAAACCAAAGGTCTCTAATAAAATTTAAATCAGTGTATGTGTTTGTGTAAATGATTAGGCAGGATGATTTTCAGATCATTTTGAAGCAAAAATTCTAGGCAACAACACTCATTAGTCACAAGTCTTGTGGACACATATTTAGTATGTGTTTTGTGGCCTTATTTCAGACACTTTAAGTTTTAGTTTTTTCAATAACCATGCATAAGCAATATTCTCTCAAAAATACAAACATGTTTCATAATTGTTGCTGAGAAATTACGGTAGTCCAGTTTGTGCTTTATTGAGTGAATTTACACCTTTGCCATTAACATGTTTATAAATAACTGAAAAAAGCACAAATGTCAGAGCATGTCAGAACACCTCAAGGACCCCAAAAACCCTTAGACCTCAGAGGGTTAAACTTCACTGCAGTTAATTTCACATTCAAAACGCAGTAAAACTATCAAAACACTTCATTCGTGTCTCAAATTAAGTCATTCTTCCAGAAGACTAGCAAAGGCTTCACCCAATAAACACACCTTGTGTTTCTCTCTCACTCTCACTCTCTCTCTCTCTCTCTCTCTCTCTCTCTCTCTCTCTCTCTCTCAGCCGTCGACAGCACCGGCCGGCCGTCAGCTCCAGAGCAGCGCAGACGCAGGTGTGTACTGCTTCACACACACTCACGCTGACACACACAGACCCGATCACGAGTGTGTGTGTGTGTTTCAGGTTCCCCCCCGCCCCGCCGGCCCAGGTCTCTGTCCCCCAGGCGGTTCAGAAGAGGACGGGCAGTGATGTTCCCCGTGACAGGTGCTCATGTTGTTATTTTAACTGCACCTCACACAGGTCCACTGAAGGAGTCACACTGCGTAAAACATACTAAACTCATGCAGCTTACAGATACCAGGAAAAACATGGACAATCATGGAATTTTCAAATGGAAATTTTCAGGCCTGAAAAGGTTTTGTAAAAATAACTAAACCCAGAAAGTCATTGAGCTTGGGTTAGAGTCGCCTGTAGCCAATCACTGAAGCCCTTTGAGCTTGGGTCAGAGTCTCCTGTAGCCAATCACTGAAGCCCTTTGAGCTTGGGTTAGAGTCGCCTGTAGCCAATCACTGAAGCCCTTTGAGCTTGGGTTAAAGTCGCCTGTAGCCAATCACTGAAGCCCTTTGAGCTTGGGTTAAAGTCGCCTGTAGCCAATCACTGAAGCCCTTTGAGCTTGGGTTAAAGTCGCCTGTAGCCAATCACTGAAGCCCTTTGAGCTTGGGTTAGAGTCGCCTGTAGCCAATCACTGAAGCCCTTTGAGCTTGGGTTAGAGTCGCCTGTAGCCAATCACTGAAGCCCTTTGAGCTTGGGTTAAAGTCGCCTGTAGCCAATCACTGAAGCCCTTTGAGCTTGGGTTAGAGTCGCCTGTAGCCAATCACTGAAGCCCTTTGAGCTTGGGTTAGAGTCGCCTGTAGCCAATCACTGAAGCCCTTTGAGCTTGGGTTAAAGTCGCCTGTAGCCAATCACTGAAGCCCTTTGAGCTTGGGTTAGAGTCGCCTGTAGCCAATCACTGAAGCCCTTTGAGCTTGGGTTAGAGTCGCCTGTAGCCAATCACTGAAGCCCTTTGAGCTTGGGTTAGAGTCGCCTGTAGCCAATCACTGAAGCCCGTTGAGCTTGGGTTAGAGTCGCCTGTAGCCAATCACTGAAGCCCTTTGAGCTTGGGTTAGAGTCTCCTGTAGCCAATCACTGAAGCCCTTTGAGCTTGGTTGGGTTAGAGTCGCCTGTAGCCAATCACTGAAGCCCTTTGAGCTTGGGTTAGAGTCGCCTGTAGCCAATCACTGAAGCCCTTTGAGCTTGGGTTAGAGTCGCCTGTAGCCAATCACTGAAGCCCTTTGAGCTTGGGTTAGAGTTGCCTGTAGCCAATCACTGAAGCCCTTTGAGCTTGGGTTAGAGTTGCCTGTAGCCAATCACTGAAGCCCTTTGAGCTTGGGTTAGAGTCGCCTGTAGCCAATCACTGAAGCCCTTTGAGCTTGGGTCAGAGTCTCCTGTAGCCAATCACTGAAGCCCTTTGAGCTTGGGTCAGAGTCGCCTGTAGCCAATCACTGAAGCCCTTTGAGCTTGGGTTAGAGTCGCCTGTAGCCAATCACTGAAGCCCTTTGAGCTTGGGTTAGAGTCGCCTGTAGCCAATCACTGAAGCCCTTTGAGCTTGGGTTAGAGTCTCCTGTAGCCAATCACTGAAGCCCTTTGAGCTTGGGTCAGAGTCTCCTGTAGCCCTTTGAGCTTGGGTTAGAGTCTCCTGTAGCCAATCACTGAAGCCCTTTGAGCTTGGGTCAGAGTCGCCTGTAGCCAATCACTGAAGCCCTTTGAGCTTGGGTTAGAGTCTCCTGTAGCCAATCACTGAAGCCCTTTGAGCTTGGGTTAGAGTCTCCTGTAGCCAATCACTGAAGCCCTTTGAGCTTGGGTTAGAGTCTCCTGTAGCCAATCACTGAAGCCCTTTGAGCTTGGGTTAGAGTCACCTGTAGCCAATCACTGAAGCCCTTTGAGCTTGGGTCAGAGTCTCCTGTAGCCAATCACTGAAGCCCTTTGAGCTTGGGTTAGAGTCGCCTGTAGCCAATCACTGAAGCCCTTTGAGCTTGGGTTAGAGTCGCCTGTAGCCAATCACTGAAGCCCTTTGAGCTTGGGTCAGAGTCGCCTGTAGCCAATCACTGAAGCCCTTTGAGCTTGGGTCAGAGTCGCCTGTAGCCAATCACTGAAGCCCTTTGAGCTTGGGTCAGAGTCGCCTGTAGCCAATCACTGAAGCCCTTTGAGCTTGGGTCAGAGTCGCCTGTAGCCAATCACTGAAGCCCTTACACTGCTCTGAGCACACCGGCTCCTAGCCGACGACGAGCCGCATCCAGTGCCACACCGCACTCTAGGAGGTGAACGGCCCAATAATTACAATCTCTGTTTTTTAGGAATTAAGTAGTAGGAAATTACTAGTCATCCAAATGTTTAAATCAGTTGTTAGGGCTGCACAATATATCGAAATATCGCAAATGTATATATCGCGATATGCATATCGCAACGGTTTGCAATAACTGTGGCCTTGAACTAGGGCTGCACGAAATTGGGAAAAAATCACATTGCGATATTTTATTTTTCTGCGATATATATCGCGATATGAAAACAATTTCACCAGATGACTTTATTAGCTCTCTTTGGAAAGAATGAATCATCTGAATGGCTGGGGTGATTTTGTAATGGAGTAAATCTGCATAGCAACTATTATAGTTAACTAATGTAGTTAACTAGAGTTTAATAAATGGAACCTTATTGTAAAGTGTTACCGATTTGTTATGTCTCGTGAGTTCAGTGTTGGACAGATCAGTTGTTTTAACCATTCATTAAAGTGAATCGGTTCAAACTCAAAGGAGTCATTAGTTCGCGAATTGGAGGTGTAATTAACGGACCACGGCAGACGTTGTGTGATTATCCCGGCAGAACATATCACACAAGAATGGTCTCAACACAGAAAACATTTCATCACTGGATAGACTTTTTTTTGTTTTGTTTATCTGAATGTGTGGAACGCTTTTCATAGAATATTTTTTTAGCACAATTCACAACCAGTAGTTCATAAAAAAATATATCCGAATGCTTCACGTGAAACTTCGTTCTTCCGACCTTTTACCATTGTGTATTCTCAAAGATATTCAGTCAACTCAATTCATTAATATGCGTGAGTGAGGGAGGGAGAGAGAGAGAGAGAGAGAGCAAGACAGTTTGAAAACGGTGAGAGTGCGCGACCGCGACCGCGGCTCTCTCTCTCTGCTCGTTCTTTCAGTTTAACAAGCGCAGTCAGTCAGTCAGTCCACTCACCGGTCAAATAAGGCTTTGGCGGGACATAAATACGCTTTGGCGGCCGCCAAAAAATGTTTAATGCAGGAAGGGCATTCTGACTTTATTTTGAATTCTCATGTTCGTTCAAGCTCAGAAACAAGAGGAAGACCAGTGATCTTTGTGTCTGCCTGGCTCACAGAAAACAACGCGCAAGTTCCAGTCTTTTTACGCTTGATGTTTAAACTGGACTTAAAAACACATGCAAATGATAAACTTTCACTATATTATGGTTAAACTTTGCAATTAATCCGCGAATCGCAAGCGTTACGGGCCGGGGAGCTGCTGGCCCGTACTGATCATGAATCACGGATCAACTACGATCCCTAAGGCTTACATCGCAACATCCTGCGATGTGACTATCGTGGATGCGCACATCGCGATATCGATGTTAAAGCGACACATTGTGCAGCCCTACCTTGAACCGAAGACAGAGAATCACTCGCTGCTCTCGGCTGAATAACTTTTGTAAGAATCAGGATATAGCAGTTTTTATTTTTACATGTGATTATCCAGTTTCTGTTGTTAATAAGCCTAATGTAGGATAACTGAACCCCGAGCTTTACACTGATGTTAATACCACTAATGTAGGATAACTGAAACCGAGCTTTACACTGATGTTAATACCACTAATGTAGGATAACTGAACCCGAGCTTTACACTGATGTTAATAACACTAATGTAGGATAACTGAACCCGAGCTTTACACTGATGTTAATACCACTAATGTAGGATAACTGAACCCGAGCTTTACACTGATGTTAATAACACTAATGTAGGATAACTGAACCCGAGCTTTACACTGATGTTAATAACACTAATGTAGGATAACTGAACCCGAGCTTTACACTGATGTTAATACCACTAATGTAGGATAACTGAACCCGAGCTTTACACTGATGTTAATAACACTAATGTAGGATAACTGAACCCGAGCTTTACACTGATGTTAATACCACTAATGTAGGATAACTGAACCCGAGCTTTACACTGATGTTAATACCACTAATGTAGGATAACTGAACCCCGAGCTTTACACTGATGTTAATACCACTAATGTAGGATAACTGAACCCGAGCTTTACACTGATGTTAATAACACTAATGTAGGATAACTGAACCCGAGCTTTACACTGATGTTAATACCACTAATGTAGGATAACTGAACCCGAGCTTTACACTGATGTTAATACCACTAATGTAGGATAACTGAACCCGAGCTTTACACTGATGTTAATAACACTAATGTAGGATAACTGAACCCGAGCTTTACACTGATGTTAATAACACTAATGTAGGATAACTGAAACCGAGCTTTACACTGATGTTAATAACACTAATGTAGGATAACTGAACCCGAGCTTTACACTGATGTTAATACCACTAATGTAGGATAACTGAACCCGAGCTTTACACTGATGTTAATACCACTAATGTAGGATAACTGAACCCGAGCTTTACACTGATGTTAATAACACTAATGTAGGATAACTGAACCCGAGCTTTACACTGATGTTAATAACACTAATGTAGGATAACTGAAACCGAGCTTTACACTGATGTTAATAACACTAATGTAGGATAACTGAACCCGAGCTTTACACTGATGTTAATAACACTAATGTAGGATAACTGAACCCGAGCTTTACACTGATGTTAATACCACTAATGTAGGATAACTGAACCCGAGCTTTACACTGATGTTAATACCACTAATGTAGGATAACTGAAACCGAGCTTTACACTGATGTTAATAACACTAATGTAGGATAACTGAACCCGAGCTTTACACTGATGTTAATACCACTAATGTAGGATAACTGAACCCGAGCTTTACACTGATGTTAATACCACTAATGTAGGATAACTGAACCCGAGCTTTACACTGATGTTAATACCACTAATGTAGGATAACTGAACCCGAGCTTTACACTGATGTTAATACCACTAATGTAGGATAACTGAACCCGAGCTTTACACTGATGTTAATACCACTAATGTAGGATAACTGAAACCGAGCTTTACACTGATGTTAATAACACTAATGTAGGATAACTGAACCCGAGCTTTACACTGATGTTAATACCACTAATGTAGGATAACTGAACCCGAGCTTTACACTGATGTTAATACCACTAATGTAGGATAACTGAAACCGAGCTTTACACTGATGTTAATAACACTAATGTAGGATAACTGAACCCGAGCTTTACACTGATGTTAATAACACTAATGTAGGATAACTGAAACCGAGCTTTACACTGATGTTAATAACACTAATGTAGGATAACTGAACCCGAGCTTTACACTGATGTTAATAACACTAATGTAGGATAACTGAACCCGAGCTTTACACTGATGTTAATACCACTAATGTAGGATAACTGAAACCGAGCTTTACACTGATGTTAATAACACTAATGTAGGATAACTGAACCCGAGCTTTACACTGATGTTAATAACACTAATGTAGGATAACTGAACCCGAGCTTTACACTGATGTTAATAAGACTTCTTACGCCACAGTAAAACACTGTTCACTGCCAGAAGCTGGAGGGGTGTTTTCTTGTCACTAAAAGAATGTGAAACGCGCATGTAGGTTATATAATTTTAAATATATTTTAAAGAAAATTTACGTTTATTTTACACACTTTAAGCATTATCATATCAAATATCGCATTATTTAATGAGTTATCGCATTTGCAATTTTCTTGAACATCGTGCAGCCAGATCAGCTGTGCTTTCCGTTAGTTTAGTGGATTGGTGTGTTTCGTCAGGGCGTGAAGAAATATAGAGCTCAGCATCATCAGCATAACAGTGAAAACTAATGCCATGCTTCCTGATGATATCTCCTAAGGGTAGCATGTACAGTGTGTTTGTGTTTAATGCAATTCCACTAATGCCAACATAATTTTCGAGTCTATTTAAAAGAATGTTGTGGTCAATGGTGTCAAATGCAGCACTAAGATCGAGTAACACTAATAGAGAGATACAACCACGATCAGATGATAAGAGCAAATCATTTGTGACTCTAATGAGAGCGGTCTCAGTACTATGGTACGGTCTAAATCCGGACTGAAAATCCTCGCAGATATCATTTCTTTCTAGAAAGGAACACAGTTGTGAAGATACTGCTTTTTCTAATATCTTTGACAGAAAAGGCAGATTCGAGATCGGCCTGTAATTGACTAATTCTGTAGGATCAAGTTGTGTTTTTTTAACAAGCGGTTTTATCATAGCCAGTTTAAAGGTTTTTGGTACGTATCCTAGAGACAAAGATGAATTAATGATATTAAGAAGAGGATATATGACCTCTGGAAACATCTCTTTCAGTAGCTTAGTCGGTATAGGCTCTAACTACAAGTTGTCGATTTAGATGAATTAACGAGTTTAGAAAATTCTTCCTCTTCTATAGTAATGAATGAATGGAAATTTTTCCTCAGGGAGACTACAATGCACTTCCTGATGCGATACTGTGGTAGACGGTTGCATAGTTATAATTTTCTCCCTGATATTATCGATCTTATAAGTGAAGAAGTTCATAAAGTCATCACTGCTGTGCTGCTTGGAAACTTCTGAGCTAGAAGCTTTATTACTTGTTAATCTAGCCACTGTTTCAAATAAATAACTAGGGTTGTGTTTATTTTTCTAAGAGAGTCGAAAAATAAGCAGATCTAGCCGTTTTTAAAGCCTTTCTGTACGCAATAACACTTTCTTTCCACGAAATGCGAAATACCTTTTTTTTTGTTTTCTTCCAGATGCACTCCATTTTTCTGGCTGTTTCATGTCTATTTACACTTTAACCCTCTGAGGTCTAAGGGTTTTTGGGGTCCTTGAGGTGTTCTGACATGCTCTGACATTTGTGCTTTTTTCAGTTATTTATAAACATGTTAATGGCAAAGGTGTAAATTCACTCAATATAGCACAAACTGGGCTACCGGAATTTCTCAGCAACAATTATGAAACATGTTTGTATTTTTGAGAGAATATTGCTTATGCATGGTTATTAATAATTCGTTACATTTATATAGCACTTTTTCTGGGACCTCAAAGCGCTTCACATATGGTAGGGGGGAATCTCCTCAACCACCACCAATGTGCAGCATCCACCTGGATGATGCGACGGCAGCCATATTGCGCCAGAACGCCCACCACACACCAGCTTATTGGTGGAGAGGAGACAGAGTGATGAAGCCAATTAGTATATAGGGATGATTAGGAGGCCATGATGGACAGAGGCCAAGGGGCAAATTTGGCCAGGATGCCGGGGTTACCCCCCTACTCTTTTTCGAAGGACATCATGGGATTTTTAATGACCACAGAGAGTCAGGACCTCGGTTTTAACGTCTCATCCGAAGGACGGTGCTCTTTGACAGTATAGTGTCCCCATCACTATACTGGGGCGTTAGGACCCACACAGACCACAGGGTGAGCGCCCCCTGCTGGCCTCACTAACACCTCTTCCAGCAGCAACCTGGTTTTCTCAGAAGGTCTCCCATCCAGGTACTAACCAGGCTCAGCCCTGCTTAGCTTCAGTGGGCAACCAGTCTTGGGCTACAGGGTGATATGGCTGCTGGCATACTAAATATTGAAAAAACTAAAACTTAAAGTGTCTGAAATAAGGCCACAAAACACATACTAAATATGTGTCCACAAGACTTTTGACTAATGAGTGTTGTTGCCTAGAATTTTTGCTTCAAAATGATCTGAAAATCATCCTGCCTAATCATTTACACAAAAACATACACTGATTTAAATTTTATTAGAGGCAATATGCGTGGAGGCGTGTTCACACCTGAGAAGACAAAGGCCGGATAATGTGCCGCATAATGAGCTGCATATTAATTAGCCCTTTCACACAGGTGTGTCACAGGATCCCAAAGAATGCAAGGACAAAAGAAATGATCTATATAGCCTATACATATTTTACAATTAGAAATTGTAACCAATTTACAATTACAACAACAATTACAATTTTAACAATATTTCAAGTGTATTTCTTTGTAAAAAGTATACATTTTATCATACGTATTAAAAAAAGGTAAGGATTCATTAGTTTGAATATTGGAACAAACACTATAATAACATCTTAGTTGATAATTCAATATACCTACTTTATTTTTGACAAAACATCATACTATAGTATATTTAACTATGAGCAGAAATTGGTGAACAAAAGCGTACCTATTTAATGTGACAGTAGTCTTTTTTTACAGTCAAAACTTTATAATCTATCCAAAACTAATCACAAAATCGTGTCTAAACATTCATATTTAGTCTGTAATATATTGTGTATGATATATTAGTATATACACATGTGAATTTGCAGCTTGTTGCTTATACAGACATTTTATTTCAACATATTTCAGTCTATTTTTACTCATCTTAGTAGGCTATAGCAATATAGTTTGTATGTGTTGTTCATGTAAACATAACGTTTACTAATGTAGGTGCGAGAGTGAATGAACAAGGCACAGACACGCGCTGTATAACTGTAGTAAACAAAGGGCGCGCGCCTTTGCCGTCCACTCATCATTTAGCCTACACACATACACGCAATTCATATTTAAACAGTCTTTTTGCGGTTTACAGTCCGACAAATTCAATGTCACGATTAGAACAAAGCACTAGAATAAATGACTTACTACATCAGCTGGATCCGTTGCTCCTCGAAATGAAACTACCAGCACTTCTGGTACATTTTCCAGGATTAGATAGTATTATTCCTCACAGCGAAAGGATACGCTGTGTACACAGCTGTACAAGATACTTACTAAACACGATGTGTTTTATAATCCAGCTGGTGGGCGTTGGCATGTTTGAACGGCTCGTCTTAGATCATTTGCGTTTGAATAGTGCGCGCTCTCCGTGGGCGTGGCACATTAACGCGTAATTAGGTATAATGAGCTGGAAAGAAAAATACTGACATCTCTCTCTTTTCATACAGATTACATAAGATGAGTATATTTGTTTTTTTATATAAATTAATTCATTTAAAAGAAGAGAGTTCAAGCTTCATTATGGAAAAACACTCGTGCCTGTATGACAAGTATTCGCGGAATTAAATTTAATCTTAGGACGCGTTTCAGAATGGACTTCACTGACAGAGAGAAGGCAGAACGCGCATCATGTTTGTTTTTCTTTATTTGGCGAAAAGCACAACACTTTGTTTTTATTGTGAGTATCCACAAAAAAATAGACACTTATCAGGATCTAATGATGTACAACACTTAATATGTTAGATCAAAATCAACAGAGTATTTTGAGTTTCTTTTGCACTGATAAGAAAAAAGCGAGACTATCGCGCCGGCGCGATAGCCGACCTCAGAGGGTTAATGCATTTAAGTGAAACTATCAAGCTTTATATCAAACATTTTTTGTATTGTTATCGATAAAGGTACACAGCTGATAAATACCGATTTATCACTCAGATCTAGCTTGTCATTAATTTTAGTTAAGATACGCTGCGGTAAATTTGAACATGGATCTTTATACATAGATGATTTATGAAATGGTAGGTCATGAATATTTGCCTCAGTTTATTGGTAAAAATGTGTATGAACCCTGATATACACTCACCTAAAGGATTATTAGGAACACCATACTAATACTGTGTTTGACCCCCTTTCACCTTCAGAACTGCCTTAATTCTACGTGGCATTGATTCAACAAGGTGCTGAAAGCATTCTTTAGAAATGTTGGCCCATATTGATAGGATAGCATCTTGCAGTTGATGGAGATTTGTGGGATGCACATCCAGGGCACGAAGCTCCCGTTCCACCACATCCCAAAGATGCTCTATTGGGTTGAGATCTGGTGACTGTGGGGGCCATTTTAGTACAGTGAACTCTTTGTCATGTTCAAGAAACCAATTTGAAATGATTCGAGCTTTGTGACATGGTGCATTATCCTGCTGGAAGTAGCCATCAGAGGATGGGTACATGGTGGCCATAAAGGGATGGACATGGTCAGAAACAATGCTCAGGTAGGCCGTGGCATTTAAACGATGCCCAATTGGCACTAAGGGGCCTAAAGTGTGCCAAGAAAACATCCCCCACACCATTACACCACCACCACCAGCCTGCACAGTGGTAACAAGGCATGATGGATCCATGTTCTCATTCTGTTTACGCCAAATTCTGGCTCTACCATCTGAATGTCTCAACAGAAATTGAGACTCATCAGACCAGGCAACATTTTTGTACAACATATTGTAGCCTCTTTTTCCTATTTGTAGTGGAGATGAGTGGTACCCGGTGGGGTCTTCTGCTGTTGTAGCCCATCCGCCTCAAGGTTGTGTGTGTTGTGGCTTCACAAATGCTTTGCTGCATACCTCGGTTGTAACGAGTGGTTATTTCAGTCAAAGTTGCTCTTCTATCAGCTTGAATCAGTCGGCCCATTCTCCTCTGACCTCTAGCATCAACAAGGCATTTTCACCCACAGGACTGCCGCATACTGGATGTTTTTCCCTTTTCACACCATTCTTTGTGAACCCTAGAAATGGTTGTGCGTGAAAATCCCAGTAACTGAGCAGATTGTGAAATACTCAGACCGGCCCGTCTGGCACAAACAACCATGCCACGCTCAAAATTGCTTAAATCACCTTTCTTTCCCATTCTGACATTCAGTTTGGAGTTCAGGAGATTGTCTTGACCAGGACCACACCCCTAAATGCATTGAAGCAACTGCCATGTGATTGGTTGATTAGATAATTGCATTAATGAGAAATTGAACAGGTGTTCCTAATAATCCTTTAGGTGAGTGTATGTTTGTTTTGTAACCCAACCTTTCTCATGGTTCCACTCAGAATCTATGGATGGCCATGAGAAAGTGTTTTTATGTCAATATATATATATATATATTTGCCATACATATTTTGATATACGCCATACACTCCCCTGCTAACCGTGTGAATGCTTGTGCTGTCAGATGTGGAGCAGCTGCTGTCTCCAGGCCTGCAGGAGGAGAGGTCAGAGGTCAGCCGACAGTGAGGCTTTCACACACGTTCATCTGGGATAAGAGTGAGTCTCACAGTCCTGTCGGGACCAGACCCGGAGAGGATGAAGCCCAGTGTACGGGAGCATGAAGATCCTCGTATTTCAGCCTGAATCTCATTCCTCTGCTGCCAAAGCACACCACGCTAGTGTTCGCTGAGTTTCTGACTTACATGCGTCCGTTTCCCAGAATCACCCAGTAAATTACTGTATTACTGGCAAGAGATTCACCAGTGGCGATGAAAACAAACGTCAGAAGTAAAGATGCATTAATGAGGAGCTTCAGTTTCCCTCTGATTTCTGCTAAACCTGGACGTGATTCAGTGAGATTCACTCTTATATTAAACACATGTATATCTGTATGAACTGAGGGCAAATGAAGATCGTTTTAAACTACATTACTGTCAGATCTAGCAATACTATGATCCATGATTGCTTTTAGGGGACGTAATCAGATATTTATGATAATATAATGCAATGCACTCAGCTACTTGTCTTTGATCAGATGTAGGTTTTAATTTAAAGTTCATTCAGCACTGTGTGTGTGTGTGTGTGTGTGGGGGGGAGTGTGTCTCTTTCTCTGGTTTCTCCTTTACTGAGTGTGTGTGTCTCTGCAGACTGAAGGCCTTGCAAACACTGCTCTAGTTTTGTCCTTCTACAGACTCTTGAAAATAATGTCTCTCAGACTCTGCTGTTGCTTTATAAAACCAGAGGAAGTGTAAATATTGTAGAATCGAGAGTAATTTGAAGCAGTAGGAGATGTGATGAAACGGTGAGTTTGCCGTGCATGTTGTCTGTAATGTAACCTGAATAAAGGCTGATTTTACTGAAGCGTGTGTGTCTGTCTCATGAGGAGCTTGAGAGATAACGTTCGTAACGATAAGAAATGGGTAATCATACCATTCCATATACTAAAAACACACTTTTCCCTGTACTGTGTTAGATGAAACTGGGAAGGGTCACAGCACTTACACACTGTTGTCCTATTGTTAGTTTCACTGCTTCTATTGCTCTCCTCATTTGCAAGTGGCTTTGGATAAAAGCATCTGTTAAATCATTAAACGTAATGTAAATAACGCTGATTGCATCATGTTTCAGCCACACTGCTTTAGGTGTTGTAAATGGGTAGAACACAATTAAATCTGAGAAAAGGTGACGTTTCCACTTGCTTTTACTGTGTTTCTTTGATGAAAAGAAATGGTTAAGCCATGTGACGGAGATAGATTTTTGATAAAATCAAACGGAGATGATTATTGAAAACTAGTTCCGACTGATTGATAAAAACTGATATACACTATCATTACAACATTGTGTATCACAAGAGAAAAGTGTTAAGTCAGATGGATATAAATTTAATTGTATAATAAACAACAGAACTTGCTTTTTCAAACGTTCTTTTTTTGCAGGCCTAATAAATCAAAAGTGATTAATAAGAGATAATATCAGCCCAATATTATCATCTCTTCATTCCTGCCCAACAGGTCTGATATTAATATTCAGAGAACCAACATAAAAACCGTGTGTACACCTCTCTTCCAGAAGTGAAATCTATAAAATTGTTCTCCGCAGAATGGTTTCAGATCTATATATATATATATCATGTTTGATCATCATTCACTGCACACCAGAACTCTCAACTGCGTGATTGTTTATATGAAGAACCAAAGCATGTACAAGCTCATGTGAAGCTGCTGGAGTCAGTGTCTGTACACAGTTCACACACACACACACACACACACCAGCTCAGGCGAGCGCCTCTGATCCGCAGGAGTGTGTTCAGGCGAGCGCTCCTTTGGCCCTCCAGTCCTGCGCCAGCACGTGCATCAGCTCCTCCTCTTCCTCCTCCTCCTCCTCGTCCTGTTCCTCTCCGCCGGCCGGCCTCGCCTCGTCTCTCTGCAGTCTCGCTCGGCTCAGCGCGCTCTTCACCAGCTCCTGTCTGGCTCGCAGGACCTCCACGCGCCGGAAGCACAGCATCTGCTGGTCGATCTCGTGGATCTGCCGCTCGAGCCGCCCCTCCTCGTCGTCTTCGGCCACGATGGCGTCGGACGCACTGTTGACCTGCCGCATCTCCTTCTGGAACTCCTCCCACTCGCGGTCCATGTGGTCGCGGGGCGTGTCCACGTTACGCACCTTGGCGTCGCGCACCGGGTCGTCAAAGAAACCCTCGGGTAGAGCTTCGGCCGGGCCATCCTTCCTCTCCTCGCCCCCGTCCTCGGCCTGAGACACGGAGCCGGAGTGAGAGACAGAGCCAGAGTGAGACTTGGAGACGGAGCCGGAGTGAGACACGGAACTGGCCTGAGACTCGGAGACGCTGCTGCTGTCGAAGAAGTCCGCGGGGAGCCCGGCGTTCGGGACCGGCTCTCCAGCTGGAGCTGCACTGCTGCCCTCTTCCTCACCATCATCATCATCATCATCATAGTGTCCAGCGAGGAGCACGAGACCTGCAGACTGACCTGAAGATACGGCCGTCCGCTCCTGCTGTCCTGCACCTGCACACACACACGCACAGGTTATTTACTGAACATCAGTCTGACACACACACACACACACAAACGGGTTATTCACCTCAAGACCTGAACATCAGTAGGGAACCAGAAACCACAGTAGGGTCACACAGAGCCGGTTTTTGAATGGACTGCTGCTTCCTTGTTTATCTAATGAGTGATTATATTCAAGGTATTAATCAATATTTTTCAGTAATGTCTGTATTTGATATCTGAGAGGTGACTGAAGGGTCTGGCCCATGCTAGGAATACAGTAACAGTGCTTGCTCATTTAGCCCGGCTTCCAGAGATGAAATGTGGACTTGTTTTGTTGAGAAAGTTCTTCAACGTGTGAAAACACATATCTGTTCTTTAGGGCTGCAACTAACGATTATTTTGATAATCGATTAATCGGACGATTATTATTTTCGATTAATCGATTAATCGGATAAAAAGTTTCAATTCGATTTTTTGTTTATTATAACTAAATAAAACCCTAAATCAGGGTTGTGGCGAGCAGGACGAGGCCGAAGGCCGTGAGAGATGCGAGACCAGTGCGTCTCACAGGCCTCGTCCTGCTCGCCACAAGGGTGTTTATGTGTAAAAGTCAAGTGTACTTTAAAAAGTGCAAAAGCCACACATTGAGTTTTACTAATATCAATATTTGTTTGTTTTTAATGATAATTGCTGATGGCAAGTTGACAACCATGATTAATGTAAAATTTACAAATTTACACAGACATGTTGTTCAGATGTGAAGATATAAACTAAAAACATCTCAAATATATAATTCATTTAATTTTTATTTAAGATTAATTGAATTATAAGAATAGTTGATAAAATAAATATAGAAAGACTGTAAACAAGCGTGTGAACGTAGAGCCGCAGTAGATCGCGTTTGAAAAACAATTAAAACTTAATAGTAGGGCTGCATGATTTGGGCAAAATGTCATATTGCGATTATTGAGGTCAATATTGCAATATGCGATATAATAAACAAATGGTTTCATGAGTCAACTTGCTTGGTTAAGCAAAATGCACACACAGACTAGTGATAATTCTGAAATGTCTATTTCTCAACTCAAACTAGCAACAACAACTAAATGATTGATAACACCTGATCAATGAGCCATTGAAGTCTGGATAAAAATTATTTTAATTTTAATTTAAGTGAACTTCAAACAATCCTCACATAAACCCATAATAAATGTCATATTTACCTGTGCTCTTCCTGTCTACAGGTAAGACATATACAGAAATTGAATTAAGTTATCAAACAGTCTGCGCTGCATAAATTATAAATTATATGGACTAAAATCCTATTTAAAGATACACAAGTTCTTTGGTCAAGAACAGTGAGTGTTTTTCTCTGTTCCCTTTGTTCTTTGATTAACTTTACTGACAGAAAGCATTATTGGATGCCGGCCCTTTAAGAGTTGCTGAGACGCGGATCTCACACGCGCCTTATTCTCTCACAACTCTTTACGACCATCATAAAACTGCTCTTATGTTATGAAGACACTCGACAAATTATATTTTGGCATAATTGTGTGTGTTATTGTTCGTTCACTTCAAGGGGAAAGAGACTGTATTCTGGCGCGCGGTCTGTGCATGCTCATGATACTGGCGCGCGTCCGTCTTTCAGTCAGGACATTCACAGGCAGCGCGCTCTCTTTTGACTTGTCTCGTTGAATGGTTTAAAGCATTCGCATGAATAAGAGCGGGATCATGTAACACTAGCCAAAGGATGACAAAAAATAACAGATGCTGCGATATAACAGCCCTAATTTGTTTATTTCATATAAAAACGCAGTATTTTGCGTCATATAATCGCATAGGCTTGACATCGCGATTGCGATATGATTAATCGTGCAGCACTACTTAATAGTAATGCTATAAAATGCTATAAAAATGCTATAAAAAGAGAACGGAATGGTACGCAGCAAACTAACAGGCCTGATTAAAAGGACAGGAAAAAATTATGCATTAGTGCAAGCATTCGCTGAAAACCACTGAGTACAGTGACTAAAAAACAATCTTTTACTGCTGCTGTTATTAACTGCCTTTAATTTAGTGCTTCACTTTGTAAACACCGTTTTAATTTAACCTATTTCTGCGGTAGCGCTATTTTAATTCATCACTTATGTTGCGAGCGAACTGATTGCGCAACCTGATGCTCGAGACAAAATACAGACATCCCAAGTCTCGCGGAAGATCCGGAAGTCATCCGCAGATTGATATCTCCCTGATGCCCGCAAATTAGTTCAAACTCCCGGAATCTAGAGCGCGCAAGCAAGAGCGCGCATGCGAGACAGAAGAGACTGTGCTCCAAACATAGACTGTAAACAAGATCTCGGTCTCTGCGCGCACGGCAGATCGGCGAAGGGAGAGAGACCTTGCGTGTGTCTCATGAAGCGCAGCGCATGTAAGACAGAGAGCATCATGATTGGCCTGTTTCAACCAATCACCAGTAAACGCACCCCGTGACGTAAGCAGACCAACTAATCGATAATGACATTCGTTGTCAACTATTTTAATAATCGATTTTAATCGATTAAATCGATTAGTTGTTTCAGCCCTACTGTTCTTCTAGCTCACCATGACGACTGTAGTTCACAAGGATCATTGGACCCAATAGTTTAAGTGACCATTCCTTAGTTAAAGTCTTGTCTTTACTGTTAGATTAAAGTGTCCTCTTATTGAGAGAAAGAACATGTTATCTTAATGTTTTGAAGAGACTCCCGTTTATAGTTAGAGCCTGGCCAAATCCAACCTTGAAGACACACTTGCTGTGTGTGTGTCCATGTGTGTAGTATTCTTGGTTAAGGATCAAGTGGCATTATTGGAGATGGACTGACTTGTTTTCTTCGACATGATGGCGACTGTTTATGTGTGTAAATCAGGGATGGAAATAAACTTTTTTGGTCCACCGGCCACTGTGGCTGGTGGATTTCAAAATCTACCAGCCACTCAATGTTTTTACCAGCCACTTTCTTGTTTTTAACCGACAATGTGTAACTGCATGTGAAAATTAATACTACAAAATCTACAATACTTAACCAGTTTATTTAATCTCAAGTCTCAATGAAATACTGACATTTTTTCTTTCTCTCTTATACACACACAAACCATGAACTGATATACATTTCATTAAATGAGCAGGACAGATGAAACAAAAAACTGAACCGATGCTAAACCGCACTCTATGCTGGAGGTTGCTCTCTCTGCGAGAGTACCGTAACACTTCAAATAATAGCCAAGTCCCAAATAGACGCCTGTCTCTTTTACACGCCTGGTGTGGCGACAGGTTTGGGTAAATACAAGCCTTTTTAGTTTCGGGTTGTATTTAATCTTCTAAAACCCGTCAGATCGTCCGCTTTTTGGCGTTGCCAAAGCCTTTTTTGATCGGTGAGTGATGTAGAATAGAACGACTGCTGCGCTTGACAGGGCGCAAACGAGCAGAGCAGAGAGAGAGAGAGAGAGAGAGAGAGAGAGAGAGAGAGAGAGAGAGAGAGAGAGAGAGAGAGAGAGAGACCCAGCCGCGCGCGCGCACTCTCACATCTTCAAACAACACGAGCGCTGTCTTGCTCTCTCTCCCTCACGCATATTAATCAAAATCAATTGACACGACAGTAAAAGGTCGGAAGACCGCAGTTTCACGTGGAGCATTTGGGGATTTTTAGTGATTAGAGAATCTAGGGACAACATCTCAACACTAAATCATAAAGGCCTGTCTCAAATACAAGCCGGTGCAGTTCGACGATTTGGGAAAATAAAAGCCCAGGATATTATTTGAAGTTTTACGGTATGCCTGTTCTGTCATATTTACATCATACGCTCGTGGCTAGCTCCCACCTCTTGCGCTCAAGCCTCGACGGAAGAAGCGCGCGGGTAGATGTTCGTGCGGCTAGCTCTTTACGACACGAGAGCTACCCCGCCCTAAAAATACACCATGCGCTAGCTTTCCCTTTGGACGGCAAACCGCCTCTCACGCTCCCACGTTTTCTTCCCTCGTCGAGCCTTGACGGAAGAAGCGCGCGGGTGTTGAAGGTGTGCCTCCTCTAAAAGTGTCCGCCGTCCGGGTGAAACAGTATGCTATTTTTATTTACCCGCCACGGTGGCCAGTAGGTGAAGCGAGTTTACCCGCCACAACACAAAATCACCCGCATTTGGCTGGTGGCGGGTGCTAATTTCCATCCCTGGTGTAAATTTACTATATTTATCTAGTTCTTAGCCAATAAGAAACTGCAACCTGAAGCAAGGACGTAGCTTAGACCTTGGTGTAGGGTTTAATTGCTGTGATCTAGCAGCGTATGAACTCCTTGTGAGTCTTGAAAATGACTTCTGACTGATGAAACTGCAAACTATCTTCAGTAAAACTTTTCTCTAATTTATTATAATTCTGACTCTTATCTTAAATTGACTGCACTTCTAACTCCTGGTCTTAATTAATCATATCCTTTCATATCCTGGTCCTTGGATCTTTAACTGTAAATCCCCTAATAGTTAATGGTGGAGAATGCACGGGCAATTATTCTTCTGACATCCCTGGCTAATCAAGAAACTAGGTAGTAAGATTAGTAAGACATAGGCCTGTCTGGGTGGAAGAGGTTTATGGCGCTTTTCCACTACACACTACCAGCTCGCCTCGGCTCGACTCTACTCGCCTTTGTTTGCTTTTCCACTGTGTAAAAGTTGTACCTGTACCTGCTTCCGGGTACTTTTTTTCGTACCACCTCCGGCGAGGTTCTAAGCGAGCTAAGGCGATACTAAAATGTGACGTGAAAACAATGCCGACTGCTGATTGGTCACAGAGAATCTGCGTCATCATTGCACGTGCCAGATGGAGTATCCAAAATAAATAACCCCGCCATTTTTAAATAGTTTGGCCAGAGTTACTAAACTTACTACTATTATTATGGCAACTCGGAAGAATACGCCGTGGTCAAACGAGGAGGTGCAGACTTTCCTTTGTTTGGTTGCCGAAGAGAGGATCCAGCGAGAGCTTGATGGGGCAACGAGGAATGAAAGGCGTCGCTATGACGACCGGGTACTATTTGTGGCGGTACTTTCTGCAATGGAAAACGGAGCGAAAAGCGAGCCGAGGCGAGCCAAGGCGAGTCGAGTCGAGTCGAGCAGGTACTGGTAATGGAAAAGCGCCATTAGAGAAGGGAGACTAATAACGCTTGACACTCTTGAGTAGGAGCAGGAAGAGCCTGTGGTGATTACGTCACGAAGACAGGCCGTGCTATAACCACGAGAACAGTGTAAGACGCTGAGAAGTTGGACACTTGAGTGGGAGCACGAAAGCCTAACACAGGCCGTGCTGGAGGTGTAGGCGCCCACTAGCAGTGTAGTTTGTAGAGTGTACGCGATTGGTGTAGGCCTAAACAATTATAAGTGTATCTTCGCGAACCTGACTCTCGATCTCTCCCATTTCGGGTAGGGGTTCCCTGAACTCAGTGATTCAGACAGGTAGGGATTTAGGTACATAAACTAACAAAAATAGGGTTGTTTGCCAGGGATGCATCTGGAACGATCCAGAGAAAAAAAAATGTGTGAACCAAATTGGTCGTGGACCAGTATGTAACTGTGATTTTAGGTATACTTTGCAGTTTCATCACGCAGAAGTCAAGCTGTGTTGTTCAAAGATGGCCGCCTCTGCAATAACTTCAGGTGAGTTTGAACCGCGAGTAAGATATGGGAGACAAATTGAGTAACTTGATCAGTAACCCGATCAGTCCTGATACAAATAAGGGGCTTTCGCACCAGAGCAACTTTCTCACAGTTCCTAGAACTATTGGCGCGAGTTCCCTAGAGTTTGGCGTGTTCGCACCGCAGGAACTAGGAGCGATGTTAGCTCTGGGAACTCGTTTTAGAGGAACTATTTTACTCCTACTTCAGAGTCGGTCTAAACCAGCACTAAAGGAACTATCCGTGACGTTAGTGTTCGCTGATTGGCCGAACGTACGTGAAACACCAGCATCCGCCATGTTTAAAAAAGCACACAGATTATAGCCTATATATTTACTCCAGAAACTAACTATACTAACATGTAAAACAGTGATAGATGAAGCTCTTAATCTTTACGCTGGGGAGAAACTCCAACACAGCTTTGAGGAGGCCGAGAGAAACATATGTATTTCTGCTCAGCAACATAGGACATCAACACGGCATACGCTAATAACTTTATTACTGTCTACTTTCTATGTATAACAGTTCTAATAACGTATTTGACAGGACTGTAAGACTGATCGTAAACTAATGAACAGGAGGATGTGAGCACTGTGAGCTCAGGCTCTGGCGCCGTTCTCAGCACCGTCACAATAAAAATCAAACGCCATTCCTACTGGCGGAGCGAATGCAACCAGGAGAACGTTCTTACGGGAACCGTTATTTCTCGGGGACCCACCCTGATGGCCCATTCCTAGAACTACCCGGTGCAAAAGCCCCTATAGTGAGACGGAAGAGAGCAAACGCTGTAAGCAGCTCTGCTCTGAAGCCCTCACTTCAGAGAAATATGCTTAAGACAATGGGTAATCTGGGTTTTGATTCTGATTGGCAAATTAAACAACTACTTGACTGGCTACAAAGAAAGTAAGAACCAGAAAAATTCAAAGATTTAGCCTCGTACGATGACTACAAAAAGCAAGTACTGGAAATTCTGGGTCGGGGATCATTTCCCTGGACAAGTGTGACTAACGTTCAACAGAAACTTTGTGAAAACCCCTTAGAATATGTTAAGCGTTACCGCGCAACTTATGAAAATTAATGTGCTGCCAATGATAATGATGAAGATTATGATTCGGCTATTGTGATAAATAATAGTATTTGTCAAAGGAATAGAGAGAACTGCTTATCAGTGGCTCTGTTAGCATTCCTGATTGGGACACACTGTTCAAGGGTGTGCAGTGAGTGGAGGCGTTTGCAAGCTCACAGTGATCTAACTACAGGCAAGGTGTGTGATGCTGTATGTGAGGCCGACACGCGAGCCACCAGATGACAGTGTTTTAACTGTGTGTTTATTTAAATTTGAAAGCAGATCAGTGTTTAATATGATGATATTACATTTTTCATCTGAGAAAGAACAAGAAATAAAAAAAGGATCTATAATAATAATTAAAGCTGCAAGCAGCATTTAGCGGTGTTCAAGCAATTAAAGCAGTTAAGGCTGTTAAGCACAAAAGCATCAAAAAGCATTTACAGCCAATACAGTCAATTTACCATAGGAAATGTATGGTTTTAAAGCTTTTTAACAGTTATAGCGCCACCTATGGTCCGATCTCCATAAAATTTTGCATGCTTGTTAATGATGTTATGTCACATATGCTCATAAATTTGTCAAGTTCTGAGTTTTCATTTATGATTTATAGGCTTTTGAGTGTATTTTGACACGCCCATTTTCTAAATGACCCTGTTATAGTGAACAAAAGGGCAAAGTTCAACTTTTTTTCGATAAATATTTATCTAGAGAGTGCAGAGAATAGGCCTAGACTGGTTTGGTTCCGATCGGGTGAAAAACCAGGGACTAGTTCGCAAAAGTAGGTTTTGGACAAAATTGGCCATAAAAATGTTTTGGGGGGCCCAAATCGAAATCCGAGATATACATCTGTCCGTCTTGAGCCAAGGAACACGGTGGCGTAAAAACTAGGACTTGATTCTAGGACCAACGGTCCAAGAGTTATGAGCAATTTAGTACTTTTGGTTGCTGTAGCGCCACCTATGGCCCAATCGGGGTCATACTCTGATAGGTTCTCCCCAAAAGTGTGGCCTACCATCTGGCCGAGTTTCAAGTCTCTAGGCCTTACGGTTTGGGCTGCACGATGCGTTTTAGGGGAATTTTTTTTTTTCAAATAGCAATTACAATAGGTTTTCAGCACATGCTTGAACACCTAATAATTTGTGTGAATGTTTAAGTGAACGGATAATACAGGTTGATGTAAAATTACAGACCATGACTCCAACTTAGTGTTTCCTCTAGGATTTTTTCCAGCCGTGGTGGCAGGCCCATTTCCCGAGGGGGCGTGGCCCATGAGTGATATTCCAATTGGCCACGCCCCCTTGCCACAGGTGTTCAAACATCCCCTAAGTATTATAATATGAAAGTCTCCAATAAGAGTGGCAAAGCGATTATGCGCATCCCGTGCGCAGAATGATGCACTTGAAGCAACGCGAAGTCACAGCGCGCAGCGCTTCGCATTGAAAAGTTCAAAGCACAAAGCGAAGAGATTATATCCATCTATGCTTAATGTATTATGTCTATGCAACAGTTTATTGAGCCTTTTATTTTAACAGTTTTAAATTTCAGTTACAGTGCGCATGAAGAACAATTCATAGTGCTCTCAACTCCACTGCTGTAATCTAGCAGACACCCGGGAGAAAGGAATATGATTTAGAAAGCGCTATAAACTCCAGCAAGATAAAGTCATTTTATGCAAAGTGCAAACCATAGACCTTTATCTACAAATAAAGAATTTCAGATTGCTGTTCACAGGCTTGCAATGCTGTTGGCCGCATTTCTGCGCAAAAACCGCGCCAAAAGTGTAAACGTGGAAAAATGAAAGTCAGAAGAATACAGATCCTATTTATTTTGCGTTAGCATGAAGCTGGAGCTTCAGAATACATGAATTACACTTACAAATAACAGTTAAAAGCTGAAAATATTGTTTTCTTACACTTGAAAGGCGATTTACACCTTTACAAATCTTCTCTTGCACATACACATTTTAATTTACGCTTGCAATCTTATGTATAATTTCCCAAATCTTACCCTGCACATGCGATTCTTTATGGCAGGGGTCGGGAACCTTTTTTGACCAAAGAGCCATTTTTTCATTTTTGGTTAATGCATTTTTTCCAAAAGAGCCACATAAAATAATTATATAATATTATTATTAAAGACGTGCTTTTTTTCAATAAAATTTCAACAGCATTAGGCTAAAAACAAACAAATATTTAGCAAAGTTTCAATATTAGTGAAGGGCTTTCACTGTGAGGTTGAGTTGTCAACTGATGAGCATAAATCCTCTGTCTGCATGAGAGAGAGAGAGAGAGAGAAAACACAGTACTTACATTTACTGTGTTTACGTGAATACTCGACTTGCCATTTTTATGTATTTCTGTATTTATTTGGCCGTTTAGGTGCGCACCCGAAGACAAAGGCTATGCTTTTCCGTGTTGCGCTCGGCGCGCGCACACAGCATCCTGCCAGTAATTCCGTTCTCTTTCGCGACTTATCGCGCTTTTAATATTTCTTTTCAATATAAAGCACATCCTGCTCTTTTTTTTCATTCCTTCAATTTTTGTTATTAATAAATTAAAACAGAATCTTTAACTGAAATCTGCGTGGATTATCAAAAATACGACCCATTTATCATGTGTCATAAAGGGTTTCAGCGGCAAAAGTGAAAGTATTAAAGTTTACAGCCTTCTTTTACGTTTTTTGCTGCTTTTCGCCATTAGGCCTACCTTAAACAAGCTGCAGCTGCTTGAATCCCAGTGCAGGAGCTGTAGGTTATCACAGAGACAAGTTGATTGCTCTGATGACTCGTAACACTCGCGAGCGCGACCAGCACTGAATACACTCTTTTGCCGGTACAACATGAATATACTTATTATCATAAACGTTTAACTAACTTCGGTAGACTGTGCTACAAGGGAATTTTAACTGGCAGATTTTTCTGCAGAGAGCCGAGCCAAGGGTGAGAGACCTCGCGAGCCACATGATTTTTGCCAAAGAGCCAGGTATGGCTCGCGAGCCATAGGTTCCCGACCGCTGCTTTATGGCATCATATTACCTTCATAGTTTAGACAAGTCAGTTGTCTAAGTGTGTTGTGATAGTGTTGGATGTGGTGATAGTGTTTATGTTGTGATGGTGGTGGTGTTGTGATGATGATGATGATTGTGTTGTTGTGATAGTGTTGGATGTGGTGATAGTGTTTATGTTGTGATGGTGGTGGTGTTGTGATGATGATGATGATTGTGTTGTTGTGATAGTGTTGGATGTGGTGATAGTGTTTATGATGTGATGGTGTTGTTGTTGTGATGTGATGGTGGTGTTGTTGTGATGATGATGATGGTGTTGTTGTGATAGTGTTGGATGCGGTGATGGTGTTTATGATGTGATGATGGTGGTGGTGTTGTTGTTGTGATGATGATGATGATGATGATGATGATGGTGGTGGTGGTGGTGGTGGTGTTGTGATAGTGTTTATGATGTGATGGTGGTGTTGTTGTGATGTGATGGTGGTGGTGTTTATGATGTGATGATGGTGGTGGTGTTGATGTGATGATGGTGGTGGTGTTGATGTGATGATGGTGGTGGTGTTGTGATGATGATGATGGTGTTGTTGTGATGATGATGGTGTTGTGATAGTGTTGGATGTGGTGATGGTGTTCATGGTGTGATGGTGGTTTTGTTGTGGTGATGATGATGATGGTGTTGTGATAGTGTTGGATGTGGTGATGGTGTTTATGGTGGTGGTGTTGTGGTTGTTGTGATAGTGTTGGATGTGGTGATCGTATTTATGATGTGATGGAGGTGTTGTTGTGGTGGTGGTGTTGTTGTGATGGTGTTGTTGTGATGGTGTTGTTGATGTGGTGGTGTTGATGTGGTGGTGTGTTGTTGATGTGTTGTTGTTGTGATGGTGGTGTTGTTGATGTGGTGGTGTTGTTGATGTGGTGGTGTTGATGTGGTGGTGTGTTGTTGATGTGGTGGTGTTGATGTGGTGGTGTGTTGTTGATGTGGTGGTGTGTTGATGTGGTGGTGTGTTGTTGATGTGGTGGTGTTGATGTGGTGGTGTGTTGTTGATGTGGTGGTGTGTTGTTGATGTGGTGGTGTGTTGTTGAGGTGGTGTGTTGTTGAGGTGGTGTGTTGTTGAGGTGGTGTGTTGTTGAGGTGTTGAGGTGGTGTGTTGTTGATGTGGTGTTGTTGATGTGGTGGTGTTGTTGTTGATGTGGTGTTGTTGTTGTTGATGTGGTGTTGTTGTTGTTGATGTGGTGTTGTTGTTGTTGATGTGGTGTTGTTGTTGTTGATGTGGTGTTGTTGTTGTTGTTGATGTGGTGTTGTTGTTGTTGTTGATGTGGTGTTGTTGTTGTTGTTGATGTGGTGTTGTTGTTGTTGTTGATGTGGTGTTGTTGTTGTTGTTGATGTGGTGTTGTTGTTGTTGTTGATGTGGTGTTGTTGTTGTTGTGGTGTTGTTGATGTGGTGTTGTTGTTGTTGATGTGGTGTTGTTGTTGTTGATGTGGTGTTGTTGTTGTTGATGTGGTGTTGTTGTTGTTGTTGATGTGGTGTTGTTGTTGTTGATGTGGTGTTGTTGTTGTTGATGTGGTGTTGTTGTTGTTGATGTGGTGTTGTTGTTGTTGATGTGGTGTTGTTGTTGTTGATGTGGTGTTGTTGTTGTTGATGTGGTGTTGTTGTTGTTGATGTGGTGTTGTTGTTGTTGATGTGGTGTTGTTGTTGTTGATGTGGTGTTGTTGTTGATGTGGTGTTGTTGTTGTTGATGTGGTGTTGTTGTTGTTGATGTGGTGTTGTTGTTGTTGATGTGGTGTTGTTGTTGTTGATGTGGTGTTGTTGTTGATGTGGTGTTGTTGTTGATGTGGTGTTGTTGTTGATGTGGTGTTGTTGTTGATGTGGTGTTGTTGTTGATGTGGTGTTGTTGTTGATGTGGTGTTGTTGTTGATGTGGTGTTGTTGTTGATGTGGTGTTGTTGTGGTGGTGTTGATGTGGTGGTGTTGATGTGGTGGTGGTGTTGTTGATGTGGTGTTGTTGTTGATGTGGTGTTGTTGTTGATGTGGTGTTGTTGTTGATGTGGTGTTGTTGTTGATGTGGTGTTGTTGTTGATGTGGTGTTAATGTGGTGTTGTTGTTGATGTGGTGTTGATGTGGTGTTGTTGTTGATGTGGTGTTGTGTTGTTGATGTGGTGTTGTGTTGTTGATGTGGTGTTGTGTTGTGTTGTTGATGTGGTGTGTTGTTGATGTGGTGTGTTGTTGATGTGGTGTGTTGTTGATGTGGTGTGTTGTTGATGTGGTGTTGTGTTGTTGATGTGGTGTGTTGTTGATGTGGTGTTGTGTTGTTGATGTTGTGTTGTGTTGTTGATGTTGTGTTGTGGATGTGGTGTTGTTGTGGTGTTGTTGTTGATGTGGTGTTGTTGTTGATGTGATGTTGTTGTTGATGTGGTGTTGTTGTTGATGTGGTGTTGTTGTTGTGGTGGTGTTGTTGATGTGGTGTTGTTGTTGATGTGGTGGTGTTGTGGTGGTGTTGATGTGGTGTTGTTGTTGTGATGTGGTGTTGTTGTGATGTTGTTGTTGATGTGGTGTTGTTGTTGATGTGGTGTTGTTGTGATGTTGTTGTTGATGTGGTGTTGTTGTTGATGTGGTGTTGTTGTTGATGTGGTGTTGTTGATGTGGTGTTGTGTTGTTGATGTGGTGTTGTGTTGTTGATGTGGTGTGTTGATGTGGTGTGTTGTTGATGTGGTGTGTTGTTGATGTGGTGTGTTGTTGATGTGGTGTGTTGTTGATGTGGTGTGTTGTTGATGTGGTGTGTTGTTGATGTGGTGTGTTGTTGATGTGGTGTGTTGTTGATGTGGTGTGTTGTTGATGTGGTGTTGTGTTGATGTGGTGTGTTGTTGATGTGGTGTTGTGTTGATGTGGTGTTGTGTTGTTGATGTGGTGTTGTTTTGTTGATGTGGTGTTGTTGTGGTGGTGGTGTTGATGTGGTGTTGTTGTGATGGTGGTGTTGATGTGATGGTGGTGGTGTTGTGATGGTGGTGTTGATGTGGTGTTGTTGTGATGGTGGTGTTGATGTGATGGTAGTGTTGTGATGGTGGTGTTGATGTGATGGTAGTGTTGTGATGGTGGTGTTGTGTTGTTGATGTGGTGTTGTGTTGTTGATGTGGTGTTGTTGTGATGGTGGTGTTGTTGTGAAGGTGGTGTTGATGTGGTGTTGTTGTTGATGTGGTGTTGTTGTTGATGTGGTGTTGTTGTGATGGTGGTGTTGTTGATGTGGTGTTGTTGATGTGGTGTTGTTGTGATGGTGGTGTTGTTGTGATGGTGGTGTTGTTGTGATGGTGGTGTTATTGTGATGGTGGTGTTGTTGTGATGGTGGTGTTGTTGATGTGGTGTTGTTGATGTGGTGTTGTTGATTTGGTGTTGTTGATGTGGTGTTTGATGTGGTGTTGTTGATGTGGTGTAGTTGATGTGGTGTAGTTGATGTGGTGTTGTAGTTGATGTGGTGGTGTTGTTGATGTGGTGTTGTTGATGTGGTGTTGTAGTTGATGTGGTGGTGTTGTTGATGTGGTGGTGTTGTTGATGTGGTGGTGTTGATGTGGTGGTGTTGTTGATGATGTGGTGTTGTTGTTGATGTGGTGGTGTTGTTGATGTGGTGGTGTTGTTGATGTGGTGGTGTTGTTGATGTGGTGGTGTTGTTGATGTGGTGGTGTTGATGTGGTGTTGTAGTTGATGTGGTGGTGTTGTTGATGTGGTGTTGTTGTTGATGTGGTGGTGTTGTTGATGTGGTGGTGTTGATGTGGTGGTGTAGTTGATGTGGTGTAGTTGATGTGGTGTAGTTGATGTGGTGTAGTTGATGTGGTGTTGTAGTTGATGTGGTGTAGTTGATGTGGTGTTGTAGTTGATGTGGTGTTGTTGATGTGGTGTTGTTGATGTGGTGTTGTTGATGTGGTGTAGTTGATGTGGTGTTGTTGATGTGGTGTTGTTGATGTGGTGTTGTAGTTGATGTGGTGTTGTAGTTGATGTGGTGTTGTAGTTGATGTGGTGTTGTTGATGATGTGGTGTTGTTGTTGATGTGGTGTTGTTGTTGATGTGGTGTTGTTGATGTGGTGTTGTTGATGTGGTGTAGTTGATGTGGTGTAGTTGATGTGGTGTTGTAGTTGATGTGGTGGTGTTGATGTGGTGTAGTTGATGTGGTGTTGTAGTTGATGTGGTGTTGTTGATGTGGTGTAGTTGATGTGGTGTAGTTGATGTGGTGTTGTTGATGTGGTGTAGTTGATGTGGTGTTGTTGATGTGGTGTAGTTGATGTGGTGTTGTTGATGTGGTGTTGTAGTTGATGTGGTGGTGTTGTGATGGTGTGTCGCACCTGCAGTGACGCGGGTCTTGGCTCTCTTCGCTTCTCCTGATGCTGAACTCGCGGGCTCGTGCGCGCCTCTCTTCAGCACTGAGGATGAGGATGAAGGACCGGGTGCTGTTCTGCTCTTCAGCACTGAGGATGAGGATGATGAGGGAGTGCTCTCCCTGTTCTTCAGCTCGCTGACTCGGTCCTTGTGTGTCTTGCCCAGCACATGAGTGTGCCACAGCAGCGCGGACCTCACCGGCGCGTTGCACAGCGCGCAGCTCAGCTGACCCGCACTGCTGTATCGGGCGTGCGGCGAGTCCACGCGCTTATCGCGCTCCGTCGAACGCTTCTTCTCCCGCATCATGCGCCGCAAGTCCTCTTGGTTTACCACCTTCTTCTTCCCCTTCTGCAAGGAAGCCATCTTCGCAGGCTCGTCGCGGGCGGATGACGCGCTTCTCTTGCGGCGCTCTCTGTGTGTGTGTGTGTGTGTGTGTGTGTGTGTGTGTGTGTGTGTGTGTGTGTGTGTGTGTGTGTGTGTTTGGAGCTCTTCCTCCAGACGGCGCTATAACGCCTTCCTTCAATCACCTGCGTTTAAATCGCTGCAACGTAAGCGTTTACATATATTTCACAAAACCTATATTATCTGTCTCATCAAACTCTATACTATGATTAAATAAAGTAAACAGATGATAAATGAAATGAGCGTTTGAAGAGTGTCGAGAGCGAGCGGATCCAGTAATCACACACGTGATTAATAACACAAACGTGATTGGTCCATCCTGAGCAGCGCTGAGTAAAGTAACAGGGAGCACGTGACTCAGTCTAAGCTCGCGCTGTGCCCTGCCCGAGTGCGTGATTTTTTTTCCCCAAACCAGTCAATAATAGGTGTGTTCGACATCGGCTGCGGCTGGATGTAAGCGATCGGCGAGAGTAGCCGCGTGCAGGCGGGGAGGAGCGGCAAACGGAGACGTGAAGTCGGACACTTTCTGGATCCCGTAGTGACCTCTCACGTGGTGTTTGCATACTTTACCACAGCTGAAATGGAATAAATGCAATATTTGCCAAATACACAGATATTTCAGACACATTTTCATTCAACACTTTACTGCTTCATACAGCATCTGTTTGCACTAGAATAAAGTTCAAAATAAGCATTTCAATGAAGTCGAGTCAACGTTTTTTAATCAGTTTTATTTTGATAAACATGACTCAATATAACATCGCGACTACATGAAAAGACTGTTTACTGTTATAAAACTGATTTGTGCACTTTAGTGGAACTAAAGGTGTGAGAATAAACACGACACGCACGTGATCGTTGTCATGCGGTGAATCCGGCGAATCGTGGAACAGCTGTGTCGTCATCAGAGCTTGTGCAGCCGCTCTTGAGAAACTGCGCTGGCTGAATCCTCCGGCTACTCTCGAATCGCTCTCGCGGTACTTTGATGGCATACGTCACAGTCACGTGGAGTCAGCGCTGTATGGGACGATTATAGTATCAAAATGATTAACACGTGCAAGCACACTTATCAATGAACTTGATACATGTTGCAGAAATGTTTTATCCATGCCTTTCAACTTGCGTGTGCAAAATTCAAAATTGAATGAATGTGAAGCAATTTGTTCAAATAGAGACATTTTTGTGAATACAAATGTTTTCCTTTGTATTAGTGTATCATAATTTGCACATACAACACAGAAGATGTGCATGTGTGGATCAGGTGACACGCGTGCATTCATTGACGTCTTTTCTGAGTCGATCTCATTTGGATTTTGAGACTTTCTTTTCGCGGTTTTTAAGCATTTCACAACCCACACACAAACAACTACAAATGAATAGGCCTGGTGCTAATTATTAATGTGTGCACAACTACCCATCTATTTGACAAATTCACAAATGTGCGTCACTACATTTAAACTAATACAATACAACTTGTGTGTGCAAAATCCAAAATCACATGAATGTGCAGCATTTTGTACAAATAGAGACATAGTTGTTAATACAAAACCTCGATTTTGTATTAATGTAGGCCAGAATTTGTGCATGCAACAAGTAAGATGTGCATTTGTGGATCAGGTGACACGCGTGCATTCATTGACTCGTTTCTGAGTCGATCCTATTTGATTCATTTGGATTTTGAGACTTTCATTTCGCGGGTTTCGCCTGGCAAGATCCACACACACTGTCTGAGAAAAGCTGCTACCACTAGATGGCAGTGTTCTGCTAAAACAGACAACGGCAGCATAATCAAGCGTTCTTCCGCATTTAAGACGCTTAATGAGAGTGATATTGATGCACCAAATTTAGTACACAATAATATAGGCCTACCTTATTAATAAAGCATACTTTATAGAGGCAAACATTAGATCAGATTATGAACAACACCCGTAGAAAACCATTATAAAACGCTTAACGTGCAATCGCGCGTTGCATGGTCAGTAAGGTGGATTGGCTACTGAGTTTAAATATCACCCTGCATTGACGTTAGGCCTAAGCTTTTTCTTTATAATATGCTCTATGGGAGGAAAACTATATAGCCTACAGACAAGAGACTACATGAACGCAACGCACGGCGTTTCAAGTTAATACAATTTTCCTTCCCGAGCCTGTTAAAAAGAAAAAGCTTAACATGAAATCCTGCAGTTGCGTTTAACTTTGCATGTGAATGGGAGAGCAACCGGTCCGAGAGCGCAGTGAAGTAAGTTTTAGTTTTAATATTCGCCACATTTTATAAAGGGACCATCTGCAAATTCCACTCAGTCAAAAAACAATATAAACGTCCAGTCATTCATTCAAATGAACATACTTCCAAGGTTATATTATAACCTTGGAAGTCTAGTGGGCAGACTGACTTACCCTCCTGTTACTGTATGTCCAGCCAATATCTCGACTGAACGGTACAATTTTTTAAATTACTGTAAATTGTTTTTCTATTCATGTTCCAAAGGTTGTAGTAGCCTACGTTCCTAGTGATAAGTCAGGTGAAATTTTACATTATTCACCTGTAGTAGGCTAAGTCACCAAAAACCCGTTTGGTTAATTACAGTAATTTGTATATAAAATAATAATTGTTTAAATAGGCTACATGAAGGGAGGTATTGGGACAATTGCACCTGTAGTAAGCCAGTCTAGTCACTATAGGAACATACTACAACCATTTTGCATGAAAAAAACCCTTTTGGTGAATTACAGTATTTTTCTGCAGAATACAGGCTACATGAAGGGAAGTATTGTCCAAATTTTACTTGTAAGTCAGTCTTACAGAAACATTCTACGAGCTTTGGAATTTGAAAATGTCTGTTATTAAATTTTAAAAGTAATTTGAATAAAAACAAATTATACGTTT
This sequence comes from Tiaroga cobitis, assembly GCA_030578255.1. Classification (NCBI taxonomy): domain Eukaryota; kingdom Metazoa; phylum Chordata; class Actinopteri; order Cypriniformes; family Leuciscidae; genus Tiaroga; species Tiaroga cobitis. The sequence continues at coordinate 9,051,508 of CM060592.1, forward strand.
TAACCACTGATCTAGAATGACATTATATAGATCAGTGGTTTTAACACAGTTAGTGAAATTGGCAGACGTTCCCTTGTGCACCATGAGCTGTGGTTAGCGCGTCAAAGCATTCTCATGTAGAAATGCAGCTACAGGCCCGCTACGCCAGTTGATTTTCAATTAATATTTCATGTCGATATACAATGGTTGCATATTGTTAAAACTCATCGTGCTATAGTAAGACTATAGCCTATAACAGTGGCTTAGCCTAAGGGTCAAGGGAAAACAAATGTACTGCGAAAATCGTCTTTAATATTTAAAAACAGACATTTTCAAATTCCAAAGCTTGTATACTATGTATACAGTGTGTAGTCAGATAAAAATAAGCATATAATATGAACGCAACTGCGAAATTTCACCTTTTTTTAACGGGAAGGAAAATGCCATTAACTTGAAACGCCGTGCGTTGCGTTCATGTAGTCTCTTGTCTGTAGGATATATTTCCCTCCCATAGAGCATATTATAAAGAAAAAGCTTAACGTCATGCCGTAGGACGGTGATATTTAAACTCAATAGTCAATAGCCAATATACCGTATTGAACATGCAACTAATGGTTTTCTATGGGTGTTGTTCATAATCTGATCTAATGTTTGCCTCTATAAAGTATGCTTTATTAATAAGGTAGGCCTATATTATTGTGTACTAAATTTGGTGCATCAATATCACTCTCATTAAGCGTCTTAAATGCGGAAGAACGCTTGATTATGCTGCCGTTGTCTGTTTTAGCAGAACACTGCCATCTAGTGGTAGCAGCTTTTCTCAGACAGTTGCTGCGTCCCAATTCGCCTACTTATACTACGCCCTAAAAGTATGTACTCTTTTTGTGAAGAAAAAGTACATACTTTTGAGTGTGTAGCAAAAGAGTAGGCAAGCTTTGGGACATACTACTTCGCCATCTTTAACGGACAGCTCTGTCGCGTACATCCTGTCACCGTAAACTGCCCTGTCAATCATCTCGTCACAGTTAAATCCTCCATTCAATCTGAATCTAATATAACTTCTTACCATTTCGGAGAGAATTGTTGTCGCACGTTCATCTGCCAGTCATGGGGCTTTCATGCCGAGACTCAACTCATGTGTTTGGAATTTGAATATAATAATGCATTTAAAAGTTAATGGCTAAACGTATCTTTGCCAAAGTCCACAATGCTGCAGATGCAATATAATGTGGACAACATTGAATAAATACATTTTCGTGAGGTTAGATACTGATCATTAATCACTCAAACCCCTTTATCTAAACCTCTCTACATAACCGTCGGACACGCTTGTCCTCCATGTCTGTAGTTTTTGAACACTTTTCAGTCGTGTTTGTAGTTCTAACCGAATCCTCGTCCAACGCGCGATGGGTTGTGGGCAATATCAGCCGTTAGAGTGCGCAACGATCTGCACTTCGGATTCTGACCGGATATAGTAGACCATCCAGGTCTCTTAGGAACACTCATTTCAACATACTACGATTTGGGACGTACTAATTCTATTTTCGAATACTATTTAGGACGGATAGTATGCGAATTGGGACGCAGCAAGTGTGTGTGGATCTTGCCAGGCGAAACCCGCGAAATGAAAGTCTCAAAATCCAAATGAATCAAATAGGATCGACTCAGAAACGAGTCAATGAATGCACGCGTGTCACCTGATCCACAAATGCACATCTTACTTGTTGCATGCACAAATTCTGGCCTACATTAATACAAAATCGAGGTTTTGTATTAACAACTATGTCTCTATTTGTACAAAATGCTGCACATTCATGTGATTTTGGATTTTGCACACACAAGTTGTATTGTATTAGTTTAAACGTAGTGACGCACATTTGTGAATTTGTCAAATAGATGGGTAGTTGTGCACACATTAATAATTAGCACCAGGCCTATTCATTTGTAGTTGTTTGTGTGTGGGTTGTGAAATGCTTAAAAACCGCGAAAAGAAAGTCTCAAAATCCAAATGAGATCGACTCAGAAAAGACGTCAATGAATGCACGCGTGTCACCTGATCCACACATGCACATCTTCTGTGTTGTATGTGCAAATTATGATACACTAATACAAAGGAAAACATTTGTATTCACAAAAATGTCTCTATTTGAACAAATTGCTTCACATTCATTCAATTTTGAATTTTGCACACGCAAGTTGAAAGGCATGGATAAAACATTTCTGCAACATGTATCAAGTTCATTGATAAGTGTGCTTGCACGTGTTAATCATTTTGATACTATAATCATCCCATAGCGCTGCATCAAGTCGGACAAAATTTCTAACCGGCGTGCACTGCTTCAAGTCAGCCACCGATCGGTCTGCGCAGAGCTGCATGAAGTCGAACAAGCCTATTATCTGTCTGAAACCACGCCCCTTAACCGAAAGCCACACCCCGCAGCGATGACTCGCGCCTACGGCTGGATTTAATTGGTCAACTCTATCAAAGCGCTGATTGGCCTAACATCGCTGAAACCTAAAATGCAAAAGGGACGCTCAAGTGTGTATACAAAATTAAAAGTTACACAGAATTTACAACTTATACATATATATATAAAACATTAAAAAGGGTCCATAAGATAAATAAACAAAAAATCATAAAACGAGTAAATAAAAGAGGTACTTTTTTTGTGCAGTTGCTTGTGTTAACGAGTGTCCAAAATAAATATTAATATATATTATATATATATATATATATATATATATATATATATATATATATATATATATATATATATATATATATATATATATATATTTTAAACACAAACAAACAAACAAACCAAAAAGAGCTTACCAATAAGTAAACTACAGGTTACTGCATGGAACAAATCTACAAACACACACACAAAAAAAGTCAAGAACAAAACAAAAACATTCTTTTTTGATTCTTCATTGTTTAATATACCTTTGCAAACAATATGACTTCATAACCTGCAGTCTTCCTACCTAGCATAAAATGTAAAAGTGTTTGTTTGCATAAACTTAATGATTACTAATGATCACAGAGCTGATTGACCACACAAAGCTGAAACAAATATATATTATTTTTATTACACATGTGTTTGCCAAAAAGCAACATTACATACAATTCACAATTTATAAATAAATTGTAAACTTTAAAAGGATGCATGAAAGGAGTTTTTATTTGCAGTTGCTACTGTTAACAAGAATTAATAGCACAGAATTGATAAATAATAAATAATACTTAACTTATATATAATTAATTATATGTAAGTAATAATAAATAATAATAACTTATCTACTAATTAACATTGAAACATTGTTAATACCCTGTACCTGTAATTTCCCTCCCTCCAACACACACACACGCCATTCCAAGCTTGATGCGAGTAATTCATTGCCACAGACTCTGACAATTTGTGGCGTACCCTGACAACCCTTTTCCCTCCTTTCCCTGTATATCTACTGTAGTCATGCTCTGAACCAGAAGTACTTTTTCTGGGGCGTCCAGCTGTCAAATGCCGCCTCGAACCAGTCTTGGTTGATCTTCGGGCCACTGCTGTTGGCTGACAGCCAATAATGGGACCTGGTCGTCTAGCAGCTCGTCTTAACCCTGCTGCACGTTTTGACACCAACATCCCTTTACCAAAACAGTAAAATGCAGAGACCAGTTGGGTTGGGTTGTGCTTCATCTTTTCAAGCTGCTTGGCCATTGTAGTCATGGCATCACTGTAGCTGGAGTTTTCAGCCAGTTCACCAAGTAGTCCAAGCATCCTCTTCACAGGAGATTGAGGTAGAGATGCTGTTTAAAAAGAAAACAATAGCTTTATTTTTTTATACAGAAATAAATTGTCCCTAATAAACATTTAGACACAAAACTTGCAAAAACTCATCACTTCGCCTCAGAATAGAGTCGTATGGATTACTTTTATGAAGGATAAATGCGCTTTTTTTGAGAACTATGCAGGATATTTTTTATAACTCCGATTGTTTTCGGCTGAAAGAAGATACATCTAGGATGGCTTGAGGAGGAGTAAATTATGGGATCATTTTAATTTTTGGTTAAACGTTTCCTTTAACTCTTCTAAGCTTAAAGCTGCGTTCACACTACACGCGACTTTGTCGCTGCCGGTCGCCAGTGGCTGCGCTGGAGGGCGTTCCCACTAACTGGTTGCCTAGTAATGTTTGTGAGTGACATTCACGGATGTTACTCTATTCTAGACAACAAACACGTTTTACTGCCGCTACAAACAAATATTTTGGAAGGAAAAGTCTAAATATAAATGGAATCAGTACATAAAATGCATAATATTAAAGATGAACGAGAAACAGTGAGTGCTCTTTGCCATCGCGGCTATTTAACTGCAGCAAACGGGCAAATACCGGTCTATCTGGGTTCCCGAAACCATTCTGTCATGGAGTCAGTACAGTGAACACCACTGTATGTACACGGAGATATATCATAAGTTATAGGACAGTTTCTGACGCCTAAAATGAGCTTCTTGTTCAACTTGCCTCGGTCAGACTCTGCACTGAAGAGTGACGCACTCCACTGACTTCACTCCTATTGGTTGTCGCTCGCGAAAATCGCTCTTCATTTGCATAAAGTTAAACATTTCTCAACTTTGTCGCGTCGCTGGACACGCCCCACCGGTCGCCAACGGTCGCTGTCGCGCGTGTTGCCGGAAGTCGCCCGCTCACCATTGAAATGAATGGTATCGCGTCGCTTGGTCGCGTGTAGTGTGAACGGGGCTCGCGATTTTGTCGCTACATGTCGCTAGTCTCTGTACTGAGAAGTCGCTTGTGGGCGTTCATAGTGCTGTCGCTCTAATGTTATTGGTAGACTGCATGTCTGGCCATATATCTATACAAAATACCATCACAAGTGACCTATATAATTTTAATTTGACTAGGAATTAGGCTCAAAAGAAACAGTATGCTGTTGGGAGAGTGTTTTTTATATTACCACAGCAGTGTTCAGTGGATTAAATCATTTAGTAGATTAACGATCGATCAATCAACAAATTAAACTCACTCATTCTGTCATAAATTACTAAAACGTCATTCGAATTTGACAAATAATAAATTTTCTTGTCCCTAATAGTCAACATAATGTAGGGGAAACTGTAAAATGATCTGCAGCAGTTCTAAACTTGCATCATAAAATTACAACACTCGAACTATAAATGTATGAATTAAACTCACTGAGACTGTCGACAGTTTCTTTTCCATTTGTCATTTTATTGTATCCATGTATGTGGTTACAGTCAAATCATATGAAACAGTGAAAATGCCCTCGAACTCTTCTGTCTTGCCTGCACTCGAGACGGTGACGTGAGCTCCACTGAAAGTCTTCTTTCCTATTGGTTGTCGCTCGCGAAAATCGCTTCTCATTTGCATAAAGTTGAAATTTCTCAACTTTTGTCGCTTGTCTCTTGTCGCTTGACACGCCCACATTCTGTCGCCAACGGTCACTGTCGCTCGTGTCGCCGGATGTCGCCAACGCTCCATTGAAATGAATGGGATCATGTCGCTTTGTCGCTGCGTGTCGCTGGCGGTGTGAACGAGGCTTAACTCTCCGGGGTCGCTGATCACGCCGGCGTGATCAAGTCACATGACCAGTTTTAGACGTCGATGCATAAAAACAAATGGTGCGTCCCAATTCGCATACTATCCGTCCTAAATAGTATTCGAAAATAGAATTAGTACGTCCCACATCGTAGTATGTTGAAATGAGTGTCCCAAAGAGACCTGGATTGTCTACTATATCCGGTCAGAATCCGAAGTGCAGATCGATGCACTCTCTAACGGCTGTTATTGCCCACAACCCATCGCGCGTTGGACGAGGATTCGGTTAGAACTACAAACACGAGTGAAACGTGTTAAACAACTACAGACATGGAGGACGCGCGAGTCCGACGGTTATGTAGAGAGGTTTAGATAAAGGGGTTTGAGTGATTAATTATCAGTATCTAACCTGACGAAAATGTATTTATTCAACGTTGGCTACATTATATTGCATCTGCAGCAGCATTGTGAACTTTTTATAAAGATACGTTTAGCCATTAACTTTTAAATGCATCATTACATTCAAATTGCAAAGGATCGTGTTACGTCCGCATGAAAGACCCACGACTGGCAGTGACTGTTCACTGATATGCTCACACAAAAATCGCTCCAAAAGATGTTTTCCAACAGGTTTTATCGTAGTTTTTGTCGAAGTCAAGTCAAATGGAGTTGGACAAAAACTACGATAGACCTGTTGGAAAGCATCTTTTGCAGCTATTTTTGTGTGAGCATATCAGTGAACACCCCTGACCACTCGGTGAGTTTAACGTCTTTGTAAACTAAAGTTTAATGTTTTTAGGAAGGATTGTTTCTGTGCACCTGTATGCACAGTATGTTGATACAGTACATCAAAGTGAAAAACTAATTGTCTGGTCATATAGGTGATGTTGTGCTGTTGATACCAAAAATTGGTATGGTAAACATTTGCAAAAAAAAAAAAAAAAAAAAAAAAGTACTCAAAAATAGCCCAAGACTCCGAAGGGTTAATGAACTCACCTCCCTCTGAGTTACTGTGCATACAGGGTCGGTTGGAGTATGAGGCCTCTAGGGGAAGACCGGTCCAGCTCAAGCATGTCTACTGTTCATTACATACACATAAAAAATAAATATATATATTGCAAGAGAATTTCTGTTCATTATGTCACCATTGGAAACAAGGAAAAAAAATTGAAAAACAAAAAAGCACCAACCCTCCCTTTATACTGACCATCATCTTGAGCAGTGAAATTGTACTGACCATCAGTATTGCAGGTTTCTTGTCTTGGAGGCATGTCTATAAAAGTGTATACTAATGTCACACTGTGCTGACTAGTTGTTTTGTTTAGAATTAATCATGTATAATGAAGGTTTTATGTATTAGTTGTCATAAGCTTTCTTACCTGGTGCTAATGTGCTTGGCTTGGGCATATTTTGCCTTAAAGGGTTCAGGAAGTCAAGAGAAACTGAGGCTGTAAAGAAGATGAACCGGACATTGTCTTTAAATACCTTCCTTAGATATTTGTCAGATATGTGACAAGTGATTCTGCAAAGAAATAATTACCTTTTGTTATTTTCAGCAGCTCAGCCCTCATTTCAGCTGTTGTGGGGAGAAAGTTGATGGAGGTGATGTTATAATGTTGCACCACTGCTGCCTGGTGTTTGCATGGTGCCCCACTGTGGCCAACTGGACATGTGCAGAGTTCCAACTCCATGTCCACGGTATAGGTGTCTCCTGATGTGGACGATTTCACCTCAAACTTCTTCTCTCCAACCTAACAGTGACATGAAGACATGACATACAGACATATTTACAAAAAGATCTGACAATTTTATAATGATTCATATTTAAAAATTATTCTTCACCTGAGAAATATCAGACACTTTAATGTTCCTTTCTGTAGCAAGGAATCTTGACCGCTGGAATGCCTCCCAATGGCCAAGTGCAACGTCTGTCACACGTGCCTCATAGTACATCTCTAGACGGGTGATGAAAAGGTTGAATAATTGAGGGAGGTTGAAAGCTTTTGTTCTCTGGAGTATTTTGTCTTTCAAAACACGCATTGCAGCCTCCACATAGTTGTTTGTTTGGTTGCCACGTGTTGGCAAGTCTCTCCTGTAGCTGAGAGCCCAACTCTCACGTCGATTGTAAAGAACCCGTAGATAGGTCAGGAACTTCTTGTATCTGTAGCGAGTTAAGACACATAACAAATTCAAAACAATAAATCCCTCAAAACAGGCTTCTGGAGGGTGAACATATCAGAAGTACCTCTACCTGTCTACTATTTTCTCTACCTGTTGGTCAAAGGGTTGTCCAGGGCTTGCTGGTAGAGCAATTCAACTGTACTCATCTCCCTGGCATAAAGCATGTCTTTTACTATGCTGAACAGTGTCTGCCTGTCCTTCATCTCAATGTTGTGATCTTTGTTCCACAACCACCTCCACACAGCTTGCAAAAGATGAAATATGCAGAGCAGCTGTGTGGCTTCAGGAAAGACCTGGGCTATAGCTCCCTTTTCTGCCTTTGAGTCATCTGTAAGAAACACACAAGGGCCTGCCTCGCCTCGCCCTCCAAAGGCATCCTTTGGCAATAAGGACTTCAGCAGCTCCAATCCCTCACTAATTGTCCTCTCATCCTCTGACTGGGTTATCACTATCCCAAGAGGAAGACCACCAGCACAAGTATGTGTGAGAAGCAGAAACACCCTGCAGTTCTCCCGGTCCATGTTACCAGATGAATCCATAAAACACATTTCTCCACTATTGGAAAGGCTATGTGTTCGTTTCATTAATGGCGAACAAATGGCTACTAGTGGTGTTCCTTCTGAGGACATTTTAAGCTTGGCACAGCTGTCATCACACGCTGCATTGTATGATTCTATCTGCCTTTCCAAAGCTAGCATTCCCTCCCCACTTTGCTCTCCAAACTCCTGCTTATTCACCTTCTGATACAGTCTGCAAATTAAATTGATTGTTTTACTACATAAGTCTGCCAAAGCTACTGATTTGAAGACCAAAATACATTTTCTCATACCTGTAGGAAAACTGAAGGTCTGGGCAAAGGGCACGGTTAGCTGAGGCATATACATATTTGTTGCCATGCTCAGCCAACAGGTCACCTTTCAGAACTGCCAGAGCTGATGTAGGGTTGTGCCCAATCTCAAACAACCGAGTTAGGGTTTCAATTGCCTTGACACCCACATCTCTGTGCCTCAGTGCCTCTGCAACAAAGATGTTATGATTATGTACATTGTACATGCGCACAGAAGCTGGGTAGGTGGGTATATGGGGATCATTGCTCCTGAAAAATAAAAACAAATCTTACTGAAAAACTGAAAAAGGCAAAAAATATATATTTTATTTAGTTTTCACATTTCTAACCCACCCACTAGATCCGCCCCTTTTGTCTACAGTCTTTACCAGAGTGCAAACCATTTTCGCCTCAGCATGTATTTTCTGAGAGCCGTCTTTGATTAGCTGTGCCTGATCGGGCACAAACATTGTGTTGGCACCTATAATGAGCCTATGGATGGATATAGATAGAATATGAATGTTTAAATATACAGAACCAGGCAAAAGTCTTAGGCATGTTAGATTTTCATTTAGATATTTATATAATTTGCATTAGTGTGCCAATAGGAAATATTAGTTTACATTTCCAAATTTTCATTTTTGCCCTTAACTGTAATAATCCACTAAGATTTCTGTATGCACAGGGAGTCCAAAACAGACAGTATGACAAAATGCTGTAAATTGAGAATGTTTTAAAAAATAATGTCATAAATAGGTTTCGGCAACACTTTACAATAAGGTTTCATTGTTAATATTAGTTAATGTATTAATAACTAACATGCACTAACCATGAGCAATACAATACATGGTAACACTTTAGAATACGGTTCCTTCGTTAATGAATAACTACACAAGAACCAATGAGTAACACAATATTAACGATCTAGTAACTATTATTAACTAACAAGAAACTCTGATTAACGAACTAGTAAGTAATAGCGCACAGATGAAAGTGGTAGTTCACTATTAACTAATCGATAACTACTATTTTTTTAATACTTCCCAGAGAACTACTGAAAAAGTTTATTAACAATCTAGTAACTACTATTAACTAAAAATAAACTCTGATTAACAAATTAGTAAGTAATGGTGCACACATGAAAGTGGTACTTTACTATTAACTAAACAATAACTACTATTTTTTTAATGCTTCCCAGAGAACTAAGTTACTATAAATTTTCATAATTCATGCAAAACTAATCAATAACCAATGCAGTTCTACACTTGGCTTTTCATTAGTAACTACTGTAAGAAAAATATATAAATTCATAAGATAAGTTAAAATTATAATCATAATTGAAACCTACAAACACTTCTATTAATAAAATTATACGGAAAACAACCAGGCATATCTTACCGTTTGTCACCATCGGATCCATTTAGCTGATGTTTATTTTTATTTAATTTAATTTATTTTTTTATTTTTTTATTATGCTTACAAACAAAGATGACAATCATAGCATACAATTATGTTACAAAATTGCAAACATATCTGTACAAAATATGACAACAATATGTACAGAGTCATCTTAACACAAGTGTGTAACTATCTAAAACAAAGAAGAAGAAAGAAAGAGAAAAAAATAAATAAAATGAGGGTCAAGAGGGCAAGATATTCTATTCAAAATTTAGAGTAGGTCTAACCAAATTAAAGTCATTACAAAATAAAGTGTTTTTATTGCTTTCTTATTTACTGAGGATGAGATGGTGTTAAGGTACATTTCAAACTCTTTCAAAAAAACTATAAAAATTGGTTTGTTGTTGGAGAATTTACATTTATGGATATATAATTTCCCAATAAAATAAATTAAATTGGTTACAAAGCAGGCTTTTTTTTTTGTCGGGATCAAAGTCAAAGTATCCAAAAATAATGTCTTTAAAGGTTACTGATATATCTTGCTGGATATTATCTTTAATAAACTTGCCAATACTTTCCCATAGTTGTTTAGTATAGAAACATGACCAAAATAAATGATAAACAGTTTCTGTGTGAACTTGGCAAAATGAGCATCTTGTGTCAATATTACTTTTATATTTAATCATGAAATATTTAGCAGGGTAAAATTTATTTAATATTTTGAAGGATACTTCTTTTACTTTATTTGTTAAAAAATATTTTTGTGGTAAGGACCAAATCTTTTCCCAATTTAAATTTTTAAATAATCTACTCCAGTATGAAATTACAGGAGAAACAGAAACTATATCTACAAGAAAGAGGGATCTAACTTTATTATTTCTATCTTTTTTTCCTGAAAAACATATTTTACCAATTGGAGTTTTATCTGGCTCAGGGAGAGTATTAATTATTGTAGGAGAGTAAGGACAATTTTTGAAGAGGATAAAGATCCCTGTTGGTATAGCTCCCATAACTATAGCAAATTCTTTGGGAGTAACTGGTATATTGTATTCTGAAAGAAACTCTGTGTATGTCATTAAAAGAAACCTTGTTTGTTAAAAAGCTGACGAACTAAAAATAAACCATTAATAAACCAATTATCATAAAATAAAGATCTATTTTTATATAAGATATATTGATTATTCCAAATAAGAAAATTATGAGGGGAAAAATTGTGTTTATATATTAAAGCCCATGCCAAAAGTACCTGTTGATGGAAATTTGAAAGTTTGATAGGAATTTGTAATATGTTGTAATTGCACATCAATAAAAATCTCAACCCCCCAATATATGAAAACACTTGTTGTGGGAAGATGTTCCAGATGGAGTCTTGATTTTTCAAATACCGATTAAGCCAATTTATTTTGAAAGTATAATTTAAAGAGTTAAAATCAATCAAATTTAATCCACCGTTGTTATAATAGTTTAGAATCACCGATTTCTTCATATAGTGGATTTTATTTTTCCAGACGAAATCTGTCAGAACTCTATGAATCACTTTAGCTGTGGTCTTATCAACATACAGAGATTGGGCAGCATAAGAGAGACGTGAAAGCCCCTCAGACTTGGTGAGCAAAATTCTTCCTTTAATAGACAGATCTCTTTGAAGCAGTTCAGTTTTTTCTTTGTTTTATCAATAATCGGAGTAAAATTTGTTGCACATCTGTTTTTATCTTTAGTTATTTCTATACCAAGATATTTAACAGAGCTTTTAACAGCTATGCCGTTTATTGCGGAAACACTACAATTTTTTATGGGAAATAATTCACATTTATCTGTATTCAGACTTAGACCGGAGGCTTTAGAAAATGACTCAAGGATATTTAGGGCTATAGGGATTTGAGAAGAATCTTCTAAAAACAGCGCTGTGTCATCAGCTAACTGACTAATGATTAAATTTGTAGTTCCAACAGTTATGCCTTTTAGATTGCTCCTTTTGATATGCAAATTAAGAAATTGTACTGCAATTAAAAATAAATAAGGAGACACTGGACATCCCTGTCGAACACCACGATCAAGGAAAAATCTGGGAGAAGTACCGCTTTTTAGTTTAATAGAACTATTTCCATTTATATACAACATTTTCACCATCTTACAAAATGAGTCACCAAATCCTATTTTTTTAAGTGCTTGAAATAGAAAATTGTGTTCTAAAGTATCAAACGCTTTGTAATAGTCTAAGAAAAGAATGAAGCTATCGTTATTAATTATATCAGAGTAATCTAAAATGTCTAATATTAACCTTATGTTGTTAGATATGTGTCTATTTTGCATAAAGCCAGATTGTGTTTCATCAATAATTGAATGTAATACTCCTTTTAATCTTTTGGCTAATACTAAAGCAATTATTTTATAATCATTGTTTAATAATGTAATTGGATGCCAATTATCTATGAAAGTAATATTTTTATTTGATTTGGGAATTAAAGTGATCAACCCTTGGCATAAAGTAGGAGGGAGAGACGAATTGTTTATGCTTTCCTTAAAGACATTTAATAAAAAAGGAGCAATATTTTCACTGAATACATGATAGAATTCTGACGTTAGACCGTCTGTACAGGGGATTTATTTGTTTTTAGAGATTTAATTGCTTCCTCTATTTCTTTTAAGGTAATGGGGGAATCACAAAAGGTTTGATCAGCGTTACCTAATTGATTAACAGATAAGGACTCAAAAAAGATATGAGCATGTTGTTTGCTAAATTTAGATGTGTATAACTCACGATAAAATTTGGCACAAAAATTTGCAATAGCTTTTTGGTCTTCACAAAGATTTCCATCAATCATAAGCTTTCCAATGTGATTTTTTTCCATTTGTTGTCTTTCCAAAAGAAATAAGAAGAATTCTGCTCACCTTCCTCTATCCATTTTTTCCGTGATCTAACAAATGCCCCTTCGGCTTTTTGTTTATAAACCTCATCCAACGCTTTTTGAAGAGGAGTAAGCTCAACCTTTTCAGCATCAGATACAACCATTTTAGATAGAAAAATTGAAATTTTACATATTATATTACTCTCATCATTGTTTTTCTTTTTAGCTAAGTTACTACCAAAATTATGTATGAATTTACCAATTTCATATAGTTCCCAGTTATTGCAAACATTATTTTCCTTATTTGCTTTTTCCCAATAGCTAGTGATTATATAATTAATTTGATCTTTTACTTCCTTGAATTTAAGCAGTGAATTGTTCAACTTCCAATAGGAGGTAAATCTTTGCAAATTAGCAGTATCTGAAAGAGGAATGAGTATGGATATGCATTGGCGATCAGAGATAGGCGATGGAGTAATATTAGAGGATACATGATTTAAACCTCTAGAGGTAAGCCACATATCAATACGAGACTGGTTCGATAGAGAATTATTGCTCCAAGTAAATGTTTTTTGAGAAGGATGTGTTTCTCTCCAACTGTCGAGTAAAGAAAATCGTTGCATAAACCTCTTTAAGTATAAATTTGAGTTATCAGGTGACTTTGGAGGCCATCTGTCTAAGATGTTATCCAAAACCACATTAAAATCCCCTCCAAAAACTAAAAAAGAATTTGGGTATTTAGTAAGCAATTTTAACACATGTTCTTCCACTTGATCAAAAAGTTTTTCGTTGCTTTTATGTTGATTAAAACATAAACATTGTAAACATTGACAATAATACCTATTACATTTGAAATATCCAAAACAAGGCAAATATAGCGACCACCTGGATCACATACAGAACATAATATCTTCCCATTAAAGCGGTTTTTAAGAATACAAACACCAGCTGAGTTACTTGTTCCATGAGCCATCCATAAATCAGATTCCCACCTGAGATTTCCAGAAAACAAAATCCTCTTTAGTTGAATGGCATTCTTGCAAAAAACAAAAGTCAGATTTAAACTGTTTAAGAAATAGAAAAATCGCTTTCCTTTTTGTAATGTTTCTTAACCCTCTAGTATTAAAAGAAACTATAGAAAGAGACATAAATAAAAAAATATATATATAAGCTATAGCCTATTAAATGCTATAGATGTAGATTGAACTGGTCTCTGAAAGTGTGAAATATACAAACAAAGCAATGATGAGAACAGCAAACTCTATACTAGTACAAATATATAGTGCAAATCAGAATTTAGAATTCAATCTTCATAGAACATGAATAATCTTAACTCGTATAGTACAAATCTTATATCTTCAGCGCAGATGCTATAATACTAGAACTAACTAGCTTCCTTATTTGTTTTCATCCATGAGTATCAAGATTAAGAAAACAAATCCCTGAGATTATGCCTTCAATCCAAAAGAAAACATCAAAAAAAAAGTTGAATTAGCATTAAATTAACATAACTAGGCCTATATAAATTAACTTAGAGTGCAAGTGATTTTATATTCGTTAGAAGTACAAATTGGTCTAAACTATTATTTTTTTCTTCTTTCTTTTTTGTAAAAAATAAGTAATACAACTTAAGGCAGGCAACACTCTCGAGATTCAACAGACTTTCGTTAGCCCTCAGGATCAGGGCAAATTAGAAAAAGGCTTCAACCATGTCAGCAACTTAAAGATTCAGGCTGGAGGGAATATTTCGACTCCTTCTACAAATGCCCTACCTCCAATAAAGTAAGCACGTTTCTCCTCTCTTTATCTGCTGGAGATAGGTCATCAGATATTTTCAGGCCATTTTCCCTGAGAAAGGCAGACTCCTTCGCTGCACGCCACACAGCGTCGCGAAAGAAACGCGAGGCAAATTGACAAATAATTCCTCTGGTCTTATTCGGTTCTTTGCGACCAAGCTGGTGCACAGTATCAATAGCGTTCGGAAGTTTATCTTTGTCTTCTGGCATGAGTTGCTGACACAGCTGGATGATCTGTTGCCTAACATCTTCTCTCTCCTTCTCAGGGAGATTCTTAAATTCCAGCGTCGCAAATAACTTTCCAGGTGTGCTAGTCTTCTTCCTTGCTCATTAGTAGCCTGATCCACTTCGCCCACCTTGGCCTCCACCACTCCATATTTGAGTTTCAGACTGTTCACTTCTTCGCTCATAAATTCGATGGCTTCCTTGACACTAGTGATTTGCTTGGTGTTTTCGTTTATCACCTCTTTCATATTAGTAATGGCACGTGTATTTTCTCCTATCAATTTTTCCAGGGAGTCAGACCGGCTGTTTATCAATTGCGAGAGTGCTCCGAGTTGAGAGAGGACATCAGCAATGTCAGAACGCTCCGTCTTCCGTTGTTTGGCTGCAGGGGATTTGCAAGGCGTATCTAAAAGTGCAGGAAATTCCTCCTCGCACAACATGAAATCGTCAGAAACTGCATCCAGGTCTGTCTTGACATAGTCATGCATATTCACTGCACCGGGAACACTGGAAACGTGCTGCGTTTCACTTTTATTAGCAGTAGCAGGATTAGCATTCTTCTGCGAAACATTCGACTTGTTTTTTCTTTTTTCGGACTTGCCCATACTCTCTAGTAAGGTAACAAATACCAACTAATAGGTGTATAGTGTAGGGAAAATAATAACCTCTTTTTCTGACTGCACTAAAAGTCACTAAAACTATTTGAGTTTGCAGAGCACATCAACTTACGTCTTCCTAGAGCGCCATCTTGAACCGCCCCCCCATTTAGCTGATGTCTAAACTTTTTACCTCAGAAGACTACGTGATAGAGTTGACCAATGAAATCGAGACATAGGCGCGAGTCATCGCTGCGGGGTGTGGCTTTCGGTTAAGGGGCGTGGTTTTCGCTCAACTGGTTTGGGAAAAAAAATCACGCTGCCCGAGTGCACTCATTCACTAGTCATGACACGACAGTAAAAGAAATGGACACGGCGACCGCCTTGATTTCAACAGAGAAAAGTGAAGCCCATTAGAACAGGGGTTCTGAACCTTTCTGATGTCGGGGCCCAAATTTTACAGTACAAAGTGGCCCAGGGCCCATTCAAATATTAGCACTGTATTGGTTTATTGATCTCACCCTTGGTTTGATTTGTATTCAATAACTAAATGAAATCCACTTGCAGTTTAACAGTTTATTATTCATCATCTGTATGTAAACCTACACATACAACAAGATGCCGAACACACAACAATTCATGGAACAAATCAATCTGCATCAATCACAAATGTAAAAGCTCAAGTCAGGCATATTAACACACAAATGTTTCAGGCCTATTAACACAAATTTTAATCACAAAAAAAATAGAAAATGTATATAAATAAAAATAAATGCTAAAATAAATAAATTCAAAATAATATTTTTCAAATTAAAGAAATAAGTTGTAATGAAAATTGAAATAAAGTGCAAATGAAAAAATATAGCTTTTTAATCTGCAAATGAATTAATGAACAATAACAGTCACAAGTGACAGTCCAATTTGAACAAGCTACAACTTGCTTATTTCCTATTTATGTTCCCCTCTTAATGAGACACTTGCTTCACAGACATGATCAGATCCAGCCTGGGTGGAATGGGGGAAAGGCTCACTCTCAGAGTAGTGTTGCTTTGAGTCTGTTTCGGGCCTTGCTCTTAGTTGTGGCCACAGTGGAGAATCCTGATCCACACAGGGATGTAGTTGTGAATGCGAGGAGTAGTTTCACAGCCCTCAGTGCTAGACATGGGTACTCTTTTGAGACAGCAATCCAGAAGGAGCCCAGATCCAGTTTGCCCCACTGCAACTTTAAAGTACTGTCAGTGGCTACTTCCAGAAGCTGGGATTCCAGATGCGAGGGCAAAGCAACATCATTTCTTATGGGATCCACAATCCACATGTGTCCCTCTCTGGGATCCTCAGGAAAGTAGTCATCAAATTTCACTGCCAGTTGTGAGAGGTGCTGTGAGACTAATGCTGCGTTCCAGGCAGGTTTTTGAGCACGTAAATCACGAGTTCGAACCACGACTCGCGACTTTGTCACGTTCCAAGCCAGTCACGCCAAACTACCTGAGCGCAAGGAATTGTGGTTGCTAGATGTGAACAAACCATTGCTGTTTTGTATGGTTTCGCGGGCTATGTGACGTCAGAGCTCGTAACTGGGAGTACATCGATCTAGTACGAGTTCACGGGTGGGAAGTCACGGGTTTGACTGCCGTTCCGGTGCACTTTCACGGGTTACAGGTTGCCTGGAACGCGGCATAAGTCACTAATCTTCACCTGGGAGGAGTTTCCAAAATGTCAGACAAAAGGGGAAACACGTCCATCCTTTTTTCCTGAGCCCTCTTAATCCACAAAGCAAGTTTCCTCCTAAAAGCTTATCTGCAACAAAAAATATGTTGCTATTTCTCCCTTGAAGTAAGATATTCAGCTGGTTCAGGCAAGTTTGGCTGTGAACTGTGCATTGGCATAATAATGTGCAAAAGGAGAATTTCTCTCAGTGAGAAAAGAGAGGACCTCATTCCTCAGTTCAAACCAACGCTTGAGGACCAGTCCTCTTGAGAGCCATCTCACCTCGCTGTGATAGAGCAGCTGGACATGATCTGCTTCCAAGCCTTCACAAAGATTGTTCACGGCATTATTTTAATGAAGTTTATGGTTTTCACACTTACACCCATCACCTCATGTAACTCTGGTGACATTTTTTTTTGCTGCAAGGCTTTCACGGTGAAGAAAACAGTGGGTCCATTTAGCTTCTGTGGCGCGATCGAGCATCTGCCTGACGACACTGTGATGCCCGCATGTCATTGGCGCAGCACCATCTCTGCACACCCCAACACAGCTCTGCCAGTCTAGGCCGTTCTCTTTGAAGTAGTCATCCATGCAGCGGAAACATCCCTGAGCCGTAGTGCGTGTGGGTAGCTCTCCACAAAACAGTATGTCTTCGTGCAAACTACTGTCCCAGCGATAGCGAACAAAAACCAGTAGCAGTGCAGCATTTGTGACATCAGTAGATTCGTCTAGTTGCAAAGAGAAAAATGGGCTGCTTTTTATTCTTTCTAGCAACTGATGCTGTATGTCTGTGGCCATGTCCGCGATACAGTGACTAACAGTGCCGTTTGAGAGTGGGATGGTTACAGCTTTTTTGCAGCAGCCTCTCCGATCATCTCACAGCACATATCACAGCGGCAGGTAAAACCAACTCCTCCGCTATCGTGAATGCTTTCGTCTGGCTGCGAGGTAGCTGGCTTTCAAAGCGCATTCAGAATTTCCAGTCAGTGACACAACAGACCTTTTCTACATCTGAAGCCCATTTTCTTTTCTCTTGAAAAATTCCACCGACTTTCCCACAAGCGATGGATGTTTGGTTTCTAGATGCTGCTTTAGTTTTGAAGGCTTCAGTGCTTCGTTGGATAGCATTAGCCCACACTCCACACACTGGGCTCTCGGCTCTGCCTCGTCACCTCCATTCACAAATCCGTACTTAATGAAGTCAGGATTTTATTTGCGGCAAAATCTTGACTTTTGGGTCGGGTTGGCGCGAGTTTGGCCTCTCATTTTCCGCTTTGAAAATTTCTCCATAACTTTTGCTCATAGCTTTTGCTACAGTCTACGGTTGACTTAGCACCGTTTGCTTGTTTTGGGCCAGATGTGGGCTTGTTAGATGGTGTTTCTCAAAACTAAGAATGCAAAGAACGGACTTGTGTTCTTGGGGAGAAGGCTCTCGCTAGTTGCTCTTGGAAGAATGAACTCACAAGGTGACGAGCACACAGAACGCTGCTGACAGTTTGAGACGATGTGTTCTTGCTGGTATTGCACAATAATACCCCCGCACAGACACCGTCTGCAGTACCCAAACATAACGAGAATTATTGACGATAACAGCCAGGCTGCAATGGTCTCTTGACTGTGGGGTAAAACGCTTATGGAGATTCTCACTTCCGAAAACGTTTGAGCACATTTTCGATTCGGCATAAATTTTCATAAAAATGCCAATATTTGAAATCTACACAGTTGATAAAATGGGTGTGTCAAGAACACATCCGGGATTTTTAACCGTTCTTGCCAAAATGCAAACTTGTGTATTGGGACAGTACTTGGGCCACAAAAGATGACGTTTCACAAGAACACAAGGACACAAGTACAGACAAGAACACAGATTGAGAAAGGCCCAGAATCTGATCTAACAAGAATCTTGTTAGTGTCTTCTTCTGCTTATTGGTGCTTGGTAAACAACTAACTGAGGCATTACTGCCACTAGTGGTGGGATGGTGTATTGTAACTGTCTTATGGATAACAGTGGTTAGTCTGGTGTCTTCAATTGATAACTTGTTTGGTCCCGCGGCCCTCGCGGCCCACAGGTGAAAAACGTAAAGTTTTTTGCGGCCCTCCAGGTGGCGCTCGGGCCGCGGCCCTATGGTGAAGGATAGGTGCATTAGAAGCATCTCTTCCTGATGGCGGAGCGACTGCGCCGGCTCACACGGAGCTCGACGACGGAGATGTGACGTGAGCAACCGTTCTGACCCTCTAGTAGCTGTGCCGAGACAAATCTGAATTGAAATCTGAAACAAATCTATTGTTGAAATATTTTGTCCCGTTGCTTTAATGAACTCTCTATCTATGGGCTTCTGCCTTGACTTTATGCCTCCACGTCACCCCGATTGCCTCATAGACAGTAAAAGATTGGCTACGAGCTTCTCCTTGTTTTTCAACGGATCTGCTTCTGTCTATACGGTAATTTCTCTACTGTGCGACAGGGAGTCCCGTGGTTATGACGCAATCGTTAGCCTAATTTTACAAAAACGGCTTCTACGGGGCCTTTTATACATTGTCCTGTTTCTTAAGAAATAAATAATGGACAAATGGAGTCTTTGGACGCCTCAGATGTAAAGTTATTCGCTTTTCAAAGTGACGCCAAAATCAATAGGAGTAAACTTTTTTTAATTGTTTTTATTGAACAATATTAACAACCATAATTGGCCTGGTACAACATATGAAATGTCTTCTCAGACAACAGACAAGCACCATAACATAGAATATAGAAAATACAAATAAGGTAAAAAAATAAAAAAAATAAATAAAGGAAATAAAATAAAAGACTAGGAGTTTTCAGAAAGTTTCACATCCTCTATCAAAGTAGATAAGATTAAGGCATTCTTTTTCTTCATCAATTTAAGCGATAAGAAGTAATGACACAGTTCTTTATGAAAAACGTAAAAGGTTGGTAGTGTTTTCAGGAATCTATTCTTGTGTAAAAAGAATTTCCCACCAATAATAAACGTGTTCACTGCCAAGTCAAGTGTTTCATCTTTCATAAAAATACCAAAAATTATATTTTCCTATGTTAATACAGGTAAATCTGTAAATTTAGGAAATAACCAGTAATGCAAATCCTCCAAAAAGGTATAGGCAAATTTACAATCATAAAATAGATGTTCTGTTGTTTCTGATCAACACAAAAGGAGCAACTATTAGCATCAAATCGACATCTTAAAAATGCTCTAGATGGATAAACTCCATCAGAATGGTAAAGTGCACTTCCTTTGCTTTTGGTGCAACTGGAAATTTAAGATATTTTGTTCTTAAGTTCTTAACTTCAGTCCTGGAAAAATATTAAGAGATTGAATTTTTATTTGAAGAATAAGTATATAATTCCTTCACGAATTTCTTTGCGTATTGCGACGCTCTCTGCTTCTTCTTCCCAGTCTGAGCATTCACAGCGGAAGGTCACGCAAGTTTACGTGCTGATTTAGTAAGGCCGTATTTCTTGTAACTGATTGTTTCATAAGTTATACTTGTGTAATTGTGACTTTAAGTCCCTTTGTGACACGCGTATGTTTAATTCATTATTTTCTTTCTTTCCCTTAATTTGATCCTTTATCAGTTACAGCGCGTGGTGCATTGCTGCCGCACGCTGCTCTGAGTGCTGCACGAGTCCTCATAATCGGTTTGCTACTCCAGATGAAATAAAAGAGGATTGAAGAGACGAGTTTCAGCATTCAAGAGCGATTCTTAGACACACCGCAGATAACACACCGTTACACAAGTCGTATATTATTGTGAATTGAGCGCCCTTTTAAAAAAAGCTGACTGTGTCTCTGAAATAATCTGTGAGATTACAGTTTTTAATCTGTTTGCATAAATATGAGTTAAAATGTTATAGTCATTATTAAGCAGGGTTATGGGTCTAAGGTTATCTATTAATTTAGGAATTTTCCCAGGTTTGGGGATGAGAGTGATAATCCCTTGTTTCATAGTTGGAAGAATGCGGGATTCAGATATTTCTTTTAACATGAAAAACAAGGTCTCTAATATACTCCCAAAAATAGAAGTTACTCGTTAATCCATCTGAACCGGTGATGTGTCTAATAATGATAAACATTTCATGGCTTTTTCCACTTCAACCACTAATATCTACATCACACACATTGTTAAAACTCTCATCTACTTTGGGGATCCAATCTTTAATAAGACCAAAGAACGCATAGGCATCTGTGTGTGAAGAAGAGGAGGAGTACAGTTTACTGTAGAAATCTTATCAGGATCTGTGCATTCTTGGTTATTAATTAGCAAAGACTTAATACCATCACGCTCTTGTCTCTTTTTCTCCAATCTACAGAAACATGCTGAGCTCCTCTCGCCCTCATCTTATATACGCTCCTGTGGCTTTATCAACATAAATGTTGTGAAGATTGTAGGAGAATAAGTTTTTGTCATTTTCATTTAAGGAAGGTCTAATACAAATAGAACAGTCTTCCTACCATTGTCTGGGAAGCGGACACACTCTGTCAGTTCAAAGCTAGACTAAAAACACATCTCTTTGACCTAGCATACACATAATACACTATAGACTTCTATAATTCAATGTTAGGCTGCATAGATTAGGTCAGCCGGAACTGGGAACACTTCCCTTAAATCTTGATGTACTCGCTACATCATAAGAAGAATGGCATCTACGCTAATATTAGTGTCTTTGTTTATCCCGAGGTTTTCCCGCAGCCTGCCGGATCCAGGCCGTGTCCAGATCTGACGAAGGAGATCCGCCTGGACCCGATGACAATGCAGTGCTGAAGTGTCCACTATCCTCTCCCTATGGAGGATCCCTTTCCCACTCTACAGATAAAGCGTTGTGAATTCCGGCTCGCGTACCCCGAAGTGATAAAATAAAACAAAATTCTGTATCAAAATTTATAAGAAAAGTAGTTTGTTTAGGCTGGGTTGTATGAATTCTAAACCTGCGCACATATTTTAAAAACCACATAACTATAGAATCAATTCTGAATGAGCATGTGAACGCCGTCAGCGTTAATCACAGGTTCGCGTTTAAAGTCTGATCATTTCGACGGAGGTGAATCAATCAAAGTTAACTTTAGCTGGAAATAACATTATTCAAGAACCGCTATAATGCCAAAACAATCTGTTACCTTAAATTATATGTTTATCTCTGTAAAGCTGCTTTGAAACAATCCATTGTTAAAAGCGCTATATAAATGAAGATGACTTGACTTGACAAATACTGTTTATTTCTTTAATAATTTCCAATTCTTTTTTTTTTGCTATTCCTGCTTGATAATCTACCCGAAGACATAGAGATCTGACGCACCTTATATTTGAAATATTCCCGTTTTTCTCTATAAGTTGTAAAATTTTAATCTCCAGTTACATTATTAATTGTAGCTATAATTTCTTGACAAAAGGTTTCACTGTTTAGAAGATTTGAGTTAAATTTCCAGTACCCTTTTGTCCTTTGATGTGTGTTTGCAGGTTTAATAATAAGTGTAACCATAATAAACCTATAAACTTCAGAGACTAGCCAGAGATCTGATCTAGATTTCACTGAGCCATCAGGTTTAACCCAGGTGAAGACTTGGACACAAGGGTTTTTAGTCCGCCATACATCTATCAAATTAAACACTACAAAAGTTAAGCAATATGGGATTGTAACGATGTCTTGTATATTTTGAAGGAGACCTATCAAGCCAATCATCTATTACCATATTAAAATCACCTCCGAAAATAAAGTTGTCAGTAGGATACCTTTGACCTAAATCCTTTACAACTCTGATAACATCATCAATCAATATTTTGTTTTGGTTTTGATTATTATATCCATATATATTTCCCCAAATAAAAAACTATCCTCTATTCCAAAAACACATATTATCCAATGACCACGACTGTCCCTAACAGTGGTTAATATCTTTCCAGGAATATTGTTTCAAAGTATAGCAAGGCCTGCTGTCCTATTAGAGGCACGAGAGAACAGTGTTTCATCTCCCACTGGTTAGACCAGAATGTTTCATCTATGTCAACAGAATGAGTTTCTTGGAGAAGAAAGCATTGTGCCCTTTCATTTTTACAAAAAAGAAATACTGATTTTCTTTTAACAAAATCTCTTAGACCCCTAGTGTTAAATGAAACACAAGAAAGCATCTGGTTTTGAGAAAACATATAAAAAAGGAATTAAGAAATAAGAGTAAAAAAAGAATTTAGATTTCTGGAAGTAAACAACCTTGCAAGGCCCCTATCAAGCATTATTAAATGTGATCAGAATAACTAATAAAACAAACATTATTTTCCTTAAATTAAAGATCTAAAGTGAACATACTTTAATAACTTAGTTCAAGCTTTTCTACTTTTTTGAAAAACGTGACATTTTTTTTAGTAAAGCTTTAAAGTAAACACTGATTTTGAATTAACAAGCTAACAATTAAAAAATAAAAAATGTTCCTAACTTTTTTAGATAGTGATTATTAACCTGAGAACTCACTAGTCACTAATGTAATAACATAACTGTACCCTTTTAACAACAACAGTGTGATCAGGAAAGATGTTTAGGTTCGGGCAGAAGCTATTAATATAAAGCCTGAGGTATAAATCTCCATCTGTCAGAGCGAGAGGTAAATGTATAGAGTAACCCTGTTCCCGGTGATGTGGCCCACATGTCCTCTAGTACACATTCTGGCCTGCCGCCCTGGCTTGCTCCATCGTCCGCCATGCAGCGGCGCAAGCCTCCCTGTCAGCTCTGCAAACGTTGAGCTCTAGTTATTTAAAGGGGTCATATAATGGTACATGCACTTTTACAAGTTGATTGTACTGAAATGTGTGTTGGAAGTGCCTGTACACAACCATCATATAATGATAAAAATCCATCCAGTATTTTTGTTTTAATCTCCTTACATGTTTTCCCCTGCCTCAAATCAAGCCGTTCGACCGTGTGACGTCACACGGTCGGACGCCCCTCCCACGATTGTTGATTGACAGCAGCGTGTCAACACAGACCCGCCCTCGCTCGTGAGCGAGGTGTCAATCATACTCGGCGCGGACCGGCGCGGTCATTGTTGATATGCTGGAGCTCTGTCTATGAGCAGAATGGCGTCTAAGCGATTGTGGTGTTCTGTTCTTGGGTGTAATAACGAACACAGTCATTTTAATGTTCCTAAATCCGAACCGCTGAAGTTTAAGTTTGTTTTCGAAGGGAATATTCCCCACGAGCAACGTCAATGCTCTCATGTTTGCGCGAATCATTTCACACACCAGACTGCTTTATAAACGAGGATCAGAATAAAGCTGGTTTTGCTAAGAAGCTCCTCCTGAAAAAAGGATTGGTACCAGATATTCGTGTTCCTGCTGAACCTCCAGAAGAACTGAAGTGAGTGTAACGTTTTATTAAACTTTATATTAATATTTATATTAATCTTTGCAAATCGCCAGCTGCACGCTTCACAATGAATGCGTCTAAGGTTTATACTCAGGGTACATTACGGCATGTTTTCTATGTACGACGTTCTCAATATAATTCATAATCCCACGTTTATACTGAACAACGCGTTATGGTTATTGTGTTATTGTGTTCAAACGGTGTACGCACAGAACAGAGGGGCGGAGTCAGCGAAGCTCATTATCATTTAAAGATATGCACTGAAATGGCGTGCTGAAAACAGAGCTGTTTTTGACCAGGTAAAATAAGTGTTTTCTTACAATACTAATGAGAATTTTTAATTAAAGTATATTACAAACTTTTAATTTAGACCCTAAAGAATCATATTAGCTTGTACAAAAATGGCATTATATGACCCATTTTAAATAAAATATTAAATAAAATAATTTTAATAAGGAATTGTCAAAGCTCAGGCTTGTCATGTAGGCTATCTGGCTTTTTATTCTTGGATACGAAATGTGAAGATATAATTACATTTTTTAGATTAAATTAAATAAAGTTTTCTTATTGTGGAAAAAGCATTTTCTGTGATTGACCCGATTTTAGCAATAACAAAGATAACTGATGGATCCTTTATGGTAATACATACGATATGATACAACTACAGTGCAATGCAAATAGTAAATATAAGATAAAGTGAGAAGTAATAGTAAATAGTTTCGTTGATAAAATAACAAACAGTATTTGGCAAATAAAATAGTAATGAATAGTATAATTATATAATATCATAAGTACATAATATGATAATACAAATATTGATAGCATATAGTTTATGTATAATACTATAATAATAGCAATGGAATAAGAAATATCAATTACAGTACATAGACAATAAAAAATAATAAGTTAAATAGTGTCTATGAATAATACAATCATTTAACAGCATAGCTGTAATAGATTGATAATTGCAAGTGGTATAATATTACAATAATAATAATAAGAACAGCAAATACAATGTAATATCAATTGCAGAATAATATAGACTAAATAAAAAAAATATATATATAATTTTGATCATTAAACTGACATTTAACAAAAAGATTTGTGTCATTTTATTTTATATAGGCCTACATACAAAGAATAGAATGTATATATAAAATAATTTATATATTTTAAAATATTCCTACATAGGCTATTTAAAATAAAATGTCACAAACCTGTCTCTTTTTGTGAGACCCAAAATCTTTGATTTAGCAGATCTCCGGTTTCCGGTGAGAGTATGCTGTGCGCGTTTTGCTGCCGCTTCTCGCTTGAACTTTTTGTTGTTGTTTGTTTGTTTTCGCGTCTACCGTGACATCTTCTTCCTTGCTGAACTGCTGAACTGAACTTGCTGAACTGTCGTTTGCCTGGACTGTATTATTGTAATTTCCCTGTGGATTTTAATTTGGATATCGCACGGATACTGATGACTTTCCAACTCATCACTGGCACTCATCCAACTCACACTGCTCTGTCTGTTTGCTGATCTTCGCGCTACCCCACTATACCTTCTATGTAGGTGGCTGTGGATTACCACATTTCCTCCTGGTGTTGGCCGAATCCTTCCTGCACTGTCGCTGGAACATTGTTGCTTTGCCGCTGCTGTATCAATCCGTGGATTAATGATACAAACTTTGCTACAAACTTGCTCCTCCAGTTCTGTTTGTCACTGTCCGGCACGCCTGCTCTTTCCCTGCATGAGCTCTCTTCCTATCTCCCCTTACAGTGACTGCTACAGAGGTAAGTGTGTTTCTACCCGCTTGCCTCGTTGTTGTCCTCAATCTGTTCAGTGGTTGGCGTACTAAACTGCACTGATTACTTTGCGGACTTGGTTGTGTTGTGAGCCTGGTTGGCTAACATGTAGTATTAGCGTGGTGTTGCTGTGTCACTTGTGGTAACTTTACTGTGTCGATGTCATGTTTCCCGCTGGCAGCTCGATTAATGTCCTCGCAGCTCGCCTTATGCTGTGCTTGTGTGTTTTTTGTAACTTGGTAATGGAGCCAGTTTACACCTCTGCTGCTCTCAAACTTTATCGCTGCCACGCCCCCCTTGAACCGGCGCTGTATAAACACTGCTGTTCGCTTGGAATTATTCGGCGTCCACGTTATGTTCATCGCTTCAAAAGACAACTGACTCTTATCTTTGGACATGATGCTCAAATCCCAACTGTTTACACACCCGATCGTTGCCGACGATACCAGCCAAAGATCAGGGGAATTAACTTTGACAACCTTCGTCGCCCTCCTAGGCTGCCTCCTCCTACCTCGTCATCATGTCAGAACTTTAACATTGCGCACCTAAATGCACGCTCAATCACAAACAAAACGGCCATAATAAACGATATCATTGTGGACAAAAAATGTGACTTGTTTTGTCTCTCAGAGACGTGGCAACAACCCAGTGACTGCATTAATTTAAACATGCTGACCCCCCTTGGCTACTGCTACTTATCCAAACCTAGATCTGTAGGGAGAGGGGGTGGGTTGGCTGTAGTGCACCGCTCAGATCTGACTGGTAAAGAACTTAGGCCATTTGAAGTGACATCCTTTGAATATATTGCTGTGAAGGTTGTTTCTACCCCACCCCTTATACTATTGCTGATCTACCGCCCCCCTAAACCATCTGTACATTTTCTGTCTGAATTGAATGAACTTCTCACTGTTATTTCATCTCTTTGTTCGGCTATGATTATGTTAGGGGATTTTAACATCCATGTGGATACAAATTGTTCTTACACCTCAGAGTTTAACTCTGTATTGAACTGTTTTAGTTTGACACAGCATGTTGACTATCCAACTCACACTCATGGCCACACTTTGGATCTGCTCTGCTCCTCTTGTCTGAATGACATCTCGGTCTCTGGTTCCATCTCTGCTGTTAAGCTCTGACCATAAGCTCATTGAATGCCGCTTTCATATGATCACTCCTCCTCCCTCCTCAGAGAAAACAGCTATTACAAGTCGTAACATTGGGTCAATAGACCACAGCATGTTTGCTGCCTCTATACAGGCCTCGCCACTGTTTAACCTTGACGAGCTCTCGTCCGCGGATGACTTGGTTGCTTTGTACAATGGCACCCTGACCAGCCTGCTTGATAGCTTGGCGCCAGTTAGGACTAGACTTGTACCAGCAAATCGTACATGCCCCTGGTTCACCCCTGAGCTCAGGCAACTTAAGGCCGCTGGCCGCCGTCTTGAACGGCTATATAAGAAAACTGGCCTTACAATTCACTCCATGCTTTACACCGAACATACTCAAACGTATAGGGATGCCCTCAATGCTGCCCGCTCAAACTATTATTCATCACTCATAACCTCCTCTATGTCCAGGCCTAAAACCCTGTTCAGGACCTTGGACAAACTCATTAAACCCCCTGTCACTGCCTGTCCTAAGACTCCTGAGCAGTGCCAGGCCTTCTTACACTTCTTTGATGACAAAATTAGCCAAATCTACCAATGCTTCAACCCAAATGCTATCTCTCTCTCTTCTTCTCCTTCCTCTCTAGGCCCTCAGCTTTCCCATTTCACTGCTATAGACTCCCTCACTATCACTGACATTATAAATAAGTCTAACTCCTCATCGTGTCAGCTTGACCCTGCCCCCACCCCTCTACTTAAAACTTGCATCACATCCTTATCTGAACCCATTGCATTTATTGTAAACACCTGCCTCAACTCTGGTGTTGTGCCTGCTGCCCTTAAGACTGCTGCAGTCACACCCATTCTCAAAAAAACGGACTGTGACCCCACATCACTATGTAACTACCGCCCTATCTCTAACCTCCCCTTCCTGGCCAAGGTATTGGAAAGAGTGGTGGCCTCACAACTACACACCTTTCTTAATCACCATGACCTGTATGAGCCTTTTCAATCTGGTTTCCGTTCTTGTCACAGTACAGAGACTGCCCTTCTGCGCATCGTTAACGACCTTCTACTCTCTGCTGACTCTGGTTCACTTAACATTCTCATACTCCTTGACCTTAGTGCTGCCTTCGATACCATCAACCACAATGTTCTAATCACCCGTCTGTCTGCTATTGGTGTTTCTGGTACAGCCCTCATTTGGTTCCAGTCTTACCTCTTCAACAGAAAGCAGTTTGTGGCGCTTGGTCCTCATCAGTCCTCCAAGTCCCCTGTCACCCGTGGTGTCCCCCAGGGTTCGGTACTTGGGCCCCTCCTCTTTCTCATATACATCCTCCCTATTGGCCCGATCATACGCAGCCACGGTCTTAAATTCCACTGTTATGCAGATGATATCCAACTCTATCTGACCACTCACTCTCACTCTGATCCACCACCGTGCTCCCTCACTGACTGCCTCTCTGACCTAAAATTCTGGATGCAAAACAATTTTCTTAAACTTAATACAGATAAAACTGAAATTCTGCTGATTGGCCCTAAAAGCATCCTTTCTAAACCTCCCAGTCTCACTCTCAATATTGATGGTTCATCTGTCCACCCTACCCCCGTTGTCAAAAACCTTGGCATTTTGCTTGACTCCACCCTTAGCTTTGATCCTCATATCAAATCACTGACTAAGACTGCCTTCTTTCACCTCCGCAACATTGCTCGCCTCAAACCCTTCCTCTCTGTTAGTGATGCACACACTTTGGTTAACTGCTTCATTATGTCCCGACTAGACTACTGCAACTCACTTTTCCTTGGTCTCCCTGTGAAATCACTTCAAAGGTTACAATATATTCAAAACTCGGCAGCCAGGCTCCTCACCCATACCAGACGAATGGTCATTGGTCATTTTTCCACACCAAACTCATAGCTTCACACAGATTACTTGTCTTTGTTGTATTGTTTTGGTTGTTGCTGTTGTGTATACTTGCCTTTCCACTATGTAAAGCGACCTTGGGTTTGAGAAAGGCGCTATATAAAATAAACTTATTATTATTATTATTATTATTATTATTTGATCACGTCCAGGCGGGGTACATGAGCGCTGATCGCATGGATCACACAACTCCGAAACCGTCAGATCAAACTTTTAAATAGGTGCTATCTTTATAAATAAACCACAGATTTGAGCTTTAAACAACTACATTGGCGACTGAAAAACTATTAAAACTACATTTCGTGACACAATAACAGTAGTATTTTTAAATTTCGCGGCCTTTCTCCTCTGAACGTTACTATTACTAATTATGACTACAACCAGAAACAAATGTTCAGTCTTGTTTGTGAAAGGTAATTCCTCGAGACCTGTTTTAAATTTTGTGGCGATTTGTACAGCCCGGCCCAAGCAGCAGCACACGAAACAGGCATTTATCTCAATTCCTGTTATGGGAAAGGTGCCCTCCGCATTATGGCGGCGCCGTTGACGTCCGCTCCAGCGGCCAATAGGGCGTCTGTCTGTGCACGAAAGCACCAAAGTGACTGAAGGATTGTCGTAAAGCAGTATCTCTGGTCATACGATGTTTATGACGTCATTGACGTTTTAAAAGACTTTTTAAAGCAAATAAGTGACTCTAAAAAATCTAACACCCAGTAATCTGTAATTTCTTTGCATCTCCTTTCGAATACAACATTTAAATTACTAGACAAAAAATGATATCCTGAGAAAAGTGGATTTTGAGGGATATATCTCCATAGACCTCCATTCATTCTGCACTCGTCCTGTGAGCGACCCTCATGTGGAACCAGAGTGGAACTGCAACCAGTTCAGAACCCGGAAGTTACTGAGAGTGAAAGCTCTCCCCATATTAGGCATTCTCTGCTAGTCCCTATCAGAGCCATAGAGAGAAAGAGTTGCGACACTCTCTGATGTCGCCGCGATGGCTGTCTCGTGGTTCATGTAAGCCCCAATAGTTCCAAAACATACGCTGGCTGTCATGTTCTTCTATGGGACAGACAGCAGCGATTGCATTTATTGAACGGCAAATATAAAATAAAACACACCCAAGTACAGTAGGTATCAATCTCTGCTCTCTGCCTTTTCTGATGATGTTCACGCCGTAAAATCTTCATATTTCCACAACAAGATCAACAGCGCCTCTAACACACGTTCACTGTTCAAGACATTCAACTCTCTCCTCTGTCCACCTCCACCACCACCCACCTCCTCGCTAACTGCTGATGATTTTACTAACTTCTTCACTAACAAAACTACAACTATCAGCAGTCAGTTCTCAGCTTCACACACACAGGAACCCAAACTAACCTCTCCCACAGCCAACAACCTTCTCTCCTCCTTCACTCCACTAACCGAGGAAGAAGTATCTAAACTTCTCCTCTCCAGTCATCCTACCACCTGCCCTCTAGACCCCATCCCCTCACACCTTCTACAAGCCATCTCTCCCACACTTCTTCCAGCTCTCACACACATCAACTCATCCCTCCACACTGGCATTTTCCCTACAGCATTCAAGCAGGCTCGGGAAACTCCTCTGCTTAAAAAACCAACATTAAATATCACTTTTAGTGAATTACAGACCTGTCTCTCTCCTACCATTCATTGCGAAAACACTTGAACGAGTTGCTTTCAACCAAGTATCATCTTTCCTGTCTCTGAACAACCAGCTGGATGTCAACCAATCTGGCCTCAAGAAAGGGCATTCAACCGAGACTGCATTGCTGTCGGTCACCGAAGCCCTGCGGATCGCAAAAGCTGCTTCCAAATCATCAGTTCTCAAACTCCTGGATCTGTCTGCTGCCTTCGACACTGTGAACCATCAGATCCTTCTGTCCACCCTCTCATCACTGGGCATCACAGGTACTCCCCTCCACTGGTTTGAGTCCTATCTCACAGGAAGGTCCTTCAGGGTCACATGGAGAGGTGAGGTATCCAAAGCACATCAACTGACCACAGGGGTTCCCCAGGGTTCAGTTCTTGGACCGCTCCTCTTCTCCATTTACACCACATCACTGGGACCCATCATACAGGCACACGGTTTCTCTTACCATTGCTATGCTGATGACACCCAGCTCTACCTCTCATTTCAACCAGATGATCCCACAGTAGCTGTACGGATCTCAAGCTGTCTGGCGGACATCTCGGCATGGATGAAGGAACATCACCTGGAGCTCAACCTGGCAAAGACTGAGCTTCTCATCCTCCCTGCCAATCCGTCTCTACAGCACGACTTCACTATCCAGCTAGACTCTTCCTCAATCACCCCATCAAGGTCAATCAGAAATCTTGGAGTAATATTTGATGACCAGCTGACCTTCACAGACCACATCACAAAGACAGCTCGATCATGCAGGTTTGCTATGCACAACATCAGGAAG
This sequence comes from Tiaroga cobitis, assembly GCA_030578255.1. NCBI lineage: Eukaryota > Metazoa > Chordata > Actinopteri > Cypriniformes > Leuciscidae > Tiaroga > Tiaroga cobitis. The sequence continues at coordinate 9,083,282 of CM060592.1, forward strand.
ATCAGGCCTTTCCTAACTGAGCATGCAACACAACTTCTCGTCCAGGCCCTAGTAATTTCTAGGCTTGATTACTGCAATGCTCTTCTGGCTGGACTTCCATCATGTGCAACTAAACCTCTACAAATGATCCAGAATGCTGCAGCTCGTCTCGTCTTCAACGAGCCCAAAAGGGCCCACGCCACTCCTCTGTTCATCTCTCTGCACTGGATACCACTCGCTGCTCGCATCAAGTTCAAGATGTTGACACTTGCTTACAGATTGACCACAGGATCAGCTCCCTCCTACTTCCACTCACTACTACAAGTCTACATCCCTACCAGAAGCCTACGATCAGTCAATTTCTCTTTCCTGCTTTGAATCACCAAACAAGGACCTTTTAACTGTGCTGGCATGGCGCGCGCCCCAATCAGTGGTCAACGCGCTCACACTGCGCACCTGCTGCGCATCTACCAGGAACCGGAGTGATGTTACCGGAACCGGAGAGGTCCTGGGTCTTCCCCCGTAAGTGTTCCCCGGGGGGGACGAAGGCCCAAAATAATAGTTCCGCCCCCTCAGATTGTCACCCGTGACACATAGTTAGCATCAAGTGTATTCGCTTCACCTCCTTTGTGTCCCTCTTGTTCCGCTTTTCCAGTCATCTTTTGGTTTCTTGTTTTAGTACCCCCGCTCATTTTCCGAGTCTTTTACCTAAACTTAGAGAATATTCGCTAAATTCAAGGGGTTTTAATCGCCTGACTTTACGGAGCTCTCATTTCACACATCCATCTTGTTACATCGCATACCGGAAGCCCCATCACAGTGTTTTTAAGAGTTGTATAATAAATCCAGTTGGTTTTTCAGACCACAGTTTAGTTATATGAAGTGTTTTCCTCAATTCTGTGTGTATGTTTCCTCAACCTCCCTTGTGTGACCCATTGAGTGTTACGGAGTCCAGTGGCCTCCGATTCCGTCCAGGCCTGCACAACGAAACCACCTGCTCAACATTCGTAGACTTTTTAAATTAATAAAAACATTCCTTTTTAATCTATTCATTGGTCTCTTTGTCCGTTCCTTGGTGTACCCGTGGTGTTGGCTCCTCGCTGTGGGGTGTACATCCATCCGGGTGTGGGCCGGACCATCCCGGGGCGGTGACATATACATTTACATTTATTCATTTAGCTGACGCTTTTATCCAAAGCGACTTACAATTGCTATATATGTCAGAGGTCGCACGCCTCTGGAGGCGGCAGTGCGTACTGAGGAATTGGAAAGTTGGTCGGCAGCGGCGAATGAAGTGCTCCAAGAGATGCTAAAAGAGCAAAGGGCATTGCTTGGAAAAGTTGACGATTTGGAGTCAAGGGGGAGGCGAAATAACCTCAGAATATACGGGGTACGCGAGAAAATGGAAGGTTCCTCTGTGATTCAATTTGTGGATAAGCTGTTGGTGAGCGAAAAACTTATTGAAGAAGGGACTGATGCCCAAATACAACGCGCACACCGCTCACTTGACCCGAAACTGACCCCCGACACCCCCCCCCCCCCCCCCCCCCCAAGATCAATAGTTGTTAACTTTCTTCAGTATAGAGTCAAGGAAGCGGTTCTCAGAAACGCATGGAAAAAGAAGATTCAGCTTGAGGATAAATCTCTCTCTTTTGACCACGACTACAAAACAGACGTGATTCAGCAACGCAAAGCTTATAAAAAGGTTAAGCTTGTTTTTAAAGAGAACGGCATACGCTTCAAGACGCGATACACCCGATTGCGTATCCATTGGGGGAGCGGCCAACAGACCTACAACAGTGCCGAGGAAGCCGAAAGAGATCTGCATCGCCGAGGTCTTCTACTTGAGGGCCACCTCGGTGTGGATAATACCAGCGGAACTGGCACATCAGCGACCCGAAGACTGGACCAAACATCACTGGAACAACACTGGAAGGAGACAAGAGAGCACGGGAGCGGCTACAGGAATTCCAACGGAAGTTCAGTACTTGAACCGAGAAGACAAGGACGTGGAGGCCTGAGGGAAATGGGTACTAGCTATGTTCCAAAGAGCTGCGTGTTTAGTTGCATCTTTCCATTGACTGTCAATGATGTAAACACTAGGATTGTCATTCATTTTTATGATTCAAATAGCCTGACTTGAAGGAGCTAAAACGTCTCTAAAGTGGTAGAATAAGTGGAAAAGCTCTTGTTGGTTTATACACTGGTTCTGGGAGGGAGTCCTCTCTTAAAGGGAGGCTTTTGCCCTTACCTTATTTTGGCGAAATGGGGGAATTGCAAGTACCCTGCCTTGGAAGCCTTTTTTCAGTTTAACGTTATTTGTTCTATTGTTTTAAGTTCAGTTTTGTTTACAAAGTTCATGTTCGAAGTTCATGGTTATAAGACAAGCAACCAATCTGAACCACCAAACTTTTATAATGCACAGTCAAAAGCTTAAAATAATGTCATTGAATGTCAATGGATTAGGTAACCCAGTAAAGCGGGCTGGGGTGATGAATAAGATAAGGAAAGACGATATGCACATCATCTTGCTACAGGAAACACATTTAAGAGCTTTGGAGCATGAAAAACTTATACAATTTGGTTACAACATATTTTATAGCTCATATTCACAGAGTCATAGGAGGGGAGTTGCAATACTTGTAACTAAAAAAATAAAGCTTGACATTTTCAAAGACATAAAAGATAAGGAGGGTCGATATATATTCCAGGAAAAGGTCGAATCAATAATAATCTTATGACATTGGTTGACATCTACACACCACCTGAATGTGAAACAACATTTAATAAAGAATTCTTTGATACGCTCACAGCAGAAGTGGAAGGGATCTGTGTGTGTGGAGGGGATTGGAATTCAGCCTTAAATTTGAAACTAGATACCACAAGTAAAAATAGGAGTAAAATAAATCTTACAAAATTACTAAATATTATGTTGGAGCAAACTGGCATGGTGGATGTGTGGAGGAAGCTCCACCCAACTATGAGGGACATACACATTACTCAGTGCCTCATTTGGTTCATTCAAGAATAGACTATTTTATAATGAGACAGGGAGATTTCTACAGGGTAACCGAATGCAGAATCGGAGTTGCTGATGTTTCAGACCACAGCGCAATCTATTCAACTCTGTATCATCATGTTCATTGTCAGAGTCATCCGTTAAATCCAGAGATTCTTGAGATAAAATGTCATTTTTACTCAGATTAAATGAGTCATCAGTACTATCACTCTCGATTTTATCAGGCTGTGCCTGTCCTCCATCACAAATCAAATCAGTTTCAGGCATGGACTGCAAACGCACCTGTCCAGGGCTCGTCTCTCCCTGCGTTACAGCGGGAACATGACTCAGACCGGTCTCATCTTCAACAGCCCCGCCAGGCCATCTCCAGAGGCCTCTAGCACCGGTCTCCCCTCGGGCAAGTCACCTTGCGCAGAGAGCGCTCCATTCTGACGCCACAGCGGTCGCAGCAACATCCGCCCCGGCCTTCCTCTCGCTGTTCTCCGCACGGACATTCAACATGTCTCCCGTCGGACAAGTCACCGGGCGCAGAGAGCGCTCCGTCCGGCTATGGTTCTGATGTGGTTCTGACACAGCAGTCGCAGCAACATCCGCTCTGGCCGCCCTCTCGCTGTTCTCCGCACGGACACTCAACATGTCTCCCCTCGGCCAAATCACCGGGCGCAGAGAGCGCTCCGTCGGTCTATGGTTCTGATGTGGTTCTGACACAGCGGTCGCAGCGACATCCGCTGCGGCCGCCCTCTCGCTGTTCTCCGCACGGACATTCAACATGTCTCGCCCTCGGGCAAGTTTGTCTGACATGTCCAAACTCACCACAAACAAAACATTTAATTGATTCTGAATTAATAAAAACAGTGTAATCTTTGCCATCGATGCTTAATTTCACTGAAAGATTTAACGGATCACTCTGAGAGTTTAGAATCATTAAAGCCTGACGCCGGAAAGACATCACGTGTCTAATCTCTGGATTTTTACATCCAAGAGGAATCATTTTAATAGGACTCAATATTTTACCATACCTCTGTAGTATTTGTTCTAGTTTTTCATTTTTAACAAATGGCAGTATGTTTGACAAAATAACCTTCTTGGCCGGGGTTTGACAAAGGCAATACAGGTACAAAAATATCTTTAATTACCAACCCAGTTTCAATCAAGTTATCCACCATTTGGCTTTCACTGAGAAAGAACACAATGGCTTAGTTCATACGGGAGGCGGATCTGATATTTGCACCACCGATCGCCGCACTCACAGCTATCAGACAATCCTCCACTGACACCGGCCTCAGGCATGCATTTGCAACCATGTTTGAGTGTTAACAGTGAAAAATCCCGCGTTCCTGACCCCATTATAAATTCACATCCAGGACTCTCACCACCAGCACTGGTGCACCCCAAGGGTGTGTTCTCTCCCCACTGCTCTTCTCCCTGTACACTAACGACTGCACTTCTATAAGACCCCTCTGTCAAGCTCCTGAAATTTGCCGACGACACCACTGTCATCGGTCTCATCCGAAACGGTGACGAGTCTGCTTACAGACTGGAGGTTGAACGGCTGGCTGTCTGGTGCAGTTATAACAACCTTGAGCTGAACACGCCCAAAACAGTGGAGATGATAGTGGACTTCAGGAGGAACAGCCCAGCACTCCTCCACTCATCATCATGAACAGCACTGTGGAAGTAGTGGAGTCATTAAGGTTCCTGGGCACTACCATCTCTCAGGACCTGAAGTGGGATAATCACATTGACTCCATTGTGAAAAAGGCCCAGCAGAGACTGTACTTCCTTCGCCAGCTGAGGAAGTTAAACCTGCCACATGGAGCTGCTGATTTAGTTCTACTCAGCCGTCATTGAGTCTGTCCTATGCACATCCATCACTGTCTGGTTTGGTTCTGCTACCAAATCAGACATCAGGAGACTGCAACGGACAGTCCGGACTGCAGAGAGGATTACTGGTGCCCCCCTGCCGACCCTCCAGGACCTGTACTTTTGCAGAGTGAGGAAGAGAGCAGGTAAAATCATCACAGACTCCACTCACCCTGGACACCACCTGTTTGAACTGTTACCGTCAAGGCGGCGACTCAGATCACTGGCCACAAAAACATCTCGGCACAGGAACAGCTTCTTCCCACAGGCCATTTCCCTCCTGAACAGTTAAAACACTTCCCAAGGCATATGCCTTAAGTACAATACTCCCACTGTTTAGTCCAATATCTTAAATTCAGGTGATATGTATATGTAGATAATTTATAATATTTAAAACACTGTAAATACGCTCATAATCTGTAAATGCTTATCCTGACTAAGCCCAACTGTGATACTTTTATTCTCATATTTTTTATATTTTAATTTTTTTTATTATAATTTGTAATACTATGTTTCCTGTTGTATTTGTATATGTGCACTGGAAGCCTCAGCACCAAAACAAATTCCTTGTGTGTGCAAGCACACTTGGCAATAAAGCTCTTTCTGATTCTGATTCTGATTATCCCTACCACTGACCAAAGTCAAGAAAAAACCTTAACTAAACCTATAATCTATAACTAACAAAAAAATTTAAATCAAAGAGAAAGTAAAGAAATCTCACTCAAACAGAGATATACTCTCACTCCCAACAACCGACTCCTTCCACACTCACTCCGCACATGCGCACAGAGAGAGAGAGAGAGAGAGAGAGAGAGAGAGAGAGAGAGAGAGAGAGAGAAAGAGAGAGAGACGTGTATGTGTGTGTGTGTGTGTGTGCGTGTGAGAGAGAGAGTGTGTGAGTGAGAGTGTGTGCAAGTGCGATTCTGTGACTGACTGACTGCTGCTGCTGCTGAGGCCGGCAGGGAGAGTTAGAGAGACACAGAGAGAGCTGAGAGAGAGTTAGAGAAACACAGAGAGCTTCTGAGGGAAATTCAGTGCTTCAGTAACATCAAGGATCCGACAAACACACAACACTGACGGGCTGCTGCAGAAACATTCGCTCTTTAAAGACTGGAGCGAGGAAGACTCGCACTCCACAGGGATTCATAACCAAACACATCAATGCTGCTCATCCCGGGCCGGGCTCTGCTTCTCTCTCTCCTCCTGGCAGCCTCACAGGTAAATGTTTGAGTAGAAATGTGACAGCTAACAGTGAAGCTATATCTGGAGAATGACTGGCGCAAGGTGGATTATGCTTTTTGGCTGTTTGTGTGCTGGGGTATATTCCAGAAAGCAGGTTATGTGACATAACCGGGTATGTTTAAGAGTAAGTTAGCGGATAACTTCAACTTTCGGTTCCAAAACGGAGGTAACTTTAAGGGTATGTAAGTAGCCATATAAACGTACTGTCTGTACATAACCTGCTCCGGAGCAGCTCGTGATCCAGGATTAGTTTACTTTAGAGGTGTTCAGGGTTAGTTTACTTCAGAGGTGTTCAGGCTCGGGCGTAATTTCCTATGGGGACAGGGGGACACACTTTTCAAAATCCAGTGTGTCTGAGTATATAGCTTACTTACAAGTAGCCTATAGAAATTTGTACAAAACTAATTATGAAAGTTTCCTTTATTTTTTACTGCATTTGTTTTACAATGATAGCCTATTATGTAGTAGGCCTAGTGTAATGTAGACAGACACTGTAACTAAAAGAGGTTTGAATTTTTCTTTGTTCAATTTGCACACTGAATTGCACCAGATTGATGAATTTAACATTTAAATTTGATTTAAGCATGAATTAAACATTAAAATGCACAACATTTTCTTACGGGGGCACCGAAACCCCCTTAGCCTTGTAGCAGCCTAATAGATTAACTAGAAAAAAGTTTGATGAGACAAACTTTAAGTTGGCTTGAAAAAGCCAGACCAGAGAGTTTGAAGAAGTTTAAAATAGTTTGAAGTTTGATAGATGGATTAGTTAGAAAAAAAGAAGAAAGTTTAGTTAGAAAGAAAGAAGAAAGATTAGTTAGAAAGAATGAAAGAAAGAATAGTTAGAAAGAAAGAAAGAAGAAAGAAAGATTAGTTAGAAAGAAAGATGGATTAGTTAGAAAGAAAGATGGATTAGTCAGAAAGAAAGAAGGATGGATTAGTCAGAAAGAAATAAAGAAAGATTAGTTAGAAAGATAGAAAGAAAGATAAGATAGAAAGAAAGATAGATCAGTAAGAAAGAAAGAAAGAAAGAAAGAGATTAGTTGGAAAGAAAGAAAAAGAAAGAAAGATTAGGTAAAAAGAAAGAAAGATTAATTATAAGGAAAGAAAGAAAGAAAGAAAGAAAGAAAGAAAGATAATTAGAAAGAAACAAAGAAAGATTATTTAGAAAAAAAGAAAGATAAGATAGAAAGAAAGATAGATCAGTAAGAAAGAAAGAAAGATGGATTAGTTAGAAAGAAAGAAAGAAAGATTAGTTAGAAAGAAAGAAAAGATTAGTTAGAAAGAAATAAAGAAAGATTAGTTAGAAAGACAGAAAGATAAGATAGAAAGAAAGATAGATCAGTAAGAAAGAAAGGAAGAAAGAAAGAAAGAAAGAAAGAGATTAGTTGGAAAGAAAGATTAGGTAAAAAGAAAGAAAGATTAATTATAAAGAAAGAAAGAAAGATAATTAGATAGAAAGAAAGATTAGTTAGAAAGAAAATAAGATAGATTAGTTAGAAAAAAGATAGATTAGTTAGAAAGATAGATTAGTTTGAAAGAAAGAAAGATATATAGATAGATTAGTTAGAAAGAAAGATAGATAGATTAGTTAGAAAGAAAGAAAGTTTAGTTAGAAAGAAATAAAGATAGATAGATTATTTAGAAAGAAAGAAAGATTAGGTTGAAAGAAAAAAGATTTGTTAGAAAATTAGATTAGTTAGAAAGAAAGAAAGAAAGAAAGAAAGAAAGAAAGAAAGAAAGAAAGAAAGAAAGAAAGAAAGAAAAAAGATTAGTAAAAAAGAATGAAAGAAAGAAAAAAGAAAAATAGAAAGAAAAAAGAAAGAAAGAAAGAAGAAAGATTAGTTAGAAAGTAAGAAAGAAAGAAAGAAAGAAGATTAGTTAGAAAGAAAGAAAGATAGAAAGAAAGATTAGTTAGAAAGAAAGAAAGAAAGAAAGAAAGAAAGAAAGAAAGAAAGAATATTAATTAGAAAGAAAGAAAGAAAGAAAGATTAGTTAGAAAGAAAGAAAGAAAGAAGAAAGAAAGAAAGAAAGAAAATAGAAAGAAATATTAGGAAGAAAGAAAGATTAGTTAGAAAGAAAGAAAGAAAGAAAGAAAGAAAGATTAGTTAGAAAGAAAGAAAGAAAGAAAGAAGATTAGTTAGAAAGAAAGAAAGAAAGAAGAAAGATTAGTTAGAAAGAAAGAAAGAAAGAAGAAAGATTAGTTAGAAAGAAAAGAAAGAAAGAAAGAAAGAAAGAAAGAAAGAAGAAAGAGAGAAGAAAGAAAGAAAGAAAGAAAGAAAGAAGAAAGAGAGAAGAAAGATTAGTAAGAAAGAAAGAAAGAAAGAAGGATTAGTTAGAAACAAAGATAGATAGATAGATTAGTTAAAAAGAAAGATAGATAGATAGATTAGTTAAAAAGAAAGAAAGATATATAGATAAGTTAAAAAGAAAGAAAGATAGATAGATTAGTTAAAAAGAAAGAAAGAAAGACTAGTTAGAAAGAAAGAAAGAAAGATGGATTACTTAGAAAGAAAGAAAGATTAGTTAGAAAGAAAGAAAGAAAGAAGAAGGATTAGTTAGAAACAAAGATAGATAGATAGATTAGTTAAAAAGAAAGAAAGATATATAGATAAGTTAAAAAGAAAGAAAGATAGATAGATTAGTTAAAAAGAAAGAAAGACTAGTTAGAAAGAAAGAAAGAAAGAAAGATGGATTACTTAGAAAGAAAGAAAGATTAGTTAGAAAGAAAGAAAGAAAGAAGAAGGATTAGTTAGAAACAAAGATAGATAGATTAGTTAAAAAGAAAGATAGATAGATAGATTAGTTAAAAAGAAAGAAAGATATATAGATAAGTTAAAAAGAAAGAAAGATAGATAGATTAGTTAAAAAGAAAGAAAGAAAGACTAGTTAGAAAGAAAGAAAGAAAGATGGATTACTTAGAAAGAAAGAAAGATTAGTTAGAAAGAAAGAAAGAAAGAAGAAAGATTAGTTAGAAAGAAAGAAAGAAAGAAAGAAAGAAAGATAGATAGATAGATAGAAAAAAGATTAGTAAAAAAGAATGAAAGAAAGAAAAAAGAAAAATAGAAAGAAAAAAGAAAGAAAGAAAGAAGAAATATTAGTTAGAAAGTAAGAAAGAAAGAAAGAAAGAAAGAAGATTAGTTAGAAAGAAAGAAAGAAAGAAAGATTAGTTAGAAAGAAAGAAAGAAAGAAAGAAAGAAAGAATATTAATTAGAAAGAAAGAAAGAAAGAAAGATTAGTTAGAAAGAAAGAAAGAAAAGAAAGATTAGTTAGAAAGAAAGAAAGAAAGAAAGAAAATAGAAAGAAATATTAGGAAGAAAGAAAGATTAGTTAGAAAGAAAGAAAGAAAGAAAGAAAGATTAGTTAGAAAGAAAGAAAGAAAGAAAGAAGATTAGTTAGAAAGAAAGAAAGAAAGAAGAAAGATTAGTTAGAAAGAAAGAAAGAAAGAAGAAAGATTAGTTAGAAAGAAAAGAAAGAAAGAAAGAAAGAAAGAAAGAAGAAAGAGAGAAGAAAGAAAGAAAGAAAGAAAGAAAGAAAGAAAGAAAGAAAGAAAGAAAGAAAGAAAGAAAGAAAGAAGAAAGAGAGAAGAAAGATTAGTAAGAAAGAAAGAAAGAAAGAAAGAAAGAAAGAAAGAAAGAAAGAAAGAAAGAAGGATTAGTTAGAAACAAAGATAGATAGATAGATTAGTTAAAAAGAAAGATAGATAGATAGATTAGTTAAAAAGAAAGAAAGATATATAGATTAGTTAAAAAGAAAGAAAGATAGATAGATTAGTTAAAAAGAAAGAAAGACTAGTTAGAAAGAAAGAAAGAAAGATGGATTACTTAGAAAGAAAGAAAGATTAGTTAGAAAGAAAGAAAGAAAGAAGAAAGATTAGTTAGAAAGAAAGAAAGAAAGAAAGAAAGAAAGAAAGAAAGAAAGATAGATAGAAAAAAGATTAGTAAAAAAGAATGAAAGAAAGAAAAAAGAAAAATAGAAAGAAAAAAGAAAGAAAGAAAGAAGAAAGATTAGTTAGAAAGTAAGAAAGAAAGAAAGAAAGAAGATTAGTTAGAAAGAAAGAAAGAAAGATTAGTTAGAAAGAAAGAAAGAAAGAAAGAAAGAAAGAATATTAATTAGAAAGAAAGAAAGAAAGAAAGAATAGTTAGAAAGAAAGAAAGAAAGAAGAAAGATTAGTTAGAAAGAAAGAAAGAAAGAAAGAAAGAAAGAAAGAAAGAAAGAAAATAGAAAGAAATATTAGGAAGAAAGAAAGATTAGTTAGAAAGAAAGAAAGAAAGAAAGAAAGAAAGAAAGAAAGATTAGTTAGAAAGAAAGAAAGAAAGAAGATTAGTTAGAAAGAAAGAAAGAAAGAAGAAAGATTAGTTAGAAAGAAAGAAAGAAGAAAGATTAGTTAGAAAGAAAAGAAAGAAAGAAAGTTTAGTTAGAAAGAAATAAAGATAGATAGATTAGTTAGAAAGAAAGAAAGATTAGGTTGAAAGAAAAAAAATTTGTTAGAAAATTAGATTAGTTAGAAAGAAAGAAAGAAAGAAAGAAAGATAGATAGATAGATAGAAAAAAGATTAGTAAAAAAGAATGAAAGAAAGAAAAAAGAAAAATAGAAAGAAAAAAGAAAGAAAGAAAGAAGAAAGATTAGTTAGAAAGTAAGCAAGAAAGAAAGAAAGAAGATTAGTTAGGAAGAAAGAAAGAAAGAAAGAAAGAAAGAAAGATTAGTTAGAAAGAAAGAAAGAAAGAAAGAAAGAAAGAAAGAAAGAATATTAATTAGAAAGAAAGAAAGAAAGATTAGTTAGAAAGAAAGAAAGAAAGAAAGAAAGAAGAAAGATTAGTTAGAAAGATTAGTTAGAAAGAAAGAAAGAAAGAAAGAAAGAAAGAAAGAAAGAAAGAAAGAAAGAAAGAAAGAAATTAGAAAGAAATATTAGGAAGAAAGAAAGATTAGTTAGAAAGAAAGAAAGAAAGATTAGTTAGAAAGACAGAAAGAAAGATAGATCAGTAAGAAAGAAAGAAGGATGGATTAGTTAGAAGGAAAGAAAGAAAGAAAGAAAGAAAGAAAGAAAGAAAGAAAGAAAGAAAGATTAGTTAGAAAGAAAGAAAGATAGATAGATAGATAGATAGATAGATAGATAGATAGATAGATAGATAGATAGATAGATAGATAGATAGATCGATAGAAAGATAAATAGATTAGTTAGAAAGAAAGATCGATAGATAGATAGATTATTTAGAAAGATAGATAGATATATTAGTTAGAAAGATAGATAGATAGATTAGTTAGAAAGATAGATAGATAGATTATTTAGAAAGATAGATAAGATAGATAGATAGATAGATAGATAGATAGATAGATAGATAGATAGATAGATAGACAGATTAGTTAGAAAGATAAATAGATTAGTTAGAAAGAAAGATCGATAGATAGATAGATTAGTTAGAAAGATAGATAGATTAGTTAGATAGATTATTTAGAAAGATAGATAGATAGATAGATAGATAGATAGATAGATAGATAGATAGATAGATAGATAGATAGATAGATAGATAGATAGATAGATAGATAGATAGATATTAGTACATTGAATGGTAGTTTAATTGAGTCTAGGGCTTCAGGGAGTTTAGATTTGAGTTTTTATGTTGTGCACTACTGGGCCACCGTAGCCTTGGCTCATTTTGAACATGCTGCAATGAAAGTCTATGGGAATTTTATGATATTTAATATTAATTTTTAAGAAAACTGTAAGTCCGATCAGTTAGAAAAGATATAGCACACCGAGTCAGAACAGTTTGAGTGTCCATGCCGAGTTTGGAGTATGTGGAGTTAAAGCTCTAGGAGGAGTTAGAGTTGTAAATTTGAGTAAGAAGAATAATAATAACTAGAAAAAAGTTTGATGAGACAAACTTTAAGTTGGCTTGAAAAAGCCAGACCAGAGAGTTTGAAGAAGTTTAAAATAGTTTGAAGTTTGATAGATGGATTAGTTAAAAAGACAGAATAGTTAGAAAGAAAGAAAACGATAAGTTAGAAAGAAAAGAAAGATTAGTTAGAAAGAAAGGTTAGTTAGAAAGAAAAAAACAAAGATTAGTTAAAAAGAATGAAAGATTAGTTAGAAAAAAAAGAAGAAAGTTTAGTTAGAAAAAAGAAGAAAGATTAGTTAGAAAGGATGAATGAAAGAAAGATTAGTTAGAAAGAAAGAAAGATTAGTTAGAAAGAAAGAAAAAAGAAATATTAGTTAGAAAGACAGAAAGAAAGAAAGATTAGTTAGAAAGAAAGAAGAAAGTTTAGTTAGAAAAAAGAAGAAAGATTAGTTAGAATGAATGAAAGAAAGATTAGTTAGAAAGAAAGGAAGAAAGAAAGAAAGAAAGATTAGTTAGAAAGAGAGAAAAAAGAAAGAAAGAAAGAAAGAAAGATTAGTTAGAAAAAAGAAAGATAGATTAGTTATAAAGAAAGAAAGAAAGAATAGTTAGAAAGAAAGAAAGAAAGAAAGAAAGAAGAAAGATTAGTTAGAAAGAAAGAAAGAAAGAAAGATTAGTTAGAAAGAAAGAAAGAAAGAAAGAAAGAAAGAAAGAAAGAAAGAAAGAAAGAAAGAAAGAAAAAAAGAAAGATTAGTTAGAAAGAAAGAAAGAAAGAAAGAAAGAAAGAAAGATTAGTTAGAAAGAAAGAAAGAAGAAATATTAGTTAGAAAGAAAGAAAGAAAGAAAGAAAGAAAGAAAGAAAGAAGAAATATTAGTTAGAAAGAAAGAAAGAAAGAAAGAAAGAAAGAAAGAAAGAAGAAAGATTAGCTAAAAAAGGAAGAAAGATTAGTTAGAAAGAGAGAAAGAAAGAAAGAAGAAAGATTAGTTAGAAAGAAAGAAAGAAGAAAGATTAGTTAGAAAGAAAGAAAGATTAGTTAGAAAGAAAGAAAGAAAGAAAGAAAGAAAGATTAGTTAGAAAGAAAGAAAGATTAGGTAGAGAGAAAGAGAGAGAGAGAAAGAAAGAAAGATAGATTAGGTAGAAAGAAAGAAAGAAAGAAAGAAAGAAAGAAAGAAAGAAAGAAAGAAAGAAAGAAAAAGAAAGAAGGATTAGTTAGAAAGAAAGAAGGATTAGTTAGAAAGAAAGAATGATTAGGTAGAAAGAAAGAAAGAAAGAAAGAAGATAGATTAGTTAGAAAGAAAGAAAGAAAGAAAGAAGAAAGATTAGTTAGAAAGAAAGAAAGAAAGAAAGAAAGAAAGAAAGAAAGAAAGATTAGTTAGAAAGAAAGATTAGTTAGAAAGAAAGAAAGAAAGAAAGAAAGAAAGAAAGATAGATAGAAAAAAGATTAGTAAAAAAGAATGAAAGAAAGAAAAAAGAAAAATAGAAAGAAAAAAGAAAGAAAGAAAGAAGAAAGATTAGTTAGAAAGTAAGAAAGAAAGAAAGAAAGAAGATTAGTTAGAAAGAAAGAAAGAAAGATTAGTTAGAAAGAAAGAAAGAAAGAAAGAAAGAAAGAAAGAATATTAATTAGAAAGAAAGAAAGAAAGAAAGATTAGTTAGAAAGAAAGAAAGAAAGAAGAAAGATTAGTTAGAAAGAAAGAAAGAAAGAAAGAAAGAAAGAAAGAAAGAAAGAAAGAAAATAGAAAGAAATATTAGGAAGAAAGAAAGATTAGTTAGAAAGAAAGAAAGAAAGAAAGAAAGAAAGAAAGAAAGATTAGTTAGAAAGAAAGAAAGAAAGAAGATTAGTTAGAAAGAAAGAAAGAAAGAAGAAAGATTAGTTAGAAAGAAAGAAAGAAGAAAGATTAGTTAGAAAGAAAAGAAAGAAAGAAAGTTTAGTTAGAAAGAAATAAAGATAGATAGATTAGTTAGAAAGAAAGAAAGATTAGGTTGAAAGAAAAAAAATTTGTTAGAAAATTAGATTAGTTAGAAAGAAAGAAAGAAAGAAAGAAAGATAGATAGATAGATAGAAAAAAGATTAGTAAAAAAGAATGAAAGAAAGAAAAAAGAAAAATAGAAAGAAAAAAGAAAGAAAGAAAGAAGAAAGATTAGTTAGAAAGTAAGCAAGAAAGAAAGAAAGAAGATTAGTTAGGAAGAAAGAAAGAAAGAAAGAAAGAAAGAAAGATTAGTTAGAAAGAAAGAAAGAAAGAAAGAAAGAAAGAAAGAAAGAAAGAAAGAATATTAATTAGAAAGAAAGAAAGAAAGATTAGTTAGAAAGAAAGAAAGAAAGAAAGAAAGAAGAAAGATTAGTTAGAAAGATTAGTTAGAAAGAAAGAAAGAAAGAAAGAAAGAAAGAAAGAAAGAAAGAAAGAAAGAAAGAAAGAAATTAGAAAGAAATATTAGGAAGAAAGAAAGATTAGTTAGAAAGAAAGAAAGAAAGAAAGAAAGAAAGAAAGATTAGTTAGAAAGAAAGAAAGAAAGATTAGTTAGAAAGACAGAAAGAAAGATAGATCAGTAAGAAAGAAAGAAGGATGGATTAGTTAGAAGGAAAGAAAGAAAGAAAGAAAGAAAGAAAGAAAGAAAGAAAGAAAGAAAGAAAGATTAGTTAGAAAGAAAGAAAGATAGATAGATAGATAGATAGATAGATAGATAGATAGATCGATAGAAAGATAGATAGATAGATATATTAGTTAGAAAGATAGATAGATAGATTAGTTAGAAAGATAGATAGATAGATTATTTAGAAAGATAGATAAGATAGATAGATAGATAGATAGATAGATAGATAGATAGATAGATAGATAGACAGATTAGTTAGAAAGATAAATAGATTAGTTAGAAAGAAAGATCGATAGATAGATAGATTAGTTAGAAAGATAGATAGATTAGTTAGATAGATTATTTAGAAAGATAGATAGATAGATAGATAGATAGATAGATAGATAGATAGATAGATAGATAGATAGATAGATAGATATTAGTACATTGAATGGTAGTTTAATTGAGTCTAGGGCTTCAGGGAGTTTAGATTTGAGTTTTTATGTTGTGCACTACAGGGCCACCGTAGCCTTGGCTCATTTTGAACATGCTGCAATGAAAGTCTATGGGAATTTTATGATATTTAATATTAATTTTTAAGAAAACTGTAAGTCCGATCAGTTAGAAAAGATATAGCACACCGAGTCAGAACAGTTTGAGTGTCCATGCCGAGTTTGGAGTATGTGGAGTTAAAGCTCTAGGAGGAGTTAGAGTTGTAAATTTGAGTAAGAAGAATAATAATAACTAGAAAAAAGTTTGATGAGACAAACTTTAAGTTGGCTTGAAAAAGCCAGACCAGAGAGTTTGAAGAAGTTTAAAATAGTTTGAAGTTTGATAGATGGATTAGTTAAAAAGACAGAATAGTTAGAAAGAAAGAAAACGATAAGTTAGAAAGAAAAGAAAGATTAGTTAGAAAGAAAGGTTAGTTAGAAAGAAAAAAACAAAGATTAGTTAAAAAGAATGAAAGATTAGTTAGAAAAAAAAGAAGAAAGTTTAGTTAGAAAAAAGAAGAAAGATTAGTTAGAAAGGATGAATGAAAGAAAGATTAGTTAGAAAGAAAGAAAGATTAGTTAGAAAGAAAGAAAAAAGAAATATTAGTTAGAAAGACAGAAAGAAAGAAAGATTAGTTAGAAAGAAAGAAGAAAGTTTAGTTAGAAAAAAGAAGAAAGATTAGTTAGAATGAATGAAAGAAAGATTAGTTAGAAAGAAAGGAAGAAAGAAAGAAAGAAAGATTAGTTAGAAAGAGAGAAAAAAGAAAGAAAGAAAGAAAGAAAGATTAGTTAGAAAAAAGAAAGATAGATTAGTTATAAAGAAAGAAAGAAAGAATAGTTAGAAAGAAAGAAAGAAAGAAAGAAAGAAGAAAGATTAGTTAGAAAGAAAGAAAGAAAGAAAGATTAGTTAGAAAGAAAGAAAGAAAGAAAGAAAGAAAGAAAGAAAGAAAGAAAGAAAGAAAGAAAGAAAAAAAGAAAGATTAGTTAGAAAGAAAGAAAGAAAGAAAGAAAGAAAGAAAGATTAGTTAGAAAGAAAGAAAGAAGAAATATTAGTTAGAAAGAAAGAAAGAAAGAAAGAAAGAAAGAAAGAAAGAAGAAATATTAGTTAGAAAGAAAGAAAGAAAGAAAGAAAGAAAGAAAGAAAGAAGAAAGATTAGCTAAAAAAGGAAGAAAGATTAGTTAGAAAGAGAGAAAGAAAGAAAGAAGAAAGATTAGTTAGAAAGAAAGAAAGAAGAAAGATTAGTTAGAAAGAAAGAAAGATTAGTTAGAAAGAAAGAAAGAAAGAAAGAAAGAAAGATTAGTTAGAAAGAAAGAAAGATTAGGTAGAGAGAAAGAGAGAGAGAGAAAGAAAGAAAGATAGATTAGGTAGAAAGAAAGAAAGAAAGAAAGAAAGAAAGAAAGAAAGAAAGAAAGAAAGAAAGAAAAAGAAAGAAGGATTAGTTAGAAAGAAAGAAGGATTAGTTAGAAAGAAAGAATGATTAGGTAGAAAGAAAGAAAGAAAGAAAGAAGATAGATTAGTTAGAAAGAAAGAAAGAAAGAAAGAAGAAAGATTAGTTAGAAAGAAAGAAAGAAAGAAAGAAAGAAAGAAAGAAAGATTAGTTAGAAAGAAAGATTAGTTAGAAAGAAAGAAAGAAAGAAAGAAAGAAAGAAGAAAGATTAGTTAGAAAGAAAGAAAGAAAGAAAGAAAGAAAGAAAGAAGAAAGAAAGAAAGATTAGTTAGAAAGAAAGAAAGATTAGGTAGAGAGAAAGAGAGAGAGAGAAAGAAAGAAAGATAGATTAGGTAGAAAGAAAGAAAGAAAGAAAGAAAGAAAGAAAGAAAGAAAGAAAGAAAGAAAGAAAGAAAGAAAAAGAAAGAAGGATTAGTTAGAAAGAAAGAATGATTAGGTAGAAAGAAAGAAAGAAAGAAAGAAAGAAAGAAAGAAAGAAAGAAAGAAAGAAAGAAAATAGAAAGATTAGTTAGAAAGAAAGAAAGAAAGAAAGAAAGAAAGAAAGAAAGAAAGAAAGAAGAAAGATTAGTTAGAAAGAAAGAAAGAAGAAAGATTAGTTAGAAAGAAAGAAAGAAAGAAATATTAGTTAGAAAGAAAGAAAGAAAGAAAGAAGAAAGAAAGAAAGAAAGAAAGAAAGAAAGAAAGAAAGAAAGAAGAAAGATTAGTTAGAAAGTAAGAAAGAAAGAAAGAAAGAAGAAAGATTAGTTAGAAAGTAAGAAAGAAAGAAAGAAGAAAGATTAGTTAGAAAGAAAGAAAGAAAGAAGAAAGATTAGTTAGAAAGAAAGAAAGAAAGAAAGAAAGAAAGAAAGAAAGAAAGAAGAAAGAAGAAAGATTAGTTAGAAAGAAAGAAAGAAAGAAAGAAGAAAGATTAGTTAGAAAGAAAGAAAGAAAGAAAGAAAGAAAGAAAGAAAGAAGAAAGATTAATTAGAAAGAAAGAAAGAAAGAAAGAAAGAGAGAAAGAAAGAAAGAAGAAAGATTAGTTAGAAAGAAAGAAAGATGAAAGATTAGTTAGAAAGAAAGAAAGAAAGAAAGATTAGTTAGAAAGAAAGAAAGAAGAAAGATTAGTTAGAAAGAAAGAAAGAAAGAAAGAAAGAAAAAAAGAAAGAAAGAAAGAAAGAAAGAAGAAAGAATAGTTAGAAAGAAAGAAATAAAGAAAAAAGAAAGAAGATAGATTAGTTAGAAAGAAAGAAAGAAAGAAGAAAGATTAGTTAGAAAGAAAGAAAGAAAGAAAGAAAGAAAGAAAGAAAAAAGAAAGAAAGAAAGAAGAAAGATTAGTTAGAAAGAAAGAAAGATTAGGTAGAGAGAAAGAGAGAGAGAGAAAGAAAGAAAGATAGATTAGGTAGAAAGAAAGAAAGAAAGAAAGAAAGAAAGAAAGAAAGAAAGAAAGAAAGAAAGAAAGAAAGAAAAAGAAAGAAGGATTAGTTAGAAAGAAAGAAGGATTAGTTAGAAAGAAAGAATGATTAGGTAGAAAGAAAGAAAGAAAGAAAGAAAGAAGATAGATTAGTTAGAAAGAAAGAAAGAAAGAAAGAAGAAAGATTAGTTAGAAAGAAAGAAAGAAAGAAAGAAAGAAAGAAAGAAAGAAGAAAGATTAGTTAGAAAGAGAGAAAGAAAGAAAGAAGAAAGATTAGTTAGAAAGAGAGAAAGAAAGAAAGAAGAAAGATTAGTTAGAAAGAAAGAAAGAAAGAAAGAAAGATTAGTTAGAAAGTAAGAAAGAAAGAAAGAAAGAAAGAAAGAAAGAAATATTAGTTAGAAAGAAAGAAAGAAGGATTAGTTAGAAAGAAAGATAGATAGACAGATTAGTTAAAAAGAAAGATAGATAGATTAGTTAAAAAGAAAGAAAGATAGATAGATTAGTTAAAAAGAAAGAAAGATAGATAGATTAGTTAGAAAGAAAGATATATAGATTAGTTAAAAAGAAAGAAAGATAGATAGATTAGTTAAAAAGAAAGAAAGAAAGACTAGTTAGAAAGAAAGAAAGAAAGATGGATTACTTAGAAAGAAAGAAAGATTAGTTAGAAAGAATGAAAGAAAGAAAGATTAGTTAGAAAGAAAGAAAGATTAGTTAGAAAGAAAGATTAGTTACAAAAGAAAGAAAGATTAGTTAGAAAGAAAGAAAGATTAGTTAGAAAGAAAGAAAGATTAGTTAGTTAGGAAGATAGATCAGTAAAAAAAGAAAGAAAAAGAAAGATTAGTTAGAAAGAAAGAAAGATAGATAGATTAGTTAAAAAGAAAGAAAGATAGATAGATTAGTTAAAAAAAAAGATAGATAGATTAGTTAGAAAGAAAGATAGATAGATTAGTTAAAAAGAAAGAAAGATAGATTAGTTAGAAAGAAAGAAAGATGGATTAGTCAGAAAGAAAGAATGATGGATTAGTTAGAAAGAAAGAAAGAAAGAAAGAAAGAAAGAAAGAAAAAAAGAAAGAAAGAAAGAAAGAAAGAAAGAAAGAAAGAAAGAATGATTAGTTAGAAAGAAAGAAAAGATCAGTTAGAAAGAAATAAAGAAAGATTAGTTAGAAAGACAGAAAGAAAGATAAGATAGAAAGAAAGATAGATCAGTAAGAAAGAAAGAAAGAAAGAAAGAGAAAGAAAGAGATTAGTTGGAAAGAAAGAAAGAAAAAGAAAGAAAGATTAGGTAAAAAGAAAGAAAGATAATTAGAAAGAAAGAAAGAAAGATTAGTTAGAAAAAAAGAAAAGATTAGTTAGAAAGAAATAAAGAAAGATTAGTTAGAAATACAGAAAGAAAGATAGATCAGTAAGAAAGAAAGAAGGATGGATTAGTTAGAAGGAAAGAAAGAAAGAAAGAAAGAAAGATTAGTTAGAAAGAAAGAAAAGATTAGTTAGAAAGAAATAAAGATAGATAGATAGATAGATAGATAGATAGATAGATAGATAGATAGATAGATAGATAGATAGATATATTAGTTAGAAAGATAGATAGATAGATTAGTTAGAAAGATAGATAGATTATTTAGAAAGATAGATAGATAGATAGATAGATAGATAGATAGATAGATAGATAGATAGATAGATAGATAGATTAGTTAGAAAGATAAATAGATTAGTTAGAAAGAAAGATCGATAGATAGATAGATTAGTTAGAAAGATAGATAGATTAGTTAGATAGATAGATAGATAGATAGATAGATAGATAGATAGATAGATAGATAGTTTAGTTAGAAAGATAGATATAGATAGATAGATTAGTTAGAAAGATAGATAGATAGATATATTAGTTAGAAAGATAGATAGATAGATTAGTTAGAAAGATAGATAGATAGATTATTTAGAAAGATAGATAGATAGATAGATAGATAGAGATAGATAGATAGATAGATAGATAGATAGATAGATAGATAGATAGATAGATAGATAGATAGATAGATAGATTAGTAAGAAAGATAAATAGATTAGTTAGAAAGAAAGATCGATAGATAGATAGATTAGTTAGAAAGATAGATAGATTAGTTAGATAGATAGATTATTTAGAAAGATAGATAGATAGATAGATAGATAGATAGATAGATAGATAGATAGAGATAGATAGATAGATAGATAGATAGATAGATAGATAGATAGATAGATAGATAGATAGATTAGTTAGAAA
>CM060592.1:9108374-9115874 GCA_030578255.1 Tiaroga cobitis
AAAGAAAAGATCATCAGTTAGAAAAAGATTAGTTAGTTAGAAAGAAAGATAGATCAGTAAGAAAGAAAGAAAGATTAGTTAGAAAGAAAGAAAGATTAGTTAGAAAGAAAGAAAGATTAGTTACAAAAGAAAGAAAGATTAGTTAGAAAGAAAGAAAGATTAGTTAGAAAGAAAGAAAGATTAGTTAGTTAGAAAGATAGATCAGTAAGAAAGAAAAAAAGAAAAAAAAATTAGTTAGAAAGAAAGATTAGTTAGAAAGAAAGAAAGATAGATAGATTAGTTAAAAAGAAAGAAAGATAGATAGATTAGTTAAAAAGAAAGATAGATAGATTAGTTAGAAAGAAAGATAGATAGATTAGTTAAAAAGAAAGATAGATAGATTACTTAGAAAGAAAGATAGATAGATTAGTTAAAAAGAAAGAAAGATAGATTAGTTAGAAAGAAAGAAAGATGGATTACTTAGAAAGAAAGAAAGATTAGTTAGAAAGAATGAAAGAAAGATTAGTTAGAAAGAAAGAAAGATGGATTAGTCAGAAAGAAAGAATGATGGATTAGTAAGAAAGAAAGAAAGAAAGAAAGAAAGAAAGAAAGAAAGAAAGAAAGAAAGAAAGAAAGAAAGATTAGTTAGAAAGAAAGAAAAGATCAGTTAGAAAGAAATAAAGAAAGATTAGTTAGAAAGACAGAAAGAAAGATAAGATAGAAAGAAAGATAGATCAGTAAGAAAGAAAGAAAGAAAGAAAGAAAGAAAGAAAGAAAGAAAGAGATTAGTTGGAAAGAAAGAAAGAAAAAGAAAGAAAGATTAGGTAAAAAGAAAGAAAGATAATTAGAAAGAAAGAAAGAAAGATTAGTTAGGAAAAAAGAAAAGATTAGTTAGAAAGAAATAAAGAAAGATTAGTTAGAAAGACAGAAAGAAAGATAGATCAGTAAGAAAGAAAGAAGGATGGATTAGTTAGAAGGAAAGAAAGAAAGAAAGAAAGAAAGAAAGAAAGAAAGAAAGAAAGAAAGAAAGAAAGAAAGAAAGAAAGATTAGTTAGAAAGAAAGAAAAGATTAGTTAGAAAGAAATAAAGATAGATAGATAGATAGATAGATAGATAGATAGATATATTAGTTAGAAAGATAGATAGATAGATAGATAGATAGATAGATAGATAGATAGATAGATTAGTTAGAAAGATAAATAGATTAGTTAGAAAGAAAGATCGATAGATAGATAGATTAGTTAGAAAGATAGATAGATTAGTTAGATAGATAGATTATTTAGAAAGATAGATAGATAGATAGATAGATAGATAGATAGATAGATAGATAGATAGATAGATAGATATTAGTACATTGAATGGTAGTTTAACTGAGTCTAGGGCTTCAGGGAGTTTAGATTTGAGTTTTTATGTTGTGCACTACTGGGCCTCCGTAGCCTTGGCTCATTTTGAACATGCTGCAATGAAAGTCTATGGGAATTTTATGATATTTAATATTAATTTTTAAGAAAACTGTAAGTCCGATCAGTTAGAAAAGATATAGCACACCGAGTCAGAACAGTTTGAGTGTCCATGCCGAGTTTGGAGTATGTGGAGTTAAAGCTCTAGGAGGAGTTAGAGTTGTAAATTTGAGTAAGAAGAATAATAATAATAATAATAATAATAAGTTTAAATAGGATTTCAGTAAGTTGGCTCTCCAAGCCAACTTAATAACTAGAAAAAAGTTTGATGAGACAAACTTTAAGTTGGCTTGAAAAAGCCAGACCAGAGAGTTTGAAGAAGTTTAAAATAGTTTGAAGTTTGATAGATGGATTAGTTAGAAAGAAAGAAGAAAGTTTAGTTAGAAAGAAAGAAGAAAGATTAGTTAAAAAGAATGAAAGAAAGATTAGTTAGAAAGAAAGAAAGAAGAAAGAAAGATTAGTTAGAAAGAAAGAAAGATGGATTAGTTAGAAAGAAAGAAAGATGGATTAGTCAGAAAGAAAGAAGGATGGATTAGTTAGAAAGAATGAAAGAAAGATTAGTTAGAAAGAAAGAAAAGATTAGTTAGAAAGAAATAAAGAAAGATTAGTTAGAAAGAAAGATAGATCAGTAAGAAAGAAAGAAAGAAAGAGATTAGTTGGAAAGAAAGAAAGAAAAAAGAAAGAAAGATTAGGTAAAAAGAAAGAAAGATTAGGTAAAAAGAAAGAAAGATTAGGTAAAAAGAAAGAAAGATTAGTTATAAAGAAAGAAAGATTAGTTAGAAAAAGGAAAGATAAGATAGAAAGAAAGATAGATCAGTAAGAAAGAAAGACATTAGTTGGAAAGAAAGAAACAAAAAAGAAAGATGGATTATTTATAAAGAGAGATAGATTAATTATAAAGAAAGAACGAAAGATAATTAGTTAGAAAGAAAAAAAGATTAGTTAGAAAGAAAGAAAGAAAATTAGTTAGAAAGAAAGAAAGATTAGTTAGAAAGAAAGAAAGAAAATTAGTTAGAAAGAAAGAAAGAAAGAAAGAAAGAAAAGATGATCAGTTAGAAAGAAAGATTAGTTAGTTAGAAAGAAAGATAGATCATTAAGAAAGAAAGATTAGTTAGAAAGAAAGAAAGAAAAATTTGTTAGAAAGAAAGAAAGATTAGTTAGAAAGAAAGAAAGATTAGTTACAAAAAGAAAGATTAGTTAGAAAGAAAGAAAGATTAGTTAGTTAGAAAGATAGATCAGTAAGAAAGAAAGAAAGAAAGAAAGAAAGAAAGAAAGAAAGAAAGAAAGGATTATTTAGAGAGAAAGATAGATAGATAGATTAGTTAAAAAGAAAGAAAGATAGATAGATTAGTTAAAAAGAAAGAAAGATAGATAGATTAGTTAGAAAGAAAGATAGATAGATTAGTTAAAAAGAAAGAAAGATAGATTAGTTAGAAAGAAAGATAGACTAGTTAGAAAGAAAGAAAGAAAGATGGATTACTTAGAAAGAATGAAAGAAAGAAAGATTAGTTAGAAAGAAAGAAAGAAAGAAAGAAAAGATGATCAGTTAGAAAGAAAGATTAGTTAGTTAGAAAGAAAGATAGATCAGTAAGAAAAAAAGAAAGATTAGTTAGAAAGAAAGAAAGAATGATTAGTTAGAAAGAAAGAAAGATAGATAGATTAGTTAGAAAGAAAGATAGATAGATTAGTTAGAAAGAAAGAAAGATAGATAGATTAGTTAGAAAGAAAGAAAGATAGATTAGTTAGAAAGAAAGAAAGAGAGATTAGTTAGAAAGAGAGATAGATAGATAGATAGATAGATAGATAGATAGATAGATAGATAGATAGATAGGTAGATAGATAGATAGATAGATAGATAGATAGATAGATAGATAGATAGATAAGATAGATAGATAGATAGATAGATAGATCGATTATTTAGATAGATAGATAGATAGATAGATAGATTAGTTAGAAAGAGTGATAGATTAGTTAGAAAGAAAGAAAGATAGATTAGATAGAAAGAAAGATAGATTAGTTAAAAAGAAAAAAGATAGATAGATTAGTTAGAAAGAAAGAAAGAAAGATAGATTAGTTAGAAAGAAAGATTTGTAAGAAAGAAAGAGATTAGCTAGAAAGAAAGAGAGATTTGTTAGAAAGAAAGAAAGATTAAATAGAAAGAAAGATAGATCAGTAAGAAAGAAAGAAAGATAGATTAGTTAGAAAGAAAGATAGATCAGTAAGAAAGAAAGATAGTTTAGTTAGAAAGAAAGAAAGATAGATTAGTTAGAAAGAAAGAAATATAGATCAGTAAGAAAGAAAGAAAGAAAGAAAGAAAGATTAGTTAGAAAGAAAGATAGATTAGTTAGAAAGAAAGAAAGATAGATTAGTTAGAAAGAGTGATAGATTAGTTAGAAAGAAAGAAAGATAGATTAGATAGAAAGAAAGATAGATTAGTTAAAAAGAAAAAAGATAGATAGATTAGTTAGAAAGAAAGAAAGAAAGATAGATTAGTTAGAAAGAAAGATTTGTAAGAAAGAAAGAAAAAGATTAGCTAGAAAGAAAGAAAGATTAGTTAGAAAGAAAGAAAGAGAGATTTGTTAGAAAGAAAGAAAGATTAAATAGAAAGAAAGATAGATCAGTAAGAAAGAAAGAAAGATAGATTAGTTAGAAAGAAAGATAGATCAGTAAGAAAGAAAGATAGTTCAGTTAGAAAGAAAGAAAGATAGATTAGTTAGAAAGAAAGAAATATAGATCAGTAAGAAAGAAAGAAAGAAAGAAAGATATTAGTTAGAAAGAAAGATAGATTAGTTAGAAAGAAAGAAAGATAGATTAGTTAGAAAGAAAGATAGATTAGTTAGAAAGAAATAAAGATAGATTAGTTAGAAGGAAAGATTGATTAGTTAGAAAGAAAGAAAGATAGATTAGTTAGAAAGAAAGAAAGAAAGAAAGAAAGAAAGAAAAGTTAGTTAGAAAGAAAGATAGATTAGTTAGAAAGAAAGAAAGATAGATTAGTTAGAAAGAAAGGTAGATTAGTTAGAAAGAAAGAAAGAGATTAGTTAGAAAGAAAGATAGATTAGTTAGAAAGAAAGAAAGAAAGAGATTAGTTAGAAAGAAAGATTGATTAGTTAGAAAGAAAGAAAGATAGATTAGTTAGAAAGAAAGAAAGAAAGATAGATTAGTTAGAAAGAAAGAAAGAAAGAAAGAAGATCAGTAAGAAAGATAGATCAGTAAGAAAGATAGATCAGTAAGAAAGAAACATAGATTAGTTAGAAAGAAAGAATGAAAGAAAGATATTAGTTAGAAAGAAAGATATATTAGTTAGAAAGAAAGATAGATTAGTTAGAAATAAATAAAGATAGATTAGTTATAAATAAATAAAGATAGATTAGTTATAAAGAAAAAAGATAGATAGATTAGTTAGAAAGAAAGAAAGATAGATTAGTTAGAAAGAAAGATAGATAGATTAGTTAGAAAGAGTGATAGATTAGTTAAAAAGAAAAAAAGATAGATAGATTAGTTAGAAAGAAAGAAAGATAGATTAGTTAAAAAGAAAAAAAGATAGATAGATTAGTTAGAAAGAAAGAAAGATAGATTAGTTAGAAAGAAAGATTTGTAAGAAAGAAAGAAAGAGATTAGCTAGAAAGAAAGAAAGATTAGTTAGAAAGAAAGAAAGAGAGATTTGTTAGAAAGAAAGAAAGATTAAATAGAAAGAAAGATAGATCAGTAAGAAAGAAAGAAAGATAGATTAGTTAGAAAGAAAGATAGATCAGTAAGAAAGAAAGATAGTTTAGTTAGAAAAAAAGAAAGATAGATTAGTTAGAAAGAAAGAAAGATTAGTTAGAAAGAAAGAAAGAGAGATTTGTTAGAAAGAAAGAAAGATTAAATAGAAAGAAAGATAGATCAGTAAGAAAGAAAGAAAGATAGATTAGTTAGAAAGAAAGATAGATCAGTAAGAAAGAAAGATAGTTTAGTTAGAAAAAAAGAAAGATAGATTAGTTAGAAAGAAAGAAAGATTAGTTAGAAAGAAAGAAAGAGAGATTTGTTAGAAAGAAAGAAAGATTAAATAGAAAGAAAGATAGATCAGTAAGAAAGAAAGAAAGATAGATTAGTTAGAAAGAAAGATAGATCAGTAAGAAAGAAAGATAGTTTAGTTAGAAAGAAAGAAAGATAGATTAGTTAGAAAGAAAGAAATATAGATCAGTAAGAAAGAAAGAAAGAAAGAAAGAGATTAGTTAAAAAGAAAGATAGATTAGTTAGAAAGAAAGAAAGATAGATTAGTTAGAAAGAAAGATAGATTAGTTAGAAATAAATAAAGATAGATTAGTTAGAAGGAAAGATTGATTAGTTAGAAAGAAAGAAAGATAGATTAGTTAGAAAGAAAGAAAGAAAGAAAGAAAAGTTAGTTAGAAAGAAAGATAGATTAGTTAGAAAGAAAGAAAGATAGATTAGTTAGAAAGAAAGGTAGATTAGTTAGAAAGAAAGAAAGAGATTAGTTAGAAAGAAAGATAGATTAGTTAGAAAGAAAGAAAGAAAGAGATTAGTTAGAAAGAAAGATTGATTAGTTAGAAAGAAAGAAAGATAGATTAGTTAGAAAGAAAGAAAGAAAGATAGATTAGTTAGAAAGAAAGAAAGAAAGAAAGAAGATCAGTAAGAAAGATAGATCAGTAAGAAAGATAGATCAGTAAGAAAGAAACATAGATTAGTTAGAAAGAAAGAATGAAAGAAAGATATTAGTTAGAAAGAAAGATATATTAGTTAGAAAGAAAGATAGATTAGTTAGAAATAAATAAAGATAGATTAGTTATAAATAAATAAAGATAGATTAGTTATAAAGAAAAAAGATAGATAGATTAGTTAGAAAGAAAGAAAGAAAGATAGATTAGTTAGAAAGAAAGATAGATAGATTAGTTAGAAAGAGTGATAGATTAGTTAGAAAGAAAGAAAGATAGATTAGATAGAAAGAAAGATAGATTAGTTAAAAAGAAAAAAAGATAGATAGATTAGTTAGAAAGAAAGAAAGATAGATTAGTTAGAAAGAAAGATTTGTAAGAAAGAAAGAAAGAGATTAGCTAGAAAGAAAGAAAGATTAGTTAGAAAGAAAGAAAGAGAGATTTGTTAGAAAGAAAGAAAGATTAAATAGAAAGAAAGATAGATCAGTAAGAAAGAAAGAAAGATAGATTAGTTAGAAAGAAAGATAGATCAGTAAGAAAGAAAGATAGTTTAGTTAGAAAGAAAGAAAGATAGATTAGTTAGAAAGAAAGAAAGATTAGTTAGAAAGAAAGAAAGAGAGATTTGTTAGAAAGAAAGAAAGATTAAATAGAAAGAAAGATAGATCAGTAAGAAAGAAAGAAAGATAGATTAGTTAGAAAGAAAGATAGATCAGTAAGAAAGAAAGATAGTTTAGTTAGAAAGAAAGAAAGATAGATTAGTTAGAAAGAAAGAAATATAGATCAGTAAGAAAGAAAGAAAGAAAGAAAGAGATTAGTTAGAAAGAAAGATAGATTAGTTAGAAAGAAAGAAAGATAGATTAGTTAGAAAGAAAGATAGATTAGTTAGAAATAAATAAAGATAGATTAGTTAGAAGGAAAGATTGATTAGTTAGAAAGAAAGAAAGATAGATTAGTTAGAAAGAAAGAAAGAAAGAAAGAAAGAAAGATAAGTTAGTTAGAAAGAAAGATAGATTAGTTAGAAAGAAAGAAAGATAGATTAGTTAGAAAGAAAGGTAGATTAGTTAGAAAGAAAGAAAGAGATTAGTTAGAAAGAAAGATAGATTAGTTAGAAAGAAAGAAAGAAAGAGATTAGTTAGAAAGAAAGAAAGATAGATTAGTTAGAAAGAAAGAAAGAAAGATAGATTAGTTAGATAGATTATTTAGAAAGATAGATAGATAGATAGATAGATAGATAGATAGATAGATAGATAGATAGATAGATAGATAGATAGATAGATAGATAGATAGATAGATAGATATTAGTACATTGAATGGTAGTTTAACTGAGTCTAGGGCTTCAGGGAGTTTAGATTTGAGTTTTTATGTTGTGCACTACTGGGCCACCGTAGCCTTGGCTCATTTTGAACATG
>CM060592.1:9128374-9145874 GCA_030578255.1 Tiaroga cobitis
AAGAAAGAAAGAAAGATTAGTTAGAAAGTAAGAAAGAAAGAAAGAAAGAAAGAAAGAAAGAAAGAAAGAAAAGATCATCAGTTAGAAAAAGATTAGTTAGTTAGAAAGAAAGATAGATCAGTAAGAAAGAAAGAAAGATTAGTTAGAAAGAAAGAAAGATTAGTTAGAAAGAAAGAAAGATTAGTTACAAAAGAAAGAAAGATTAGTTAGAAAGAAAGAAAGATTAGTTAGAAAGAAAGAAAGATTAGTTAGTTAGAAAGATAGATCAGTAAGAAAGAAAAAAAGAAAAAAAAATTAGTTAGAAAGAAAGATTAGTTAGAAAGAAAGAAAGATAGATAGATTAGTTAAAAAGAAAGAAAGATAGATAGATTAGTTAAAAAGAAAGATAGATAGATTAGTTAGAAAGAAAGATAGATAGATTAGTTAAAAAGAAAGATAGATAGATTACTTAGAAAGAAAGATAGATAGATTAGTTAAAAAGAAAGAAAGATAGATTAGTTAGAAAGAAAGAAAGATGGATTACTTAGAAAGAAAGAAAGATTAGTTAGAAAGAATGAAAGAAAGATTAGTTAGAAAGAAAGAAAGATGGATTAGTCAGAAAGAAAGAATGATGGATTAGTAAGAAAGAAAGAAAGAAAGAAAGAAAGAAAGAAAGAAAGAAAGAAAGAAAGATTAGTTAGAAAGAAAGAAAAGATCAGTTAGAAAGAAATAAAGAAAGATTAGTTAGAAAGACAGAAAGAAAGATAAGATAGAAAGAAAGATAGATCAGTAAGAAAGAAAGAAAGAAAGAAAGAAAGAAAGAAAGAAAGAAAGAGATTAGTTGGAAAGAAAGAAAGAAAAAGAAAGAAAGATTAGGTAAAAAGAAAGAAAGATAATTAGAAAGAAAGAAAGAAAGATTAGTTAGGAAAAAAGAAAAGATTAGTTAGAAAGAAATAAAGAAAGATTAGTTAGAAAGACAGAAAGAAAGATAGATCAGTAAGAAAGAAAGAAGGATGGATTAGTTAGAAGGAAAGAAAGAAAGAAAGAAAGAAAGAAAGAAAGAAAGAAAGAAAGAAAGAAAGAAAGATTAGTTAGAAAGAAAGAAAAGATTAGTTAGAAAGAAATAAAGATAGATAGATAGATAGATAGATAGATAGATAGATATATTAGTTAGAAAGATAGATAGATAGATAGATAGATAGATAGATAGATAGATAGATAGATAGATTAGTTAGAAAGATAAATAGATTAGTTAGAAAGAAAGATCGATAGATAGATAGATTAGTTAGAAAGATAGATAGATTAGTTAGATAGATAGATTATTTAGAAAGATAGATAGATAGATAGATAGATAGATAGATAGATAGATAGATAGATAGATATTAGTACATTGAATGGTAGTTTAACTGAGTCTAGGGCTTCAGGGAGTTTAGATTTGAGTTTTTATGTTGTGCACTACTGGGCCTCCGTAGCCTTGGCTCATTTTGAACATGCTGCAATGAAAGTCTATGGGAATTTTATGATATTTAATATTAATTTTTAAGAAAACTGTAAGTCCGATCAGTTAGAAAAGATATAGCACACCGAGTCAGAACAGTTTGAGTGTCCATGCCGAGTTTGGAGTATGTGGAGTTAAAGCTCTAGGAGGAGTTAGAGTTGTAAATTTGAGTAAGAAGAATAATAATAATAATAATAATAATAAGTTTAAATAGGATTTCAGTAAGTTGGCTCTCCAAGCCAACTTAATAACTAGAAAAAAGTTTGATGAGACAAACTTTAAGTTGGCTTGAAAAAGCCAGACCAGAGAGTTTGAAGAAGTTTAAAATAGTTTGAAGTTTGATAGATGGATTAGTTAGAAAGAAAGAATAGTTAGAAAGAAAGAAAACGATAAGTTAGAAAGAAAAGAAAGATTAGTTAGAAAGGAAGGTTAGTTAGAAAGAAAAAAACAAAGATTAGTTAAAAAGAATGAAAGATTAGTTAGAAAGAAAGAAGAAAGTTTAGTTAGAAAAAAGAAGAAAGATTAGTTAGAAAGGATGAATGAAAGAAAGATTAGTTAGAAAGAAAGAAAGATTAGTTAGAAAGAAAGAAAAAAAAAGATTAGTTAGAAAGACAGAAAGAAAGAAAGAAAGATTAGTTAGAAAGAAAGAAGAAAGTTTAGTTAGAAAAAAGAAGAAAGATTAGTTAGAATGAATGAAAGAAAGATTAGTTAGAAAGAAGGAAAGAAAGAAAGAAAGATTAGTCAGAAAGAAAGAAAAAAGAAAGATTTGTTAGAAAGAAAGAAAGAAAGAAAAGAAAGAAGAAAGAAAGACAGATAGAAAGAAAGACTAGTTAGAAAGATTAGTAAGAAAGAAAGGATAAAAGAAAGAAAGATGAGGTAGAAAAAATAGAAAGATTAGTTAGAAAAAAGATAGATTAGTTAGAAAGAAAGAAAGGAAAGATAGATTAGTTAGAAAGAAAGATTAGTCAGAAAGAAAAAAAAGATTAGTTAGAAAGAAAGAAAGATAGATTAGTTAGAAAGAAAGAAAGATTAGTTAGAAAAAAGAAAGATAGATTAGTTATGAAGAAAGAAAGAAAGAAAGAAAGAAGAAAGAATAGTTAGAAAGAAAGAAAGAAAGAAAGAAAGAAAGAAAGAAAGAAAGAAAGAAAGAAAGAAAGATTAGTTAGAAAGAAAGAAAGAAAGAAATAAAGAAGAAAGAAAGAAAGAAGAAATATTAGTTAGAAAGAAAGAAAGAAAGAAAGAAAGAAAGAAGAAAGATTAGCTAAAAAAGGAAGAAAGATTAGTTAGAAAGAGAGAAAGAAAGAAAGAAGAAAGATTAGTTAGAAAGAAAGAAAGAAGAAAGATTAGTTAGAAAGAAAGAAAGAAAGAAAGAAAGAAAGAAAGAAAGAAAGAAAGAAAGAAAGAAAGATTAGTTAGAAAGAAAGAAGAAAGATTAGTTAGAAAGATTAGTTAGAAAGAAAGAAAGAAAGAAAGAAAGAAAGAAAGAAAGAAAGAAAGAAAGAAGAAAGAATAGTTAGAAAGAAAGAAATAAAGAAAGAAGAAAGATTAGTTTGAAAGAAAGAAAGAAAGAAAGAAAGAAAGAAAGAAAGAAAGAAAGAAAGAAGATAGATTAGTTAGAAAGAAAGAAAGACAGAAGAAAGATTAGTTAGAAAGAAAGAAAGAAAGAACGAAAAAAAGAAAGATTAGTTAGAAAGAAAGAAAGAAAGAAAGAAAGAAAGAAAGAAAGAAAGAAAGAAAGAAGAAAGATTAGTTAGAAAGAAAGAAAGAAAGAAAGAAGAAAGAAAGATTAGTTAGAAAGAAAGAAAGATTAGGTAGAGAGAAAGAGAGAGAGAGAAAGAAAGAAAGATAGATTAGGTAGAAAGAAAGAAAGAAAGAAAGAAAGAAAGAAAGAAAGAAAGAAAGAAAGAAAGAAAGAAAGAAAGAAAGATTAGTTAGAAAGAAAGAAAGAAAGAAATAAAGAAGAAAGAAAGAAAGAAGAAATATTAGTTAGAAAGAAAGAAAGAAAGAAAGAAAGAAAGAAAGAAAGAAAGAAAGAAAGAAGAAAGATTAGCTAAAAAAAGGAAGAAAGATTAGTTAGAAAGAGAGAAAGAAAGAAAGAAGAAAGATTAGTTAGAAAGAAAGAAAGAAGAAAGATTAGTTAGAAAGAAAGAAAGAAAGAAAGAAAGAAAGAAAGAAAGAAAGAAAGAAAGAAAGAAAGAAAGAAAGATTAGTTAGAAAGAAAGAAGAAAGATTAGTTAGAAAGATTAGTTAGAAAGAAAGAAAGAAATAAAGAAAGAAGAAAGATTAGTTTGAAAGAAAGAAAGAAAGAAAGAAAGAAATAAAGAAAGAAAGAAAGAAGATAGATTAGTTAGAAAGAAAGAAAGACAGAAGAAAGATTAGTTAGAAAGAAAGAAAGAAAGAAAGAAAGAAAGAAAGAAAGAAAGAAAGAAAGAAAAAAACAAAGATTAGTTAGAAAGAAAGAAAGAAAGAAAGAAAGAAAGAAAGAAAGAAAGAAAGAAAGAAGAAAGATTAGTTAGAAAGAAAGAAAGAAAGAAAGAAGAAAGAAAGATTAGTTAGAAAGAAAGAAAGATTAGGTAGAGAGAAAGAGAGAGAGAGAAAGAAAGAAAGATAGATTAGGTAGAAAGAAAGAAAGAAAGAAAGAAAGAAAGAAAGAAAGAAAGAAAGAAAGAAAGAAAGAAAGAAAGAAAGAAAGAAGAAAGATTAGCTAAAAAAAGGAAGAAAGATTAGTTAGAAAGAGAGAAAGAAAGAAAGAAGAAAGATTAGTTAGAAAGAAAGAAAGAAGAAAGATTAGTTAGAAAGAAAGAAAGAAAGAAAGAAAGAAAGAAAGAAAGAAAGAAAGAAAGAAAGAAAGAAAGATTAGTTAGAAAGAAAGAAGAAAGATTAGTTAGAAAGAAAGAAAGAAATAAAGAAAGAAGAAAGATTAGTTTGAAAGAAAGAAAGAAAGAAAGAAAGAAAGAAAGAAAGAAAGAAAGAAAGAAAGAAGATAGATTAGTTAGAAAGAAAGAAAGACAGAAGAAAGATTAGTTAGAAAAGAAAGAAAGATAGATAGATTAGTCTAGAAAGAGAGAAAGAAAGAAAGAAGAAAGATTAGTTAGAAAGAAAGAAAGAAAGAAAGAAAGAAAGAAAGAAAGAAAGAAAGAAGAAAGATTAGTTAGAAAGAAAGAAAGAAAGAAAGAAAGAAAGAAGAAAGATTAGTTAGAAAGAAAGAAAGAAAGAAAAATTAGTTAGAAAGAAAGAAAGTAAGAAAGAAAGAAAGAAAGAAGAAAGATTAGTTAGAAAGAAAGAAAGAAAGAAAGAAGAAAGATTAGTTAGAAAGAAAGATTAGTTAGAAAGAAAGAAAGAAAGAAAGAAAGAAATAAAGAAAGAAAGAAAGAAGAAAGATTAGTTAGAAAGAAAGAAAGAAGAAAGATTAGTTAGAAAGAAAGAAAGAAAGATTAGTTAGAAAGTAAGAAAGAAAGAAAGAAAGAAAGAAAGAAAGAAAGAAAGAAAGAAAGAAAGAAGAAAGATTAGTTAAACAGAAAGAAGAAAGATTAGTTAGAAAGAAAAGAAAGATTAGTTAGAAAGAAAGAAAGAAAGAAAGAAAGAAAGAAAGAAAGAAAGAAAGAAAGAAAGAAGAAAGATTAGTTAGAAAGAAAGAAAGATTAGTTAGAAAGAAAGAAAGAAAGAAGAAAGATTAGTTAGAAAGAGAGAAAGAAAGAAAGAAAGAAAGAAAGAAAGAAAGAAAGAAGAAAGATTAGTTAGAAAGAAAGAAAGAAAGATTAGTTAGAAAGTAAGAAAGAAAGAAAGAAAGAAAGAAAGAAAGAAAGAAAGAAGAAAGATTAGTTAGAAAGAAAGAAAGAAAGAAAGAAAGAAAGAAAGAAAGAAAGAAGAAAGATTAGTTAGAAAGTAAGAAAGAAAGAAAGAAGATTAGTTAGAAAGAAAGAAAGAAAGAAAGAAAGAAAGAAAGAAAGAAAGAAAGAAAGAAAGAAAGAAGATTAGTTAGAAAGAAAGAAAGAAAGAAAGATTAGTTAGAAAGAAAGAAAGAAAGAAAGAAAGAAAGAAAGAAAGAAAGAAAGAAAGAAAGAAAGAAAAGTTAGAAAGAAAGATAGATTAGTTAGAAAGAAAGAAAGATTAGTTAGAAAGAAAGAAAAGTTAGAAAGAAAGAAAGATTAGTTAGAAAGTAAGAAAGATAGATTAGTTAGAAATGAAGAAAAAAAGACTAGTTAGAAAGAAAGATAGATTAGTTAGAAAGAAAGAAAGATAGATTAGTTAGAAAGAAAGATAGATAGATTAGTTAGAAAGAAAGAAAGATTAGTTAGAAAGAAAAAAGATAGATTAGTTAGAAAGAAAGATAGATAGATTAGTTAGAAAGAAAGAAAGATTAGTTAGAAAGAAAGAAAGATAGATTAGTTAGAAATAAAGAAAAAAAGATTAGTTAGAAAGAAAGATAGATTAGTTAGAAAGAAAGATAGATAGATTAGTTAGAAAGAAAGATTATTTAGAAAGAAAGAAAGATTAGTTAGAAAGAAAGAAAGATTATTTAGAAAGAAAGAAAGATTAGTTAGAAAGAAAGAAAGAAAGAAAGAGTAGTTAGAAAGAAAGAAAGTAGTTCGAAAGATAGATTAGTTAGAAAGAAAGAAAGAACGAGTAGTTAGAAAGTAGTTAGAAAGAAAGAAAGAAAGATAGATTATTTAGAAAGAAAGAAAGATAGATTAGTTAGTTAGAAAGAAAGAAAGAATAGTTAGAAAGAAAGATTAGTTAGAAAGAAAGAAAGATTATTTAGATAGAAAGAAAGAAAGATTAGATAGAAAGAAAGAAAGATTAGTTAGAAAGAAAGAAAGATTAGTTAGAAAGAAAGGAAGATTAGTTAGAAAGAAAGAAAGATTAGTTAGAAAGAAAGAGAGATAGATTAGTTAGAAAGAAAGAGAGATAGATTAGTTAGAAAGAAAGAATGATTAGTTAGAAAGAAAGAAAGAAGGATTAGTTAGAAAGAAAAAGAAAGATAGATTAGTTAAAAAGAAAGAAAGAAAGAAAGAAAGATTAGAAAGAAAGAAAATAGATTAGTTAGAAAGAAAGAAAGAAAGATTAGTTAGAAAGAAAGAAAGAAAGATTAGTTAGAAAGAAAGAAAGAAAGATTAGTTAGAAAGAAAGAAAGACAGAAAGAAAGAAAGAAAGAAAGAAAGAAGATTAGTTAGAAAGAAAGAAAGAAAGAAAGAAAGAAAGAAAGAAAGAAGAAAGATTAGTTAGAAAGAAAGAAAGAAAGAAAGAAAGAAAGAAAGAAAGAAGAAATATTAGTTAGAAAGAAAGAAAGAAAAAAGAAAGAAATATTAGGAAGAAAGAAAGATTAGTAAGAAAGAAAGAAAGAAAGAAAGATGGATTAGGTAGAAAGAAAGAAAGATGATTAGTTAGAAAGATGGATCAGTTAGAAAGAAAGAAAGATAGATAGATTAGTAAGATCGAGAAAGAAAGAAAGAAAGATAGATTAGTTAGAAAGAAAGAAAGATAGATTAGTTAAAAAGAAAGAAAGAAAGAAAGATTAGAAACAAAGAAAGAAGGATTAGTTAGAAATGAAGAAAAAAAGATTAGTTAGAAATGAAGAAAAAAAGATTAGTTAGAAAGAAATATAGATTAGTTAGAAAGAAAGAAAGAAAGATAGATTAGTTAGAAAGAAAGAAAGATAGATTAGTTAAAAAGAAAGAAAGAAAGAAAGATTAGAAAGAAAGAAAGAAGGATTAGTTAGAAATGAAGAAAAAAAGATTAGTTAGAAAGATAGATAGATTAGTTAGAATGAAAGAAAGATTAGTTAGAAAGAAAGATAGATAGATTATTTAGAAAGAAAGAAAGATAGATTAGTTAGAAATGAAGAAAAAAAGATTAGTTAGAAAGAAATATAGATTAGTTAGAAAGAAAGAAAGATAGATTAGTCAGAAAGAAATATAGATAGATAAGTTAGAAAGAAAGAAAGATTAGTTAGAAAGAAAGATTTGTAAGAAAGAAAGAATGAAAAAAGAAAGAGCGATTAGTTATAAAGAAAGAATAGTTATAAAGAAAGATTAGTTAGAAAGAAAGAAATATTTGTTAGAAAGAAAGAAAGAAAAAAGAAAAGAGCGATTAGTTGGAAAGAACGATCAGAAAGACAGAAAGAAAAATTAGTTAGAAAGATAGATAGATAGATAGATAGATAGATAGATAGATAGATAGATTAGTTAGAAAGATAGATAGATAGATTAGTTAGAAAGATAGATATAGATAGATAGTTTAGTTAGAAAGATAGATATAGATAGATAGATTAGTTAGAAATATAGATAGATAGATATATTAGATAGATAGATAGATAGATAGATAGATAGATAGATAGATAGATAGATAGATAGATTAGTTAGAAAGAAAGATAGATAGATAGTTTAGTTAGAAAGATAGATAGATTAGTTAGATAGATAGATAGATAGATAGATAGATAGATAGATAGATAGATAGATAGATAGATAGATAGATAGATAGATAGATAGATGGATAGATAGATAGATAGATAGATAGATTATTTAGAAAGATAGATAGATAGATAGATTAGTTAGAAAGATAGATAGATAGATAGTTTAGTTAGAAAGATAGATAGATAGATAGATAGATAGATAGATAGATAGATAGATAGATAGATAGATAGATAGATAGATAGATAGATAGATATAAGTTTATTAGTACATTGAATGGTAGTTTAATTGAGTCTAGGGCTTCAGGGAGTTTAGATTTGTGTTTTTATGTTGTGCACTACTGGGCCACCGTAGCCTTGGCTCATTTTGAACATGCTGCAATGAAAGTCTATGGGAATTTTATGATGTTTAATATTAATTTTTAAGAAAACTGTAAGTCCGATCAGTTAGAAAAGATATAGCACACCGAGTCAGAACAGTTTGAGTGTCTGTGCCGAGTTTGGAGTATGTGGAGTTAAAGCTCTAGGAGGAGTTAGAGTTGTAAATTTGAGTAAGAAGAATAATAATAATAACTAGAAAAAAGTTTGATGAGACAAACTTTAAGTTGGCTTGAAAAAGCCAGACCAGAGAGTTTGAAGAAGTTTAAAATAGTTTGAAGTTTGATAGATGGATTAGTTAGAAAGACAGAATAGTTAGAAAGAAAGAAAACGATAAGTTAGAAAGAAAAGAAAGATTAGTTAGAAAGAAAGGTTAGTTAGAAAGAAAAAACAAAGATTAGTTAAAAAGAATGAAAGATTAGTTAGAAAGAAAGAAGAAAGTTTAGTTAGAAAAAAGAAGAAAGATTAGTTAGAAAGGATGAATGAAAGAAATTAGTTAGAAAGAAAGAAAGATTAGTTAGAAAGAAAGAAAAAAGAAAGATTAGTTAGAAAGACAGAAAGAAAGAAAGAAAGATTAGTTAGAAAGAAAGAAGAAAGTTTAGTTAGAAAAAAGAAGAAAGATTAGTTAGAATGAATGAAAGAAAGATTAGTTAGAAAGAAAGAAAGAAAGAAAGATTAGTTAGAAAGAAAGAAAGAAAGAAAGAAAGATTAGTTAGAAAGAAAGAAAAAAGAAAGATTTGTTAGAAAGAAAGAAAGAAAGAAAGAAAAGAAAGAAGAAAGAAAGATTAGTTAGAAAGAAAGACAGATAGAAAGAAAGACTAGTTAGAAAGATTAGTAAGAAAGAAAGGATAAAAGAAAGAAAGATGAGGTAGAAAAAATAGAAAGATTAGTTAGAAAAAAAGATAGATTAGTTAGAAAGAAAGAAAGATAGATTAGTTAGAAAGAAAGAAAGATTAGTCAGAAAGAAAAAAAAGATTAGTTAGAAAGAAAGAAAGATAGATTAGTTAGAAAGAAAGAAAGATTAGTTAGAAAAAAGAAAGATAAATTAGTTATAAAGAAAGAAAGAAAGAAAGAAAGAAAGAAAGAAAGAAAGAAGAAAGAATAGTTAGAAAGAAAGAAAGAAAGAAAAAAAGAAAGATTAGTTAGAAAGAAAGAAAGAAAGAAAGAAAGAAAGAAAGAAGAAATATTAGTTAGAAAGAAAGAAAGAAAGAAGAAATATTAGTTAGAAAGAAAGAAAGAAAGAAAGAAGAAAGATTAGCTAAAAAAGGAAGAAAGATTAGTTAGAAAGAGAGAAAGAAAGAAAGAAGAAAGATTAGTTAGAAAGAAAGAAAGAAGAAAGATTAGTTAGAAAGAAAGAAAGAAAGAAAGAAAGAAAGAAAGAAAGAAAGAAAGAAGAAAGAATAGTTAGAAAGAAAGAAATAAAGAAAGAAGAAAGATTAGTTAGAAAGAAAGAAAGAAGAAAGATTAGTTAGAAAGAAAGAAAGAAAGAAAGAAAGAAAGAAAGAAAGAAAGAAAGAAAGAAAGAAAGAAAGAAAGAAAGAAAGAAAGAAGAAAGATTAGTTAAAAAGAAAGAAAGAGAGAAAGAAAGAAAGAAAGAAAGATTAGTTAGAAAGAAAGAAAGAAAGAAAGAAAGAAAGAAAGAAAGAAAGAAAGAAAGAAGAAAGATTAGTTAGAAAGAAAGAAAGAAAGAAAGATTAGTTAGAAAGAAAGAAAGAAAGAAAGAAGAAAGATTAGTTAGAAAGAAAGAAAGATTAGTTAGAAAGAAAGAAAGAAAGAAAGAAGAAAGATTAGTTAGAAATAAAGAAAGAAAGAAAGAAAGAAAGATTAGTTAGAAAGTAAGAAAGAAAGAAAGAAAGAAAGAAAGAAAGAAAGAAAGATTAGCTAAAAAAGGAAGAAAGATTAGTTAGAAAGAGAGAAAGAAAGAAAGAAGAAAGATTAGTTAGAAAGAAAGAAGAAAGATTAGTTAGAAAGAAAGAAAGAAAGAAAGAAAGAAAGAAAGAAAGAAAGAAAGAAAGAAAGAAAGAAGAAAGATTAGTTAGAAAGAAAGAAAGAAAGAAAGAAAGAAAGAAAGAAAGAAAGAAAGAAGAAAGATTAGTTAGAAAGAAAGAAAGAAAGAAAGAAAGAAAGAAAGAAAGAAGAAAGATTAGTTAGAAAGAAAGAAAGAAAGAAAGAAAGAAAGAAAGAAAGAAAGAAAGAAAGAAGAAAGATTAGTTAGAAAGAAAGAAAGAAAGACTAGTTAGAAAGAAAGAAATAAAGAAAGCTTAGTTAGAAATAAAGAAAGAAAGAAAGAAAGATTAGTAAGAAAGAAAGAAAGAAAGAAGAAAGATTAGTTAGTTAGAAAGAAAGAAAGAATGAAAGAAAGAATGAAAGAAAGAAAGAAAGAAAGAAAGAAGAAAGATTAGTTAGAAAGAAAGAAAGAAGAAAGATTAGTTAGAAAGAAAGAAAGAAAGAAAGAAAGAAAGAAAGAAAGAAAGAAAGAAAGAAAAAAAGATTAGTTAGAAAGAAAGAAAGATTGGTTAGAAAGAATGAAAGAAAGATTAGTTAGAAAGAATGAAAGAAAGATTAGTTTGAAAGAAAGAAAGATAGATTAAAGTTAGAAAGAAAAAAGATTAGTTAGAAAGAATGAAAGAAAGATTAGTTAGAAAGAAAGAAAGAAGAAAGATTAGTTAGAAAGAAAGAAAGAAGAAAGATTAGTTAGAAAGAAAGAAAGAAAGAAAGAAAGAAAGAAAGAAAGAAAGAAAGAAAGAAGAAAGATTAGTTAGAAAGAAAGAAAGAGTGGTTAGAAAGAAAGAAAGAAAGAAAGAAAGAAAGAAGAAAGATTAGTTAGAAAGAAAGAAAGATAGATTAGTTAGAAAGTTAGAAAGAAAGAAAGAAAGATAGATTAGTTAGAAAGAAAGATAGATTAGTTAGAAAGGAAGATAGATTAGTTAGAAAGAAAGAAAGAAAGAAAGAAAGAAAGAAAGAAAGAAAGAAAGAAAGAAAGAAAGAAAGAAAGAAAGATTAGTTAGAAAGAAAGAAAGAAGGATTAGTTAGAAAGAAAGATAGATAGATAGATTAGTTAAAAAGAAAGAAAGATAGATAGATTAGTTGAAAAGAAAGAAAGATAGATAGATTAGTTAGAAAGAAAGAAAGACTAGTTAGAAAGAAAGAAGAAAGATTAGTTAGAAAGAAAGAAAGAGTGGTTAGAAAGAAAGAAAGAAAGAAAGAAAGAAAGAAAGAAAGAAGAAAGATTAGTTAGAAAGAAAGAAGAAAGAAGAAAGATTAGTTAGAAATAAATAAAGAAAGAAAGAAAGAAAGAAAGAAGAAAGATTAGTTAGAAAGAAAGAAAGAAAGAAAGAAAGATTAGTTAGAAAGAAAGAAAGATTAGTTAGAAAGAAAGAAAGAAAGAAAGAAAGAAGAAAGATTAGTTAGAAATAAAGAAAGAAAGAAAGATTAGTTAGAAAGAAAGAAAGAAAGAAAGAAAGAAAGAAAGAAAGAAAGAAAGAAGAAAGATTAGTTAGAAAGAAAGAAAGAAAGAAAGAAAGAAGAAAGATTAGTTATAAAGAAAGAAAGATTAGTTAGAAAGAAAGAAAGAAAGAAAGAAAGAAAGATTAGTTAGAAAGAAAGAAAGAAAGATTAGTTAGAAAGAAAGAAAGAAAGAAAGAAAGAAAGAAAGAAAGAAAGAAAGAAAGAAAGAAAGAAGAAAGATTAGTTAGAAAGAAAGAGAAAGAAAGAAAGAAGAAAGATTAGTTATAAAGAAAGAAAGATTAGTTAGAAAGAAAGAAAGAAAGAAAGAAAGAAAGAAGAAAGATTAGTTAGAAAGAAAGATTAGTTATAAAGAAAGAAAGAAAGAAAGAAAGAAAGAAAGAAAGAAAGAAAGAAAGAAAGAAAGAAAAAAGAAATAAATATTAGGAAGAAAGAAAGATTAGTTAGAAAGAAAGAAAGAAAGAAAGAAAGAAAGATTAGTTAGAAAGAAAGAAAGATTAGTTAGAAAGAAAGAAAGAAAGAAAGAAAGAAAGAAAGAAAGAAAGAAAGAAAGAAAGAAAGAAAGATTAGTTAGAAAGAAAGAAAGAAAGAAAGAAAGAAAGAAAGAAAGAAAGAAAGAAAGAAGAAAGATTAGTTAGAAAGAAAGAAAGAAAGAAAGAAAGAAGAAAGATTAGTTATAAAGAAAGAAAGATTAGTTATAAAGAAAGAAAGAAAGAAAGAAAGAAAGAAAGAAGAAAGATTAGTTAGAAAGAAAGATTAGTTATAAAGAAAGAAAGAAAGAAAGAAAGAAGAAAGATTAGTTAGAAAGAAAGAAAGAAAGATTAGTTAGAAAGAAAGAAAGAAAGAAAGATTAGTTAGAAAGTAAGAAAGAAAGAAAGAAAGAAAGAAGAAAGATTAGTTAGAAAGTAAGAAAGAAAGAAAGAAAGAAAGAAGATTAGTTAGAAAGAAAGAAAGATTAGTTAGAAAGAAAGAAAGAAAGAAAGAAAGATTAGTTAGAAAGAAAGAAAGAAAAAAGAAAGAAATATTAGGAAGAAAGAAAGAAAGAAGAAAGATTAGTTAGAAAGAAAGAAAGAAAGAAAGAAAGAAAGAAAGAAAGAAAGAAAGAAAGAAAGAAAGAAAGAAAGAAAGAAAGAAAAAAGAAATAAATATTAGGAAGAAAGAAAGATTAGTTAGAAAGAAAGAAAGAAAGAAAGAAAGAAAGAAAGAAAGAAAGAAAGAAAGAAAGAAAGATTAGTTAGAAAGAAAGAAAGAAAGAAAGAAGATTAGTTAGAAAGAAAGAAAGAAAGAAAGAAAGAAGAAAGATTAGTTAGAAAGAAAAGAAAGAAAGAAAGAAAGAAGAAAGAGAGAAGAAAGAAAGAAAGAAAGAAAGAAGAAAGAGAGAAGAAAGATTAGTTAGAAAGAAAGATAGATAGATAGATTAGTTAAAAAGAAAGATAGATAGATAGATTAGTTAAAAAGAAAGAAAGATAGATAGATTAGTTAAAAAGAAAGAAAGATAGATAGATTAGTTAGAAAGAAAGATATATAGATTAGTTAAAAAGAAAGAAAGATAGATAGATTAGTTAAAAAGAAAGAAAGAAAGACTAGTTAGAAAGAAAGAAAGAAAGAAAGAAAGATTAGTTAGAAAGAATGAAAGAAAGAAAGATTAGTTAGAAAGAAAGAAAGAAAGAAAGAAAGAAGAAGATTAGTTAGAAAGAAAGAAAGAAAGAAGAAAGATTAGTTAGAAAGAGAGAAAGAAAGAAAGAAGAAAGATTAGTTA
Source organism: Tiaroga cobitis (assembly GCA_030578255.1). Taxonomy (NCBI): domain Eukaryota; kingdom Metazoa; phylum Chordata; class Actinopteri; order Cypriniformes; family Leuciscidae; genus Tiaroga; species Tiaroga cobitis. The sequence continues at coordinate 9,141,863 of CM060592.1, forward strand.
GAAAGAAAGAAAGAAAGAAAGAAAGAAAGATTAGTTAGAAAGTAAGAAAGAAAGAAAGAAAGAAAGAAAGAAGAAAGATTAGTTAGAAAGAAAGAAAGATTAGTTAGAAAGAAAGAAAGAAAGAAAGGAAGAAAGAAAGAAAGAAAGAAGAAAGATTAGTTAGAGAGAAAGAAAGAAAGAAAGAAAGAAGAAAGATTAGTTAGAAAGAAAGAAAGATTAGTTAGAAAGAAAGAAAGAAAGAAAGAAAGAAAGAAAGAAAGAAAGAAGAAAGATTAGTTAGAAAGAAAGAAACAAAGAAGATTAGTTAGAAAGAAAGAAAGAAAGAAAGAAAGAAAGAAAGAAAGAAAGAAAGAAAGAAAGAAAAAAAGAAAGAAAGAAAGATTAGTTAGAAAGAAAGAAAGAAAGAAAGAAAGATTAGTTAGAAAGAAAGAAAGAAAGAAAGAAAGAAAGAATATTAGTTAGAAAGAAAGAAAGAAAGAAAGAAAGAAAGAAAGAAAGAAAGAAAGAAAGAAAGAAAGATTAGTTAGAAAGAAAGAAAGAAAGAAAGAAAGAAGATTAGTTAGAAAGAAAGAAAGAAAGAAAGAAAGAAAGAAGAAAGATTAGTTAGAAAGAAAAGAAAGAAAGAAAGAAAGAAGAAAGAGAGAAGAAAGAAAGAAAGAAAGAAAGAAGAAAGAGAGAAGAAAGATTAGTTATAAAGAAAGATAGATAGATAGATTAGTTAAAAAGAAAGATAGATAGATAGATTAGTTAAAAAGAAAGAAAGATAGATAGATTAGTTAAAAAGAAAGAAAGATAGATAGATTAGTTAGAAAGAAAGATATATAGATTAGTTAAAAAGAAAGAAAGATAGATAGATTAGTTAAAAAGAAAGAAAGAAAGACTAGTTAGAAAGAAAGAAAGAAAGAAAGATTAGTTAGAAAGAATGAAAGAAAGAAAGATTAGTTAGAAAGAAAGAAAGAAAGAAAGAAAGAAAGAAAGAAGAAAGATTAGTTAGAAAGAAAGAAAGAAAGAAGAAAGATTAGTTAGAAAGAGAGAAAGAAAGAAAGAAGAAAGATTAGTTAGAAAGAAAGAAAGAAAGAAAGAAAGAAAGAAAGAAAGATTAGTTAGAAAGTAAGAAAGAAAGAAAGAAAGAAAGAAAGAAAGAAAGAAGAAAGATTAGTTAGAAAGAAAGAAAGAAAGAAGAAAGATTAGTTAGAAAGAAAGAAAGATTAGTTAGAAAGAAAGAAAGAAAGAAGAAAGATTAGTTAGAAAGAAAGATTAGTTATAAAGAAAGAAAGAAAGAAAGAAAGGAAGAAAGAAAGAAAGAAAGAAGAAAGATTAGTTCGAGAGAAAGAAAGAAAGAAAGAAGAAAGATTAGTTAGAAAGAAAGAAAGATTAGTTAGAAAGAAAGAAAGAAAGAAAGAAAGAAAGAAAGAAAGAAAGAAAGAAAGAAGAAAGATTAGTTAGAAAGAAAGAAACAAAGAAGATTAGTTAGAAAGAAAGAAAGAAAGAAAGAAAGAAAGAAAGAAAGAAAGAAAGAAAGAAAGAAAGAAAGAAAGATTAGTTAGAAAGAAAGAAAGAAAGAAAGAAAGAAAGATTAGTTAGAAAGAAAGAAAGAAAGAAAGAAAGAAAGAAAGAAAGAAAGAATATTAGTTAGAAAGAAAGAAAGAAAGAAAGAAAGAAAGAAAGAAAGAAAGAAAGAAAGAAAGATTAGTTAGAAAGAAAGAAAGAAAAAAAGAAAGAAATATTAGGAAGAAAGAAAGAAAGAAGAAAGATTAGTTAGAAAGAAAGAAAGAAAGAAAGAAAGAAAGAAAGAAAGAAAGAAAGAAAGAAAGAAAAAAGAAAGAAATATTAGGAAGAAAGAAAGATTAGTTAGAAAGAAAGAAAGAAAGAAAGAAAGAAAGAAAAAGGATTAGTTAGAAAGAAAAGAAAGAAAGAAAGAAAGAAAGAAAGAAAGAAAGAAAGAAAGAAAGAAAGAAAGAAAGAAGACAGAGAGAAGAAAGAAAGAAAGAAAGAAAGAAAGAAAGAAAGAAAGAAGACAGAGAGAAGAAAGAAAGAAAGAAAGAAGAAAGAGAGAAGAAAGATTAGTTAGAAAGAAAGAAAGAAAGAAAGATTAGTTAGAAAGAAAGAAGGATTAGTTAGAAAGAAAGATAGATAGATAGATAGATAGATTAGTTAAAAAGAAAGATAGATAGATAGATTAGTTAAAAAGAAAGAAAGATAGATAGATTAGTTAGAAAGAAAGATATATAGATTAGTTAAAAAGAAAGAAAGATAGATAGATTAGTTAAAAAGAAAGAAAGAAAGAAAGACTAGTTAGAAAGAAAGAAAGAAAGATGGATTACTTAGAAAGAAAGAAAGATTAGTTAGAAAGAATGAAAGAAAGAAAGATTAGTTAGAAAGAAAGAAAGAAAATTAGTTAGAAAGAAAGAAAGAAAGAAAGAAAGAAAAGATCATCAGTTAGAAAAAGATTAGTTAGTTAGAAAGAAAGATAGATCAGTAAGAAAGAAAGAAAGATTAGTTAGAAAGAAAGAAAGATTAGTTAGAAAGAAAGAAAGATTAGTTACAAAAGAAAGAAAGATTAGTTAGAAAGAAAGAAAGATTAGTTAGAAAGAAAGAAAGATTAGTTAGTTAGAAAGATAGATCAGTAAGAAAGAAAGAAAGAAAGATTAGTTAGAAAGAAAGATTAGTTAGAAAGAAAGAAAGATAGATAGATTAGTTAAAAAGAAAGAAAGATAGATAGATTAGTTAAAAAGAAAGATAGATAGATTAGTTAGAAAGAAAGATAGATAGAATAGTTAAAAAGAAAGATAGATAGATTAGTTAGAAAGAAAGATAGATAGATTAGTTAAAAAGAAAGAAAGATAGATTAGTTAGAAAGAAAGAAAGATGGATTACTTAGAAAGAAAGAAAGATTAGTTAGAAAGAATGAAAGAAAGATTAGTTAGAAAGAAAGAAAGATGGATTAGTCAGAAAGAAAGAATGATGGATTAGTTAGAAAGAAAGAAAGAAAGAAAGAAAGAAAGAAAGAAAGAAAGAAAGAAAGAAAGAAAGAAAGAAAGATTAGTTAGAAAGAAAGAAAAGATCAGTTAGAAAGAAATAAAGAAAGATTAGTTAGAAAGACAGAAAGAAAGATAAGATAGAAAGAAAGATAGATCAGTAAGAAAGAAAGAAAGAAAGAAAGAAAGAAAGAAAGAAAGAAAGAAAGAAAGAAAGAAAGAAAGAAAGAGATTAGTTGGAAAGAAAGAAAGAAAAAGAAAGAAAGATTAGGTAAAAAGAAAGAAAGATAATTAGAAAGAAAGAAAGAAAGATTAGTTAGAAAAAAAGAAAAGATTAGTTAGAAAGAAATAAAGAAAGATTAGTTAGAAAGACAGAAAGAAAGATAGATCAGTAAGAAAGAAAGAAGGATGGATTAGTTAGAAGGAAAGAAAGAAAGAAAGAAAGAAAGAAAGAAAGAAAGAAAGAAAGAAAGAAAGAAAGAAAGAAAGAAAGATTAGTTAGAAAGAAAGAAAAGATTAGTTAGAAAGAAATAAAGATAGATAGATAGATAGATAGATAGATAGATAGATAGATAGATAGATAGATAGATAGATATATTAGTTAGAAAGATAGATAGATAGATTAGTTAGAAAGATAGATAGATAGATTATTTAGAAAGATAGATAAGATAGATAGATAGATAGATAGATAGATAGATAGATAGATAGATAGATAGATAGATAGATTAGTTAGAAAGATAAATAGATTAGTTAGAAAGAAAGATCGATAGATAGATAGATTAGTTAGAAAGATAGATAGATTAGTTAGATAGATAGATTATTTAGAAAGATAGATAGATAGATAGATAGATAGATAGATAGATAGATAGATAGATAGATAGATAGATAGATAGATAGATAGATAGATAGATAGATATTAGTACATTGAATGGTAGTTTAATTGAGTCTAGGGCTTCAGGGAGTTTAGATTTGAGTTTTTATGTTGTGCACTACTGGGCCACCGTAGCCTTGGCTCATTTTGAACATGCTGCAAT
>CM060592.1:9150874-9158374 GCA_030578255.1 Tiaroga cobitis
TTAGTTAAAAAGAAAGATAGATAGATTAGTTAGAAAGAAAGATAGATAGATTAGTTAAAAAGAAAGATAGATAGATTACTTAGAAAGAAAGATAGATAGATTAGTTAAAAAGAAAGAAAGATAGATTAGTTAGAAAGAAAGAAAGATTGATTACTTAGAAAGAAAGAAAGATTAGTTAGAAAGAATGAAAGAAAGATTAGTTAGAAAGAAAGAAAGATGGATTAGTCAGAAAGAAAGAATGATGGATTAGTAAGAAAGAAAGAAAGAAAGAAAGAAAGAAAGAAAGAAAGAAAGAAAGAAAGATTAGTTAGAAAGAAAGAAAAGATCAGTTAGAAAGAAATAAAGAAAGATTAGTTAGAAAGACAGAAAGAAAGATAAGATAGAAAGAAAGATAGATCAGTAAGAAAGAAAGAAAGAAAGAAAGAAAGAAAGAAAGAAAGAAAGAAAGAGATTAGTTGGAAAGAAAGAAAGAAAAAGAAAGAAAGATTAGGTAAAAAGAAAGAAAGATAATTAGAAAGAAAGAAAGAAAGATTAGTTAGGAAAAAAGAAAAGATTAGTTAGAAAGAAATAAAGAAAGATTAGTTAGAAAGACAGAAAGAAAGATAGATCAGTAAGAAAGAAAGAAGGATGGATTAGTTAGAAGGAAAGAAAGAAAGAAAGAAAGAAAGAAAGAAAGAAAGAAAGAAAGAAAGAAAGAAAGAAAGAAAGATTAGTTAGAAAGAAAGAAAAGATTAGTTAGAAAGAAATAAAGATAGATAGATAGATAGATAGATAGATAGATAGATATATTAGTTAGAAAGATAGATAGATAGATAGATAGATAGATAGATAGATAGATAGATTAGTTAGAAAGATAAATAGATTAGTTAGAAAGAAAGATCGATAGATAGATAGATTAGTTAGAAAGATAGATAGATTAGTTAGATAGATAGATTATTTAGAAAGATAGATAGATAGATAGATAGATAGATAGATAGATAGATAGATAGATAGATAGATAGATATTAGTACATTGAATGGTAGTTTAACTGAGTCTAGGGCTTCAGGGAGTTTAGATTTGAGTTTTTATGTTGTGCACTACTGGGCCTCCGTAGCCTTGGCTCATTTTGAACATGCTGCAATGAAAGTCTATGGGAATTTTATGATATTTAATATTAATTTTTAAGAAAACTGTAAGTCCGATCAGTTAGAAAAGATATAGCACACCGAGTCAGAACAGTTTGAGTGTCCATGCCGAGTTTGGAGTATGTGGAGTTAAAGCTCTAGGAGGAGTTAGAGTTGTAAATTTGAGTAAGAATAATAATAATAATAATAATAATAATAAGTTTAAATAGGATTTCAGTAAGTTGGCTCTCCAAGCCAACTTAATAACTAGAAAAAAGTTTGATGAGACAAACTTTAAGTTGGCTTGAAAAAGCCAGACCAGAGAGTTTGAAGAAGTTTAAAATAGTTTGAAGTTTGATAGATGGATTAGTTAGAAAGAAAGAAGAAAGTTTAGTTAGAAAGAAAGAAGAAAGATTAGTTAAAAAGAATGAAAGAAAGATTAGTTAGAAAGAAAGAAAGAAGAAAGAAAGATTAGTTAGAAAGAAAGAAAGATGGATTAGTTAGAAAGAAAGAAAGATGGATTAGTCAGAAAGAAAGAAGGATGGATTAGTTAGAAAGAATGAAAGAAAGATTAGTTAGAAAGAAAGAAAAGATTAGTTAGAAAGAAATAAAGAAAGATTAGTTAGAAAGAAAGATAGATCAGTAAGAAAGAAAGAAAGAAAGAGATTAGTTGGAAAGAAAGAAAGAAAAAAGAAAGAAAGATTAGGTAAAAAGAAAGAAAGATTAGGTAAAAAGAAAGAAAGATTAGGTAAAAAGAAAGAAAGATTAGTTATAAAGAAAGAAAGATTAGTTAGAAAAAGGAAAGATAAGATAGAAAGAAAGATAGATCAGTAAGAAAGAAAGACATTAGTTGGAAAGAAAGAAACAAAAAAGAAAGATGGATTATTTATAAAGAGAGATAGATTAATTATAAAGAAAGAACGAAAGATAATTAGTTAGAAAGAAAAAAAGATTAGTTAGAAAGAAAGAAAGAAAATTAGTTAGAAAGAAAGAAAGATTAGTTAGAAAGAAAGAAAGAAAATTAGTTAGAAAGAAAGAAAGAAAGAAAGAAAGAAAAGATGATCAGTTAGAAAGAAAGATTAGTTAGTTAGAAAGAAAGATAGATCATTAAGAAAGAAAGATTAGTTAGAAAGAAAGAAAGAAAAATTTGTTAGAAAGAAAGAAAGATTAGTTAGAAAGAAAGAAAGATTAGTTACAAAAAGAAAGATTAGTTAGAAAGAAAGAAAGATTAGTTAGTTAGAAAGATAGATCAGTAAGAAAGAAAGAAAGAAAGAAAGAAAGAAAGAAAGAAAGAAAGAAAGAAAGGATTATTTAGAGAGAAAGATAGATAGATAGATTAGTTAAAAAGAAAGAAAGATAGATAGATTAGTTAAAAAGAAAGAAAGATAGATAGATTAGTTAGAAAGAAAGATAGATAGATTAGTTAAAAAGAAAGAAAGATAGATTAGTTAGAAAGAAAGATAGACTAGTTAGAAAGAAAGAAAGAAAGATGGATTACTTAGAAAGAATGAAAGAAAGAAAGATTAGTTAGAAAGAAAGAAAGAAAGAAAGAAAAGATGATCAGTTAGAAAGAAAGATTAGTTAGTTAGAAAGAAAGATAGATCAGTAAGAAAAAAAGAAAGATTAGTTAGAAAGAAAGAAAGAATGATTAGTTAGAAAGAAAGAAAGATAGATAGATTAGTTAGAAAGAAAGATAGATAGATTAGTTAGAAAGAAAGAAAGATAGATAGATTAGTTAGAAAGAAAGAAAGATAGATTAGTTAGAAAGAAAGAAAGAGAGATTAGTTAGAAAGAGAGATAGATAGATAGATAGATAGATAGATAGATAGATAGATAGATAGATAGATAGATAGATAGATAGGTAGATAGATAGATAGATAGATAGATAGATAGATAGATAGATAGATAGATAGATAAGATAGATAGATAGATAGATAGATAGATCGATTATTTAGATAGATAGATAGATAGATAGATAGATTAGTTAGAAAGAGTGATAGATTAGTTAGAAAGAAAGAAAGATAGATTAGATAGAAAGAAAGATAGATTAGTTAAAAAGAAAAAAGATAGATAGATTAGTTAGAAAGAAAGAAAGAAAGATAGATTAGTTAGAAAGAAAGATTTGTAAGAAAGAAAGAGATTAGCTAGAAAGAAAGAGAGATTTGTTAGAAAGAAAGAAAGATTAAATAGAAAGAAAGATAGATCAGTAAGAAAGAAAGAAAGATAGATTAGTTAGAAAGAAAGATAGATCAGTAAGAAAGAAAGATAGTTTAGTTAGAAAGAAAGAAAGATAGATTAGTTAGAAAGAAAGAAATATAGATCAGTAAGAAAGAAAGAAAGAAAGAAAGAAAGATTAGTTAGAAAGAAAGATAGATTAGTTAGAAAGAAAGAAAGATAGATTAGTTAGAAAGAGTGATAGATTAGTTAGAAAGAAAGAAAGATAGATTAGATAGAAAGAAAGATAGATTAGTTAAAAAGAAAAAAGATAGATAGATTAGTTAGAAAGAAAGAAAGAAAGATAGATTAGTTAGAAAGAAAGATTTGTAAGAAAGAAAGAAAAAGATTAGCTAGAAAGAAAGAAAGATTAGTTAGAAAGAAAGAAAGAGAGATTTGTTAGAAAGAAAGAAAGATTAAATAGAAAGAAAGATAGATCAGTAAGAAAGAAAGAAAGATAGATTAGTTAGAAAGAAAGATAGATCAGTAAGAAAGAAAGATAGTTCAGTTAGAAAGAAAGAAAGATAGATTAGTTAGAAAGAAAGAAATATAGATCAGTAAGAAAGAAAGAAAGAAAGAAAGATATTAGTTAGAAAGAAAGATAGATTAGTTAGAAAGAAAGAAAGATAGATTAGTTAGAAAGAAAGATAGATTAGTTAGAAAGAAATAAAGATAGATTAGTTAGAAGGAAAGATTGATTAGTTAGAAAGAAAGAAAGATAGATTAGTTAGAAAGAAAGAAAGAAAGAAAGAAAGAAAAGTTAGTTAGAAAGAAAGATAGATTAGTTAGAAAGAAAGAAAGATAGATTAGTTAGAAAGAAAGGTAGATTAGTTAGAAAGAAAGAAAGAGATTAGTTAGAAAGAAAGATAGATTAGTTAGAAAGAAAGAAAGAAAGAGATTAGTTAGAAAGAAAGATTGATTAGTTAGAAAGAAAGAAAGATAGATTAGTTAGAAAGAAAGAAAGAAAGATAGATTAGTTAGAAAGAAAGAAAGAAAGAAAGAAGATCAGTAAGAAAGATAGATCAGTAAGAAAGATAGATCAGTAAGAAAGAAACATAGATTAGTTAGAAAGAAAGAATGAAAGAAAGATATTAGTTAGAAAGAAAGATATATTAGTTAGAAAGAAAGATAGATTAGTTAGAAATAAATAAAGATAGATTAGTTATAAATAAATAAAGATAGATTAGTTATAAAGAAAAAAGATAGATAGATTAGTTAGAAAGAAAGAAAGATAGATTAGTTAGAAAGAAAGATAGATAGATTAGTTAGAAAGAGTGATAGATTAGTTAAAAAGAAAAAAAGATAGATAGATTAGTTAGAAAGAAAGAAAGATAGATTAGTTAAAAAGAAAAAAAGATAGATAGATTAGTTAGAAAGAAAGAAAGATAGATTAGTTAGAAAGAAAGATTTGTAAGAAAGAAAGAAAGAGATTAGCTAGAAAGAAAGAAAGATTAGTTAGAAAGAAAGAAAGAGAGATTTGTTAGAAAGAAAGAAAGATTAAATAGAAAGAAAGATAGATCAGTAAGAAAGAAAGAAAGATAGATTAGTTAGAAAGAAAGATAGATCAGTAAGAAAGAAAGATAGTTTAGTTAGAAAAAAAGAAAGATAGATTAGTTAGAAAGAAAGAAAGATTAGTTAGAAAGAAAGAAAGAGAGATTTGTTAGAAAGAAAGAAAGATTAAATAGAAAGAAAGATAGATCAGTAAGAAAGAAAGAAAGATAGATTAGTTAGAAAGAAAGATAGATCAGTAAGAAAGAAAGATAGTTTAGTTAGAAAAAAAGAAAGATAGATTAGTTAGAAAGAAAGAAAGATTAGTTAGAAAGAAAGAAAGAGAGATTTGTTAGAAAGAAAGAAAGATTAAATAGAAAGAAAGATAGATCAGTAAGAAAGAAAGAAAGATAGATTAGTTAGAAAGAAAGATAGATCAGTAAGAAAGAAAGATAGTTTAGTTAGAAAGAAAGAAAGATAGATTAGTTAGAAAGAAAGAAATATAGATCAGTAAGAAAGAAAGAAAGAAAGAAAGAGATTAGTTAAAAAGAAAGATAGATTAGTTAGAAAGAAAGAAAGATAGATTAGTTAGAAAGAAAGATAGATTAGTTAGAAATAAATAAAGATAGATTAGTTAGAAGGAAAGATTGATTAGTTAGAAAGAAAGAAAGATAGATTAGTTAGAAAGAAAGAAAGAAAGAAAGAAAAGTTAGTTAGAAAGAAAGATAGATTAGTTAGAAAGAAAGAAAGATAGATTAGTTAGAAAGAAAGGTAGATTAGTTAGAAAGAAAGAAAGAGATTAGTTAGAAAGAAAGATAGATTAGTTAGAAAGAAAGAAAGAAAGAGATTAGTTAGAAAGAAAGATTGATTAGTTAGAAAGAAAGAAAGATAGATTAGTTAGAAAGAAAGAAAGAAAGATAGATTAGTTAGAAAGAAAGAAAGAAAGAAAGAAGATCAGTAAGAAAGATAGATCAGTAAGAAAGATAGATCAGTAAGAAAGAAACATAGATTAGTTAGAAAGAAAGAATGAAAGAAAGATATTAGTTAGAAAGAAAGATATATTAGTTAGAAAGAAAGATAGATTAGTTAGAAATAAATAAAGATAGATTAGTTATAAATAAATAAAGATAGATTAGTTATAAAGAAAAAAGATAGATAGATTAGTTAGAAAGAAAGAAAGAAAGATAGATTAGTTAGAAAGAAAGATAGATAGATTAGTTAGAAAGAGTGATAGATTAGTTAGAAAGAAAGAAAGATAGATTAGATAGAAAGAAAGATAGATTAGTTAAAAAGAAAAAAAGATAGATAGATTAGTTAGAAAGAAAGAAAGATAGATTAGTTAGAAAGAAAGATTTGTAAGAAAGAAAGAAAGAGATTAGCTAGAAAGAAAGAAAGATTAGTTAGAAAGAAAGAAAGAGAGATTTGTTAGAAAGAAAGAAAGATTAAATAGAAAGAAAGATAGATCAGTAAGAAAGAAAGAAAGATAGATTAGTTAGAAAGAAAGATAGATCAGTAAGAAAGAAAGATAGTTTAGTTAGAAAGAAAGAAAGATAGATTAGTTAGAAAGAAAGAAAGATTAGTTAGAAAGAAAGAAAGAGAGATTTGTTAGAAAGAAAGAAAGATTAAATAGAAAGAAAGATAGATCAGTAAGAAAGAAAGAAAGATAGATTAGTTAGAAAGAAAGATAGATCAGTAAGAAAGAAAGATAGTTTAGTTAGAAAGAAAGAAAGATAGATTAGTTAGAAAGAAAGAAATATAGATCAGTAAGAAAGAAAGAAAGAAAGAAAGAGATTAGTTAGAAAGAAAGATAGATTAGTTAGAAAGAAAGAAAGATAGATTAGTTAGAAAGAAAGATAGATTAGTTAGAAATAAATAAAGATAGATTAGTTAGAAGGAAAGATTGATTAGTTAGAAAGAAAGAAAGATAGATTAGTTAGAAAGAAAGAAAGAAAGAAAGAAAGAAAGATAAGTTAGTTAGAAAGAAAGATAGATTAGTTAGAAAGAAAGAAAGATAGATTAGTTAGAAAGAAAGGTAGATTAGTTAGAAAGAAAGAAAGAGATTAGTTAGAAAGAAAGATAGATTAGTTAGAAAGAAAGAAAGAAAGAGATTAGTTAGAAAGAAAGAAAGATAGATTAGTTAGAAAGAAAGAAAGAAAGATAGATTAGTTAGATAGATTATTTAGAAAGATAGATAGATAGATAGATAGATAGATAGATAGATAGATAGATAGATAGATAGATAGATAGATAGATATTAGTACATTGAATGGTAGTTTAACTGAGTCTAGGGCTTCAGGGAGTTTAGATTTGAGTTTTTATGTTGTGCACTACTGGGCCACCGTAGCCTTGGCTCATTTTGAACATGCTGCAATGAAAGTCTATGGGAATTTTATGATATTTAATATTAATTTTTAAGAAAACTGTAAGTCCGATCAGTTAGAAAAGATATAGCACACCGAGTCAGAACAGTTTGAGTGTCCATGCCGAGTTTGGAGTATGTGGAGTTAAAGCTCTAGGAGGAGTTAGAGTTGTAAATTTGAGTAAGAAGAATAATAATAATAACTAGAAAAAAGTTTGATGAGACAAACTTTAAGTTGGCTTGAAAAAGCCAGACCAGAGAGTTTGAAGAAGTTTAAAATAGTTTGAAGTTTGATAGATGGATTAGTTAGAAAGAAAGAAGAAAGTTTAGTTAGA
>CM060592.1:9168374-9170874 GCA_030578255.1 Tiaroga cobitis
AGAAAGAAAGAAAGAAAGAAAGAAAGAAAGAAAGAAAGAAAGATTAGTTAGAAAGAAAGAAAGAAAGAAAGAAAGAAAGAAGATTAGTTAGAAAGAAAGAAAGAAAGAAGAAAGATTAGTTAGAAAGAAAAGAAAGAAAGAAAGAAAGAAGAAAGAGAGAAGAAAGAAAGAAAGAAAGAAGAAAGAGAGAAGAAAGATTAGTTAGAAAGAAAGATAGATAGATAGATTAGTTAAAAAGAAAGATAGATAGATAGATTAGTTAAAAAGAAAGAAAGATAGATAGATTAGTTAAAAAGAAAGATAGATAGATTAGTTAGAAAGAAAGATATATAGATTAGTTAAAAAGAAAGAAAGATAGATAGATTAGTTAAAAAGAAAGAAAGAAAGACTAGTTAGAAAGAAAGAAAGAAAGATGGATTACTTAGAAAGAAAGAAAGATTAGTTAGAAAGAATGAAAGAAAGAAAGATTAGTTAGAAAGAAAGAAAGAAAGAAAGAAGAAAGATTAGTTAGAAAGAAAGAAAGAAAGAAAGAAAGAAGAAAGATTAGTTAGAAAGAGAGAAAGAAAGAAAGAAAGAAAGAAAGAAAGAAAGAAAGAAAGAAAGAAAGAAAGAAAGAAAGAAGAAAGATTAGTTAGAAAGAAAGAAAGAAAGAAAGAAAGATTAGTTAGAAAGTAAGAAAGAAAGAAAGAAAGAAAGAAAGAAAGAAAAGATCATCAGTTAGAAAAAGATTAGTTAGTTAGAAAGAAAGATAGATCAGTAAGAAAGAAAGAAAGATTAGTTAGAAAGAAAAAGATTAGTTAGAAAGAAAGAAAGATTAGTTACAAAAGAAAGAAAGATTAGTTAGAAAGAAAGAAAGATTAGTTAGAAAGAAAGAAAGATTAGTTAGTTAGAAAGATAGATCAGTAAGAAAGAAAGAAAGAAAGAAAGATTACTTAGAAAGAAAGAAAGATAGATAGATTAGTTAAAAAGAAAGAAAGATAGATAGATTAGTTAAAAAGAAAGATAGATAGATTAGTTAGAAAGAAAGATAGATAGATTAGTTAAAAAGAAAGATAGATAGATTACTTAGAAAGAAAGATAGATAGATTAGTTAAAAAGAAAGAAAGATAGATTAGTTAGAAAGAAAGAAAGATGGATTACTTAGAAAGAAAGAAAGATTAGTTAGAAAGAATGAAAGAAAGATTAGTTAGAAAGAAAGAAAGATGGATTAGTCAGAAAGAAAGAATGATGGATTAGTAAGAAAGAAAGAAAGAAAGAAAGAAAGAAAGAAAGAAAGAAAGATTAGTTAGAAAGAAAGAAAAGATCAGTTAGAAAGAAATAAAGAAAGATTAGTTAGAAAGACAGAAAGAAAGATAAGATAGAAAGAAAGATAGATCAGTAAGAAAGAAAGAAAGAAAGAAAGAAAGAAAGAAAGAGATTAGTTGGAAAGAAAGAAAGAAAAAGAAAGAAAGATTAGGTAAAAAGAAAGAAAGATAATTAGAAAGAAAGAAAGAAAGATTAGTTAGGAAAAAAGAAAAGATTAGTTAGAAAGAAATAAAGAAAGATTAGTTAGAAAGACAGAAAGAAAGATAGATCAGTAAGAAAGAAAGAAGGATGGATTAGTTAGAAGGAAAGAAAGAAAGAAAGAAAGAAAGAAAGAAAGAAAGAAAGAAAGAAAGAAAGAAAGAAAGAAAGAAAGAAAGAAGATTAGTTAGAAAGAAATAAAGATAGATAGATAGATAGATAGATAGATAGATAGATAGATAGATATATTAGTTAGAAAGATAGATAGATTAGTTAGATAGATAGATTATTTAGAAAGATAGATAGATAGATAGATAGATAGATAGATAGATAGATAGATAGATAGATAGATAGATAGATAGATAGATATTAGTACATTGAATGGTAGTTTAACTGAGTCTAGGGCTTCAGGGAGTTTAGATTTGAGTTTTTATGTTGTGCACTACTGGGCCACCGTAGCCTTGGCTCATTTTGAACATGCTGCAATGAAAGTCTATGGGAATTTTATGATATTTAATATTAATTTTTAAGAAAACTGTAAGTCCGATCAGTTAGAAAAGATATAGCACACCGAGTCAGAACAGTTTGAGTGTCTGTGCCGAGTTTGGAGTATGTGGAGTTAAAGCTCTAGGAGGAGTTAGAGTTGTAAATTTGAGTAAGAAGAATAATAATAACTAGAAAAAAGTTTGATGAGACAAACTTTAAGTTGGCTTGAAAAAGCCAGACCAGAGAGTTTGAAGAAGTTTAAAATAGTTTGAAGTTTGATAGATGGATTAGTTAGAAAGAAAGAAGAAAGTTTAGTTAGAAAGAAAGAAGAAAGATTAGTTAAAAAGAATGAAAGAAAGATTAGTTAGAAAGAAAGAAAGAAGAAAGAAAGATTAGTTAGAAAGAAAGAAAGATGGATTAGTTAGAAAGAAAGAAAGATGGATTAGTCAGAAAGAAAGAAGGATGGATTAGTTAGAAAGAATGAAAGAAAGATTAGTTAGAAAGAAAGAAA
>CM060592.1:9175874-9185874 GCA_030578255.1 Tiaroga cobitis
GAAAGAAAGAAAGAAAGAAAGAAAGAAAGAAAGAGATTAGTTGGAAAGAAAGAAAGAAAAAGAAAGAAAGATTAGGTAAAAAGAAAGAAAGATAATTAGAAAGAAAGAAAGAAAGATTAGTTAGGAAAAAAGAAAAGATTAGTTAGAAAGAAATAAAGAAAGATTAGTTAGAAAGACAGAAAGAAAGATAGATCAGTAAGAAAGAAAGAAGGATGGATTAGTTAGAAGGAAAGAAAGAAAGAAAGAAAGAAAGAAAGAAAGAAAGAAAGAAAGAAAGAAAGAAAGATTAGTTAGAAAGAAAGAAAAGATTAGTTAGAAAGAAATAAAGATAGATAGATAGATAGATAGATAGATAGATAGATATATTAGTTAGAAAGATAGATAGATAGATAGATAGATAGATAGATAGATAGATAGATAGATAGATTAGTTAGAAAGATAAATAGATTAGTTAGAAAGAAAGATCGATAGATAGATAGATTAGTTAGAAAGATAGATAGATTAGTTAGATAGATAGATTATTTAGAAAGATAGATAGATAGATAGATAGATAGATAGATAGATAGATAGATAGATAGATATTAGTACATTGAATGGTAGTTTAACTGAGTCTAGGGCTTCAGGGAGTTTAGATTTGAGTTTTTATGTTGTGCACTACTGGGCCTCCGTAGCCTTGGCTCATTTTGAACATGCTGCAATGAAAGTCTATGGGAATTTTATGATATTTAATATTAATTTTTAAGAAAACTGTAAGTCCGATCAGTTAGAAAAGATATAGCACACCGAGTCAGAACAGTTTGAGTGTCCATGCCGAGTTTGGAGTATGTGGAGTTAAAGCTCTAGGAGGAGTTAGAGTTGTAAATTTGAGTAAGAAGAATAATAATAATAATAATAATAATAAGTTTAAATAGGATTTCAGTAAGTTGGCTCTCCAAGCCAACTTAATAACTAGAAAAAAGTTTGATGAGACAAACTTTAAGTTGGCTTGAAAAAGCCAGACCAGAGAGTTTGAAGAAGTTTAAAATAGTTTGAAGTTTGATAGATGGATTAGTTAGAAAGAAAGAATAGTTAGAAAGAAAGAAAACGATAAGTTAGAAAGAAAAGAAAGATTAGTTAGAAAGGAAGGTTAGTTAGAAAGAAAAAAACAAAGATTAGTTAAAAAGAATGAAAGATTAGTTAGAAAGAAAGAAGAAAGTTTAGTTAGAAAAAAGAAGAAAGATTAGTTAGAAAGGATGAATGAAAGAAAGATTAGTTAGAAAGAAAGAAAGATTAGTTAGAAAGAAAGAAAAAAAAAGATTAGTTAGAAAGACAGAAAGAAAGAAAGAAAGATTAGTTAGAAAGAAAGAAGAAAGTTTAGTTAGAAAAAAGAAGAAAGATTAGTTAGAATGAATGAAAGAAAGATTAGTTAGAAAGAAGGAAAGAAAGAAAGAAAGATTAGTCAGAAAGAAAGAAAAAAGAAAGATTTGTTAGAAAGAAAGAAAGAAAGAAAAGAAAGAAGAAAGAAAGACAGATAGAAAGAAAGACTAGTTAGAAAGATTAGTAAGAAAGAAAGGATAAAAGAAAGAAAGATGAGGTAGAAAAAATAGAAAGATTAGTTAGAAAAAAGATAGATTAGTTAGAAAGAAAGAAAGGAAAGATAGATTAGTTAGAAAGAAAGATTAGTCAGAAAGAAAAAAAAGATTAGTTAGAAAGAAAGAAAGATAGATTAGTTAGAAAGAAAGAAAGATTAGTTAGAAAAAAGAAAGATAGATTAGTTATGAAGAAAGAAAGAAAGAAAGAAAGAAGAAAGAATAGTTAGAAAGAAAGAAAGAAAGAAAGAAAGAAAGAAAGAAAGAAAGAAAGAAAGAAAGAAAGATTAGTTAGAAAGAAAGAAAGAAAGAAATAAAGAAGAAAGAAAGAAAGAAGAAATATTAGTTAGAAAGAAAGAAAGAAAGAAAGAAAGAAAGAAGAAAGATTAGCTAAAAAAGGAAGAAAGATTAGTTAGAAAGAGAGAAAGAAAGAAAGAAGAAAGATTAGTTAGAAAGAAAGAAAGAAGAAAGATTAGTTAGAAAGAAAGAAAGAAAGAAAGAAAGAAAGAAAGAAAGAAAGAAAGAAAGAAAGAAAGATTAGTTAGAAAGAAAGAAGAAAGATTAGTTAGAAAGATTAGTTAGAAAGAAAGAAAGAAAGAAAGAAAGAAAGAAAGAAAGAAAGAAAGAAAGAAGAAAGAATAGTTAGAAAGAAAGAAATAAAGAAAGAAGAAAGATTAGTTTGAAAGAAAGAAAGAAAGAAAGAAAGAAAGAAAGAAAGAAAGAAAGAAAGAAGATAGATTAGTTAGAAAGAAAGAAAGACAGAAGAAAGATTAGTTAGAAAGAAAGAAAGAAAGAACGAAAAAAAGAAAGATTAGTTAGAAAGAAAGAAAGAAAGAAAGAAAGAAAGAAAGAAAGAAAGAAGAAAGATTAGTTAGAAAGAAAGAAAGAAAGAAAGAAGAAAGAAAGATTAGTTAGAAAGAAAGAAAGATTAGGTAGAGAGAAAGAGAGAGAGAGAAAGAAAGAAAGATAGATTAGGTAGAAAGAAAGAAAGAAAGAAAGAAAGAAAGAAAGAAAGAAAGAAAGAAAGAAAGAAAGAAAGAAAGAAAGATTAGTTAGAAAGAAAGAAAGAAAGAAATAAAGAAGAAAGAAAGAAAGAAGAAATATTAGTTAGAAAGAAAGAAAGAAAGAAAGAAAGAAAGAAAGAAAGAAAGAAAGAAAGAAGAAAGATTAGCTAAAAAAAGGAAGAAAGATTAGTTAGAAAGAGAGAAAGAAAGAAAGAAGAAAGATTAGTTAGAAAGAAAGAAAGAAGAAAGATTAGTTAGAAAGAAAGAAAGAAAGAAAGAAAGAAAGAAAGAAAGAAAGAAAGAAAGAAAGAAAGAAAGATTAGTTAGAAAGAAAGAAGAAAGATTAGTTAGAAAGATTAGTTAGAAAGAAAGAAAGAAATAAAGAAAGAAGAAAGATTAGTTTGAAAGAAAGAAAGAAAGAAAGAAAGAAATAAAGAAAGAAAGAAAGAAGATAGATTAGTTAGAAAGAAAGAAAGACAGAAGAAAGATTAGTTAGAAAGAAAGAAAGAAAGAAAGAAAGAAAGAAAGAAAGAAAGAAAGAAAGAAAAAAACAAAGATTAGTTAGAAAGAAAGAAAGAAAGAAAGAAAGAAAGAAAGAAAGAAAGAAAGAAAGAAGAAAGATTAGTTAGAAAGAAAGAAAGAAAGAAAGAAGAAAGAAAGATTAGTTAGAAAGAAAGAAAGATTAGGTAGAGAGAAAGAGAGAGAGAGAAAGAAAGAAAGATAGATTAGGTAGAAAGAAAGAAAGAAAGAAAGAAAGAAAGAAAGAAAGAAAGAAAGAAAGAAAGAAAGAAAGAAGAAAGATTAGCTAAAAAAAGGAAGAAAGATTAGTTAGAAAGAGAGAAAGAAAGAAAGAAGAAAGATTAGTTAGAAAGAAAGAAAGAAGAAAGATTAGTTAGAAAGAAAGAAAGAAAGAAAGAAAGAAAGAAAGAAAGAAAGAAAGAAAGAAAGAAAGATTAGTTAGAAAGAAAGAAGAAAGATTAGTTAGAAAGAAAGAAAGAAATAAAGAAAGAAGAAAGATTAGTTTGAAAGAAAGAAAGAAAGAAAGAAAGAAAGAAAGAAAGAAAGAAAGAAAGAAAGAAGATAGATTAGTTAGAAAGAAAGAAAGACAGAAGAAAGATTAGTTAGAAAAGAAAGAAAGATAGATAGATTAGTCTAGAAAGAGAGAAAGAAAGAAAGAAGAAAGATTAGTTAGAAAGAAAGAAAGAAAGAAAGAAAGAAAGAAAGAAAGAAAGAAAGAAGAAAGATTAGTTAGAAAGAAAGAAAGAAAGAAAGAAAGAAAGAAAGAAGAAAGATTAGTTAGAAAGAAAGAAAGAAAGAAAAATTAGTTAGAAAGAAAGAAAGTAAGAAAGAAAGAAAGAAAGAAGAAAGATTAGTTAGAAAGAAAGAAAGAAAGAAAGAAGAAAGATTAGTTAGAAAGAAAGATTAGTTAGAAAGAAAGAAAGAAAGAAAGAAAGAAAGAAATAAAGAAAGAAAGAAAGAAGAAAGATTAGTTAGAAAGAAAGAAAGAAGAAAGATTAGTTAGAAAGAAAGAAAGAAAGATTAGTTAGAAAGTAAGAAAGAAAGAAAGAAAGAAAGAAAGAAAGAAAGAAAGAAAGAAGAAAGATTAGTTAAACAGAAAGAAGAAAGATTAGTTAGAAAGAAAAGAAAGATTAGTTAGAAAGAAAGAAAGAAAGAAAGAAAGAAAGAAAGAAAGAAAGAAAGAAGAAAGATTAGTTAGAAAGAAAGAAAGATTAGTTAGAAAGAAAGAAAGAAAGAAGAAAGATTAGTTAGAAAGAGAGAAAGAAAGAAAGAAAGAAAGAAAGAAAGAAAGAAAGAAGAAAGATTAGTTAGAAAGAAAGAAAGAAAGATTAGTTAGAAAGTAAGAAAGAAAGAAAGAAAGAAAGAAAGAAAGAAAGAAAGAAGAAAGATTAGTTAGAAAGAAAGAAAGAAAGAAAGAAAGAAAGAAAGAAAGAAAGAAGAAAGATTAGTTAGAAAGTAAGAAAGAAAGAAAGAAGATTAGTTAGAAAGAAAGAAAGAAAGAAAGAAAGAAAGAAAGAAAGAAAGAAAGAAAGAAAGAAAGAAGATTAGTTAGAAAGAAAGAAAGAAAGAAAGATTAGTTAGAAAGAAAGAAAGAAAGAAAGAAAGAAAGAAAGAAAGAAAGAAAGAAAGAAAGAAAAGTTAGAAAGAAAGATAGATTAGTTAGAAAGAAAGAAAGATTAGTTAGAAAGAAAGAAAAGTTAGAAAGAAAGAAAGATTAGTTAGAAAGTAAGAAAGATAGATTAGTTAGAAATGAAGAAAAAAAGACTAGTTAGAAAGAAAGATAGATTAGTTAGAAAGAAAGAAAGATAGATTAGTTAGAAAGAAAGATAGATAGATTAGTTAGAAAGAAAGAAAGATTAGTTAGAAAGAAAAAAGATAGATTAGTTAGAAAGAAAGATAGATAGATTAGTTAGAAAGAAAGAAAGATTAGTTAGAAAGAAAGAAAGATAGATTAGTTAGAAATAAAGAAAAAAAGATTAGTTAGAAAGAAAGATAGATTAGTTAGAAAGAAAGATAGATAGATTAGTTAGAAAGAAAGATTATTTAGAAAGAAAGAAAGATTAGTTAGAAAGAAAGAAAGATTATTTAGAAAGAAAGAAAGATTAGTTAGAAAGAAAGAAAGAAAGAAAGAGTAGTTAGAAAGAAAGAAAGTAGTTCGAAAGATAGATTAGTTAGAAAGAAAGAAAGAACGAGTAGTTAGAAAGTAGTTAGAAAGAAAGAAAGAAAGATAGATTATTTAGAAAGAAAGAAAGATAGATTAGTTAGTTAGAAAGAAAGAAAGAATAGTTAGAAAGAAAGATTAGTTAGAAAGAAAGAAAGATTATTTAGATAGAAAGAAAGAAAGATTAGATAGAAAGAAAGAAAGATTAGTTAGAAAGAAAGAAAGATTAGTTAGAAAGAAAGGAAGATTAGTTAGAAAGAAAGAAAGATTAGTTAGAAAGAAAGAGAGATAGATTAGTTAGAAAGAAAGAGAGATAGATTAGTTAGAAAGAAAGAATGATTAGTTAGAAAGAAAGAAAGAAGGATTAGTTAGAAAGAAAAAGAAAGATAGATTAGTTAAAAAGAAAGAAAGAAAGAAAGAAAGATTAGAAAGAAAGAAAATAGATTAGTTAGAAAGAAAGAAAGAAAGATTAGTTAGAAAGAAAGAAAGAAAGATTAGTTAGAAAGAAAGAAAGAAAGATTAGTTAGAAAGAAAGAAAGACAGAAAGAAAGAAAGAAAGAAAGAAAGAAGATTAGTTAGAAAGAAAGAAAGAAAGAAAGAAAGAAAGAAAGAAAGAAGAAAGATTAGTTAGAAAGAAAGAAAGAAAGAAAGAAAGAAAGAAAGAAGAAATATTAGTTAGAAAGAAAGAAAGAAAAAAGAAAGAAATATTAGGAAGAAAGAAAGATTAGTAAGAAAGAAAGAAAGAAAGAAAGATGGATTAGGTAGAAAGAAAGAAAGATGATTAGTTAGAAAGATGGATCAGTTAGAAAGAAAGAAAGATAGATAGATTAGTAAGATCGAGAAAGAAAGAAAGAAAGATAGATTAGTTAGAAAGAAAGAAAGATAGATTAGTTAAAAAGAAAGAAAGAAAGAAAGATTAGAAACAAAGAAAGAAGGATTAGTTAGAAATGAAGAAAAAAAGATTAGTTAGAAATGAAGAAAAAAAGATTAGTTAGAAAGAAATATAGATTAGTTAGAAAGAAAGAAAGAAAGATAGATTAGTTAGAAAGAAAGAAAGATAGATTAGTTAAAAAGAAAGAAAGAAAGAAAGATTAGAAAGAAAGAAAGAAGGATTAGTTAGAAATGAAGAAAAAAAGATTAGTTAGAAAGATAGATAGATTAGTTAGAATGAAAGAAAGATTAGTTAGAAAGAAAGATAGATAGATTATTTAGAAAGAAAGAAAGATAGATTAGTTAGAAATGAAGAAAAAAAGATTAGTTAGAAAGAAATATAGATTAGTTAGAAAGAAAGAAAGATAGATTAGTCAGAAAGAAATATAGATAGATAAGTTAGAAAGAAAGAAAGATTAGTTAGAAAGAAAGATTTGTAAGAAAGAAAGAATGAAAAAAGAAAGAGCGATTAGTTATAAAGAAAGAATAGTTATAAAGAAAGATTAGTTAGAAAGAAAGAAATATTTGTTAGAAAGAAAGAAAGAAAAAAGAAAAGAGCGATTAGTTGGAAAGAACGATCAGAAAGACAGAAAGAAAAATTAGTTAGAAAGATAGATAGATAGATAGATAGATAGATAGATAGATAGATAGATTAGTTAGAAAGATAGATAGATAGATTAGTTAGAAAGATAGATATAGATAGATAGTTTAGTTAGAAAGATAGATATAGATAGATAGATTAGTTAGAAATATAGATAGATAGATATATTAGATAGATAGATAGATAGATAGATAGATAGATAGATAGATTAGTTAGAAAGAAAGATAGATAGATAGTTTAGTTAGAAAGATAGATAGATTAGTTAGATAGATAGATAGATAGATAGATAGATAGATAGATAGATAGATAGATAGATAGATAGATAGATAGATAGATAGATGGATAGATAGATAGATAGATAGATAGATTATTTAGAAAGATAGATAGATAGATAGATTAGTTAGAAAGATAGATAGATAGATAGTTTAGTTAGAAAGATAGATAGATAGATAGATAGATAGATAGATAGATAGATAGATAGATAGATAGATAGATAGATATAAGTTTATTAGTACATTGAATGGTAGTTTAATTGAGTCTAGGGCTTCAGGGAGTTTAGATTTGTGTTTTTATGTTGTGCACTACTGGGCCACCGTAGCCTTGGCTCATTTTGAACATGCTGCAATGAAAGTCTATGGGAATTTTATGATGTTTAATATTAATTTTTAAGAAAACTGTAAGTCCGATCAGTTAGAAAAGATATAGCACACCGAGTCAGAACAGTTTGAGTGTCTGTGCCGAGTTTGGAGTATGTGGAGTTAAAGCTCTAGGAGGAGTTAGAGTTGTAAATTTGAGTAAGAAGAATAATAATAATAACTAGAAAAAAGTTTGATGAGACAAACTTTAAGTTGGCTTGAAAAAGCCAGACCAGAGAGTTTGAAGAAGTTTAAAATAGTTTGAAGTTTGATAGATGGATTAGTTAGAAAGACAGAATAGTTAGAAAGAAAGAAAACGATAAGTTAGAAAGAAAAGAAAGATTAGTTAGAAAGAAAGGTTAGTTAGAAAGAAAAAACAAAGATTAGTTAAAAAGAATGAAAGATTAGTTAGAAAGAAAGAAGAAAGTTTAGTTAGAAAAAAGAAGAAAGATTAGTTAGAAAGGATGAATGAAAGAAATTAGTTAGAAAGAAAGAAAGATTAGTTAGAAAGAAAGAAAAAAGAAAGATTAGTTAGAAAGACAGAAAGAAAGAAAGAAAGATTAGTTAGAAAGAAAGAAGAAAGTTTAGTTAGAAAAAAGAAGAAAGATTAGTTAGAATGAATGAAAGAAAGATTAGTTAGAAAGAAAGAAAGAAAGAAAGATTAGTTAGAAAGAAAGAAAGAAAGAAAGAAAGATTAGTTAGAAAGAAAGAAAAAAGAAAGATTTGTTAGAAAGAAAGAAAGAAAGAAAGAAAAGAAAGAAGAAAGAAAGATTAGTTAGAAAGAAAGACAGATAGAAAGAAAGACTAGTTAGAAAGATTAGTAAGAAAGAAAGGATAAAAGAAAGAAAGATGAGGTAGAAAAAATAGAAAGATTAGTTAGAAAAAAAGATAGATTAGTTAGAAAGAAAGAAAGATAGATTAGTTAGAAAGAAAGAAAGATTAGTCAGAAAGAAAAAAAAGATTAGTTAGAAAGAAAGAAAGATAGATTAGTTAGAAAGAAAGAAAGATTAGTTAGAAAAAAGAAAGATAAATTAGTTATAAAGAAAGAAAGAAAGAAAGAAAGAAAGAAAGAAAGAAAGAA
This sequence comes from Tiaroga cobitis, assembly GCA_030578255.1. Classification (NCBI taxonomy): domain Eukaryota; kingdom Metazoa; phylum Chordata; class Actinopteri; order Cypriniformes; family Leuciscidae; genus Tiaroga; species Tiaroga cobitis. Next base: position 9,184,374 of record CM060592.1, read on the forward strand.
GAAAGAATAGTTAGAAAGAAAGAAAGAAAGAAAAAAAGAAAGATTAGTTAGAAAGAAAGAAAGAAAGAAAGAAAGAAAGAAAGAAGAAATGTTAGAAAGAAAGAAAGAAAGAAGAAATATTAGTTAGAAAGAAAGAAAGAAAGAAAGAAGAAAGATTAGCTAAAAAAGGAAGAAAGATTAGTTAGAAAGAGAGAAAGAAAGAAAGAAGAAAGATTAGTTAGAAAGAAAGAAAGAAGAAAGATTAGTTAGAAAGAAAGAAAGAAAGAAAGAAAGAAAGAAAGAAAGAAAGAAAGAAAGAAAGAAGAAAGAATAGTTAGAAAGAAAGAAATAAAGAAAGAAGAAAGATTAGTTAGAAAGAAAGAAAGAAGAAAGATTAGTTAGAAAGAAAGAAAGAAAGAAAGAAAGAAAGAAAGAAAGAAAGAAAGAAAGAAAGAAAGAAGAAAGATTAGTTAAAAAGAAAGAAAGAGAGAAAGAAAGAAAGAAAGAAAGATTAGTTAGAAAGAAAGAAAGAAAGAAAGAAAGAAAGAAAGAAAGAAAGAAAGAAAGAAAGAAGAAAGATTAGTTAGAAAGAAAGAAAGAAAGAAAGATTAGTTAGAAAGAAAGAAAGAAAGAAAGAAGAAAGATTAGTTAGAAAGAAAGAAAGATTAGTTAGAAAGAAAGAAAGAAAGAAAGAAGAAAGATTAGTTAGAAATAAAGAAAGAAAGAAAGAAAGAAAGATTAGTTAGAAAGTAAGAAAGAAAGAAAGAAAGAAAGAAAGAAAGAAAGAAAGATTAGCTAAAAAAGGAAGAAAGATTAGTTAGAAAGAGAGAAAGAAAGAAAGAAGAAAGATTAGTTAGAAAGAAAGAAGAAAGATTAGTTAGAAAGAAAGAAAGAAAGAAAGAAAGAAAGAAAGAAAGAAAGAAAGAAAGAAAGAAAGAAGAAAGATTAGTTAGAAAGAAAGAAAGAAAGAAAGAAAGAAAGAAAGAAAGAAAGAAAGAAGAAAGATTAGTTAGAAAGAAAGAAAGAAAGAAAGAAAGAAAGAAAGAAAGAAGAAAGATTAGTTAGAAAGAAAGAAAGAAAGAAAGAAAGAAAGAAAGAAAGAAAGAAAGAAAGAAAGAAGAAAGATTAGTTAGAAAGAAAGAAAGAAAGACTAGTTAGAAAGAAAGAAATAAAGAAAGCTTAGTTAGAAATAAAGAAAGAAAGAAAGAAAGATTAGTAAGAAAGAAAGAAAGAAAGAAGAAAGATTAGTTAGTTAGAAAGAAAGAAAGAATGAAAGAAAGAATGAAAGAAAGAAAGAAAGAAAGAAAGAAGAAAGATTAGTTAGAAAGAAAGAAAGAAGAAAGATTAGTTAGAAAGAAAGAAAGAAAGAAAGAAAGAAAGAAAGAAAGAAAGAAAGAAAGAAAGAAAGAAAAAAAGATTAGTTAGAAAGAAAGAAAGATTGGTTAGAAAGAATGAAAGAAAGATTAGTTAGAAAGAATGAAAGAAAGATTAGTTTGAAAGAAAGAAAGATAGATTAAAGTTA
>CM060592.1:9190874-9208374 GCA_030578255.1 Tiaroga cobitis
AGAAAGAAAGAAAGAAAGAAAGAAAAGATCATCAGTTAGAAAAAGATTAGTTAGTTAGAAAGAAAGATAGATCAGTAAGAAAGAAAGAAAGATTAGTTAGAAAGAAAGAAAGATTAGTTAGAAAGAAAGAAAGATTAGTTACAAAAGAAAGAAAGATTAGTTAGAAAGAAAGAAAGATTAGTTAGAAAGAAAGAAAGATTAGTTAGTTAGAAAGATAGATCAGTAAGAAAGAAAGAAAGAAAGATTAGTTAGAAAGAAAGATTAGTTAGAAAGAAAGAAAGATAGATAGATTAGTTAAAAAGAAAGAAAGATAGATAGATTAGTTAAAAAGAAAGATAGATAGATTAGTTAGAAAGAAAGATAGATAGAATAGTTAAAAAGAAAGATAGATAGATTAGTTAGAAAGAAAGATAGATAGATTAGTTAAAAAGAAAGAAAGATAGATTAGTTAGAAAGAAAGAAAGATGGATTACTTAGAAAGAAAGAAAGATTAGTTAGAAAGAATGAAAGAAAGATTAGTTAGAAAGAAAGAAAGATGGATTAGTCAGAAAGAAAGAATGATGGATTAGTAAGAAAGAAAGAAAGAAAGAAAGAAAGAAAGAAAGAAAGAAAGAAAGAAAGATTAGTTAGAAAGAAAGAAAAGATCAGTTAGAAAGAAATAAAGAAAGATTAGTTAGAAAGACAGAAAGAAAGATAAGATAGAAAGAAAGATAGATCAGTAAGAAAGAAAGAAAGAAAGAAAGAAAGAAAGAAAGAAAGAAAGAGATTAGTTGGAAAGAAAGAAAGAAAAAGAAAGAAAGATTAGGTAAAAAGAAAGAAAGATAATTAGAAAGAAAGAAAGAAAGATTAGTTAGGAAAAAAGAAAAGATTAGTTAGAAAGAAATAAAGAAAGATTAGTTAGAAAGACAGAAAGAAAGATAGATCAGTAAGAAAGAAAGAAGGATGGATTAGTTAGAAGGAAAGAAAGAAAGAAAGAAAGAAAGAAAGAAAGAAAGAAAGAAAGAAAGAAAGAAAGATTAGTTAGAAAGAAAGAAAAGATTAGTTAGAAAGAAATAAAGATAGATAGATAGATAGATAGATAGATAGATAGATATATTAGTTAGAAAGATAGATAGATAGATAGATAGATAGATAGATAGATAGATAGATAGATTAGTTAGAAAGATAAATAGATTAGTTAGAAAGAAAGATCGATAGATAGATAGATTAGTTAGAAAGATAGATAGATTAGTTAGATAGATAGATTATTTAGAAAGATAGATAGATAGATAGATAGATAGATAGATAGATAGATAGATATTAGTACATTGAATGGTAGTTTAACTGAGTCTAGGGCTTCAGGGAGTTTAGATTTGAGTTTTTATGTTGTGCACTACTGGGCCTCCGTAGCCTTGGCTCATTTTGAACATGCTGCAATGAAAGTCTATGGGAATTTTATGATATTTAATATTAATTTTTAAGAAAACTGTAAGTCCGATCAGTTAGAAAAGATATAGCACACCGAGTCAGAACAGTTTGAGTGTCCATGCCGAGTTTGGAGTATGTGGAGTTAAAGCTCTAGGAGGAGTTAGAGTTGTAAATTTGAGTAAGAAGAATAATAATAATAATAATAATAATAAGTTTAAATAGGATTTCAGTAAGTTGGCTCTCCAAGCCAACTTAATAACTAGAAAAAAGTTTGATGAGACAAACTTTAAGTTGGCTTGAAAAAGCCAGACCAGAGAGTTTGAAGAAGTTTAAAATAGTTTGAAGTTTGATAGATGGATTAGTTAGAAAGAAAGAATAGTTAGAAAGAAAGAAAACGATAAGTTAGAAAGAAAAGAAAGATTAGTTAGAAAGGAAGGTTAGTTAGAAAGAAAAAAACAAAGATTAGTTAAAAAGAATGAAAGATTAGTTAGAAAGAAAGAAGAAAGTTTAGTTAGAAAAAAGAAGAAAGATTAGTTAGAAAGGATGAATGAAAGAAAGATTAGTTAGAAAGAAAGAAAGATTAGTTAGAAAGAAAGAAAAAAAAAGATTAGTTAGAAAGACAGAAAGAAAGAAAGAAAGATTAGTTAGAAAGAAAGAAGAAAGTTTAGTTAGAAAAAAGAAGAAAGATTAGTTAGAATGAATGAAAGAAAGATTAGTTAGAAAGAAGGAAAGAAAGAAAGAAAGATTAGTCAGAAAGAAAGAAAAAAGAAAGATTTGTTAGAAAGAAAGAAAGAAAGAAAAGAAAGAAGAAAGAAAGACAGATAGAAAGAAAGACTAGTTAGAAAGATTAGTAAGAAAGAAAGGATAAAAGAAAGAAAGATGAGGTAGAAAAAATAGAAAGATTAGTTAGAAAAAAGATAGATTAGTTAGAAAGAAAGAAAGGAAAGATAGATTAGTTAGAAAGAAAGATTAGTCAGAAAGAAAAAAAAGATTAGTTAGAAAGAAAGAAAGATAGATTAGTTAGAAAGAAAGAAAGATTAGTTAGAAAAAAGAAAGATAGATTAGTTATGAAGAAAGAAAGAAAGAAAGAAAGAAGAAAGAATAGTTAGAAAGAAAGAAAGAAAGAAAGAAAGAAAGAAAGAAAGAAAGAAAGAAAGATTAGTTAGAAAGAAAGAAAGAAAGAAATAAAGAAGAAAGAAAGAAAGAAGAAATATTAGTTAGAAAGAAAGAAAGAAAGAAAGAAAGAAAGAAGAAAGATTAGCTAAAAAAGGAAGAAAGATTAGTTAGAAAGAGAGAAAGAAAGAAAGAAGAAAGATTAGTTAGAAAGAAAGAAAGAAGAAAGATTAGTTAGAAAGAAAGAAAGAAAGAAAGAAAGAAAGAAAGAAAGAAAGAAAGAAAGAAAGAAAGATTAGTTAGAAAGAAAGAAGAAAGATTAGTTAGAAAGATTAGTTAGAAAGAAAGAAAGAAAGAAAGAAAGAAAGAAAGAAAGAAAGAAAGAAAGAAGAAAGAATAGTTAGAAAGAAAGAAATAAAGAAAGAAGAAAGATTAGTTTGAAAGAAAGAAAGAAAGAAAGAAAGAAAGAAAGAAAGAAAGAAGATAGATTAGTTAGAAAGAAAGAAAGACAGAAGAAAGATTAGTTAGAAAGAAAGAAAGAAAGAACGAAAAAAAGAAAGATTAGTTAGAAAGAAAGAAAGAAAGAAAGAAAGAAAGAAAGAAAGAAAGAAGAAAGATTAGTTAGAAAGAAAGAAAGAAAGAAAGAAGAAAGAAAGATTAGTTAGAAAGAAAGAAAGATTAGGTAGAGAGAAAGAGAGAGAGAGAAAGAAAGAAAGATAGATTAGGTAGAAAGAAAGAAAGAAAGAAAGAAAGAAAGAAAGAAAGAAAGAAAGAAAGAAAGAAAGAAAGAAAGATTAGTTAGAAAGAAAGAAAGAAAGAAATAAAGAAGAAAGAAAGAAAGAAGAAATATTAGTTAGAAAGAAAGAAAGAAAGAAAGAAAGAAAGAAAGAAAGAAAGAAAGAAAGAAGAAAGATTAGCTAAAAAAAGGAAGAAAGATTAGTTAGAAAGAGAGAAAGAAAGAAAGAAGAAAGATTAGTTAGAAAGAAAGAAAGAAGAAAGATTAGTTAGAAAGAAAGAAAGAAAGAAAGAAAGAAAGAAAGAAAGAAAGAAAGAAAGAAAGAAAGAAAGATTAGTTAGAAAGAAAGAAGAAAGATTAGTTAGAAAGATTAGTTAGAAAGAAAGAAAGAAATAAAGAAAGAAGAAAGATTAGTTTGAAAGAAAGAAAGAAAGAAAGAAAGAAATAAAGAAAGAAAGAAAGAAGATAGATTAGTTAGAAAGAAAGAAAGACAGAAGAAAGATTAGTTAGAAAGAAAGAAAGAAAGAAAGAAAGAAAGAAAGAAAGAAAGAAAGAAAGAAAAAAACAAAGATTAGTTAGAAAGAAAGAAAGAAAGAAAGAAAGAAAGAAAGAAAGAAAGAAAGAAGAAAGATTAGTTAGAAAGAAAGAAAGAAAGAAAGAAGAAAGAAAGATTAGTTAGAAAGAAAGAAAGATTAGGTAGAGAGAAAGAGAGAGAGAGAAAGAAAGAAAGATAGATTAGGTAGAAAGAAAGAAAGAAAGAAAGAAAGAAAGAAAGAAAGAAAGAAAGAAAGAAAGAAAGAAAGAAGAAAGATTAGCTAAAAAAAGGAAGAAAGATTAGTTAGAAAGAGAGAAAGAAAGAAAGAAGAAAGATTAGTTAGAAAGAAAGAAAGAAGAAAGATTAGTTAGAAAGAAAGAAAGAAAGAAAGAAAGAAAGAAAGAAAGAAAGAAAGAAAGAAAGAAAGATTAGTTAGAAAGAAAGAAGAAAGATTAGTTAGAAAGAAAGAAAGAAATAAAGAAAGAAGAAAGATTAGTTTGAAAGAAAGAAAGAAAGAAAGAAAGAAAGAAAGAAAGAAAGAAAGAAAGAAAGAAGATAGATTAGTTAGAAAGAAAGAAAGACAGAAGAAAGATTAGTTAGAAAAGAAAGAAAGATAGATAGATTAGTCTAGAAAGAGAGAAAGAAAGAAAGAAGAAAGATTAGTTAGAAAGAAAGAAAGAAAGAAAGAAAGAAAGAAAGAAAGAAAGAAAGAAGAAAGATTAGTTAGAAAGAAAGAAAGAAAGAAAGAAAGAAAGAAAGAAGAAAGATTAGTTAGAAAGAAAGAAAGAAAGAAAAATTAGTTAGAAAGAAAGAAAGTAAGAAAGAAAGAAAGAAAGAAGAAAGATTAGTTAGAAAGAAAGAAAGAAAGAAAGAAGAAAGATTAGTTAGAAAGAAAGATTAGTTAGAAAGAAAGAAAGAAAGAAAGAAAGAAAGAAATAAAGAAAGAAAGAAAGAAGAAAGATTAGTTAGAAAGAAAGAAAGAAGAAAGATTAGTTAGAAAGAAAGAAAGAAAGATTAGTTAGAAAGTAAGAAAGAAAGAAAGAAAGAAAGAAAGAAAGAAAGAAAGAAAGAAGAAAGATTAGTTAAACAGAAAGAAGAAAGATTAGTTAGAAAGAAAAGAAAGATTAGTTAGAAAGAAAGAAAGAAAGAAAGAAAGAAAGAAAGAAAGAAAGAAAGAAGAAAGATTAGTTAGAAAGAAAGAAAGATTAGTTAGAAAGAAAGAAAGAAAGAAGAAAGATTAGTTAGAAAGAGAGAAAGAAAGAAAGAAAGAAAGAAAGAAAGAAAGAAAGAAGAAAGATTAGTTAGAAAGAAAGAAAGAAAGATTAGTTAGAAAGTAAGAAAGAAAGAAAGAAAGAAAGAAAGAAAGAAAGAAAGAAGAAAGATTAGTTAGAAAGAAAGAAAGAAAGAAAGAAAGAAAGAAAGAAAGAAAGAAGAAAGATTAGTTAGAAAGTAAGAAAGAAAGAAAGAAGATTAGTTAGAAAGAAAGAAGAAAGAAAGAAAGAAAGAAAGAAAGAAAGAAAGAAAGAATAGTTAGAAGAAAGAAAGAAGAAAGATTAGTTAGAAAGAAAGAAAGAAAGAAGAAAGAAAGAAAGAAAGAAAGAAGAAAGAAGAAAGTTAGAAAGAAAGATAGATTAGTTAGAAAGAAGAAAGATTAGTTAGAAAGAAAGAAAAGTTAGAAAGAAAGAAAGATTAGTTAGAAAGTAAGAAAGATAGATTAGTTAGAAATGAAGAAAAAAAGACTAGTTAGAAAGAAAGATAGATTAGTTAGAAAGAAAGAAAGATAGATTAGTTAGAAAGAAAGATAGATAGATTAGTTAGAAAGAAAGAAAGATTAGTTAGAAAGAAAAAAGATAGATTAGTTAGAAAGAAAGATAGATAGATTAGTTAGAAAGAAAGAAAGATTAGTTAGAAAGAAAGAAAGATAGATTAGTTAGAAATAAAGAAAAAAAGATTAGTTAGAAAGAAAGATAGATTAGTTAGAAAGAAAGATAGATAGATTAGTTAGAAAGAAAGATTATTTAGAAAGAAAGAAAGATTAGTTAGAAAGAAAGAAAGATTATTTAGAAAGAAAGAAAGATTAGTTAGAAAGAAAGAAAGAAAGAAAGAGTAGTTAGAAAGAAAGAAAGTAGTTCGAAAGATAGATTAGTTAGAAAGAAAGAAAGAACGAGTAGTTAGAAAGTAGTTAGAAAGAAAGAAAGAAAGATAGATTATTTAGAAAGAAAGAAAGATAGATTAGTTAGTTAGAAAGAAAGAAAGAATAGTTAGAAAGAAAGATTAGTTAGAAAGAAAGAAAGATTATTTAGATAGAAAGAAAGAAAGATTAGATAGAAAGAAAGAAAGATTAGTTAGAAAGAAAGAAAGATTAGTTAGAAAGAAAGGAAGATTAGTTAGAAAGAAAGAAAGATTAGTTAGAAAGAAAGAGAGATAGATTAGTTAGAAAGAAAGAGAGATAGATTAGTTAGAAAGAAAGAATGATTAGTTAGAAAGAAAGAAAGAAGGATTAGTTAGAAAGAAAAAGAAAGATAGATTAGTTAAAAAGAAAGAAAGAAAGAAAGAAAGATTAGAAAGAAAGAAAATAGATTAGTTAGAAAGAAAGAAAGAAAGATTAGTTAGAAAGAAAGAAAGAAAGATTAGTTAGAAAGAAAGAAAGAAAGATTAGTTAGAAAGAAAGAAAGACAGAAAGAAAGAAAGAAAGAAAGAAAGAAGATTAGTTAGAAAGAAAGAAAGAAAGAAAGAAAGAAAGAAAGAAAGAAGAAAGATTAGTTAGAAAGAAAGAAAGAAAGAAAGAAAGAAAGAAAGAAGAAATATTAGTTAGAAAGAAAGAAAGAAAAAAGAAAGAAATATTAGGAAGAAAGAAAGATTAGTAAGAAAGAAAGAAAGAAAGAAAGATGGATTAGGTAGAAAGAAAGAAAGATGATTAGTTAGAAAGATGGATCAGTTAGAAAGAAAGAAAGATAGATAGATTAGTAAGATCGAGAAAGAAAGAAAGAAAGATAGATTAGTTAGAAAGAAAGAAAGATAGATTAGTTAAAAAGAAAGAAAGAAAGAAAGATTAGAAACAAAGAAAGAAGGATTAGTTAGAAATGAAGAAAAAAAGATTAGTTAGAAATGAAGAAAAAAAGATTAGTTAGAAAGAAATATAGATTAGTTAGAAAGAAAGAAAGAAAGATAGATTAGTTAGAAAGAAAGAAAGATAGATTAGTTAAAAAGAAAGAAAGAAAGAAAGATTAGAAAGAAAGAAAGAAGGATTAGTTAGAAATGAAGAAAAAAAGATTAGTTAGAAAGATAGATAGATTAGTTAGAATGAAAGAAAGATTAGTTAGAAAGAAAGATAGATAGATTATTTAGAAAGAAAGAAAGATAGATTAGTTAGAAATGAAGAAAAAAAGATTAGTTAGAAAGAAATATAGATTAGTTAGAAAGAAAGAAAGATAGATTAGTCAGAAAGAAATATAGATAGATAAGTTAGAAAGAAAGAAAGATTAGTTAGAAAGAAAGATTTGTAAGAAAGAAAGAATGAAAAAAGAAAGAGCGATTAGTTATAAAGAAAGAATAGTTATAAAGAAAGATTAGTTAGAAAGAAAGAAATATTTGTTAGAAAGAAAGAAAGAAAAAAGAAAAGAGCGATTAGTTGGAAAGAACGATCAGAAAGACAGAAAGAAAAATTAGTTAGAAAGATAGATAGATAGATAGATAGATAGATAGATAGATAGATAGATTAGTTAGAAAGATAGATAGATAGATTAGTTAGAAAGATAGATATAGATAGATAGTTTAGTTAGAAAGATAGATATAGATAGATAGATTAGTTAGAAATATAGATAGATAGATATATTAGATAGATAGATAGATAGATAGATAGATAGATAGATAGATTAGTTAGAAAGAAAGATAGATAGATAGTTTAGTTAGAAAGATAGATAGATTAGTTAGATAGATAGATAGATAGATAGATAGATAGATAGATAGATAGATAGATAGATAGATAGATAGATAGATAGATAGATGGATAGATAGATAGATAGATAGATAGATTATTTAGAAAGATAGATAGATAGATAGATTAGTTAGAAAGATAGATAGATAGATAGTTTAGTTAGAAAGATAGATAGATAGATAGATAGATAGATAGATAGATAGATAGATAGATAGATAGATAGATAGATATAAGTTTATTAGTACATTGAATGGTAGTTTAATTGAGTCTAGGGCTTCAGGGAGTTTAGATTTGTGTTTTTATGTTGTGCACTACTGGGCCACCGTAGCCTTGGCTCATTTTGAACATGCTGCAATGAAAGTCTATGGGAATTTTATGATGTTTAATATTAATTTTTATGTTTAATATTAATTTTTAAGAAAACTGTAAGTCCGATCAGTTAGAAAAGATATAGCACACCGAGTCAGAACAGTTTGAGTGTCTGTGCCGAGTTTGGAGTATGTGGAGTTAAAGCTCTAGGAGGAGTTAGAGTTGTAAATTTGAGTAAGAAGAATAATAATAATAACTAGAAAAAAGTTTGATGAGACAAACTTTAAGTTGGCTTGAAAAAGCCAGACCAGAGAGTTTGAAGAAGTTTAAAATAGTTTGAAGTTTGATAGATGGATTAGTTAGAAAGACAGAATAGTTAGAAAGAAAGAAAACGATAAGTTAGAAAGAAAAGAAAGATTAGTTAGAAAGAAAGGTTAGTTAGAAAGAAAAAACAAAGATTAGTTAAAAAGAATGAAAGATTAGTTAGAAAGAAAGAAGAAAGTTTAGTTAGAAAAAAGAAGAAAGATTAGTTAGAAAGGATGAATGAAAGAAATTAGTTAGAAAGAAAGAAAGATTAGTTAGAAAGAAAGAAAAAAGAAAGATTAGTTAGAAAGACAGAAAGAAAGAAAGAAAGATTAGTTAGAAAGAAAGAAGAAAGTTTAGTTAGAAAAAAGAAGAAAGATTAGTTAGAATGAATGAAAGAAAGATTAGTTAGAAAGAAAGAAAGAAAGAAAGATTAGTTAGAAAGAAAGAAAGAAAGAAAGAAAGATTAGTTAGAAAGAAAGAAAAAAGAAAGATTTGTTAGAAAGAAAGAAAGAAAGAAAGAAAAGAAAGAAGAAAGAAAGATTAGTTAGAAAGAAAGACAGATAGAAAGAAAGACTAGTTAGAAAGATTAGTAAGAAAGAAAGGATAAAAGAAAGAAAGATGAGGTAGAAAAAATAGAAAGATTAGTTAGAAAAAAAGATAGATTAGTTAGAAAGAAAGAAAGATAGATTAGTTAGAAAGAAAGAAAGATTAGTCAGAAAGAAAAAAAAGATTAGTTAGAAAGAAAGAAAGATAGATTAGTTAGAAAGAAAGAAAGATTAGTTAGAAAAAAGAAAGATAAATTAGTTATAAAGAAAGAAAGAAAGAAAGAAAGAAAGAAAGAAAGAAGAAAGAATAGTTAGAAAGAAAGAAAGAAAGAAAAAAAGAAAGATTAGTTAGAAAGAAAGAAAGAAAGAAAGAAAGAAAGAAAGAAGAAATATTAGTTAGAAAGAAAGAAAGAAAGAAGAAATATTAGTTAGAAAGAAAGAAAGAAAGAAAGAAGAAAGATTAGCTAAAAAAGGAAGAAAGATTAGTTAGAAAGAGAGAAAGAAAGAAAGAAGAAAGATTAGTTAGAAAGAAAGAAAGAAGAAAGATTAGTTAGAAAGAAAGAAAGAAAGAAAGAAAGAAAGAAAGAAAGAAAGAAAGAAAGAAAGAAGAAAGAATAGTTAGAAAGAAAGAAATAAAGAAAGAAGAAAGATTAGTTAGAAAGAAAGAAAGAAGAAAGATTAGTTAGAAAGAAAGAAAGAAAGAAAGAAAGAAAGAAAGAAAGAAAGAAAGAAAGAAAGAAAGAAGAAAGATTAGTTAAAAAGAAAGAAAGAGAGAAAGAAAGAAAGAAAGAAAGATTAGTTAGAAAGAAAGAAAGAAAGAAAGAAAGAAAGAAAGAAAGAAAGAAAGAAAGAAAGAAGAAAGATTAGTTAGAAAGAAAGAAAGAAAGAAAGATTAGTTAGAAAGAAAGAAAGAAAGAAAGAAGAAAGATTAGTTAGAAAGAAAGAAAGATTAGTTAGAAAGAAAGAAAGAAAGAAAGAAGAAAGATTAGTTAGAAATAAAGAAAGAAAGAAAGAAAGAAAGATTAGTTAGAAAGTAAGAAAGAAAGAAAGAAAGAAAGAAAGAAAGAAAGAAAGATTAGCTAAAAAAGGAAGAAAGATTAGTTAGAAAGAGAGAAAGAAAGAAAGAAGAAAGATTAGTTAGAAAGAAAGAAGAAAGATTAGTTAGAAAGAAAGAAAGAAAGAAAGAAAGAAAGAAAGAAAGAAAGAAAGAAAGAAAGAAAGAAGAAAGATTAGTTAGAAAGAAAGAAAGAAAGAAAGAAAGAAAGAAAGAAAGAAAGAAAGAAGAAAGATTAGTTAGAAAGAAAGAAAGAAAGAAAGAAAGAAAGAAAGAAAGAAGAAAGATTAGTTAGAAAGAAAGAAAGAAAGAAAGAAAGAAAGAAAGAAAGAAAGAAAGAAAGAAAGAAGAAAGATTAGTTAGAAAGAAAGAAAGAAAGACTAGTTAGAAAGAAAGAAATAAAGAAAGCTTAGTTAGAAATAAAGAAAGAAAGAAAGAAAGATTAGTAAGAAAGAAAGAAAGAAAGAAGAAAGATTAGTTAGTTAGAAAGAAAGAAAGAATGAAAGAAAGAATGAAAGAAAGAAAGAAAGAAAGAAAGAAGAAAGATTAGTTAGAAAGAAAGAAAGAAGAAAGATTAGTTAGAAAGAAAGAAAGAAAGAAAGAAAGAAAGAAAGAAAGAAAGAAAGAAAGAAAGAAAGAAAAAAAGATTAGTTAGAAAGAAAGAAAGATTGGTTAGAAAGAATGAAAGAAAGATTAGTTAGAAAGAATGAAAGAAAGATTAGTTTGAAAGAAAGAAAGATAGATTAAAGTTAGAAAGAAAAAAGATTAGTTAGAAAGAATGAAAGAAAGATTAGTTAGAAAGAAAGAAAGAAGAAAGATTAGTTAGAAAGAAAGAAAGAAGAAAGATTAGTTAGAAAGAAAGAAAGAAAGAAAGAAAGAAAGAAAGAAAGAAAGAAAGAAGAAAGATTAGTTAGAAAGAAAGAAAGAGTGGTTAGAAAGAAAGAAAGAAAGAAAGAAAGAAAGAAGAAAGATTAGTTAGAAAGAAAGAAAGATAGATTAGTTAGAAAGTTAGAAAGAAAGAAAGAAAGATAGATTAGTTAGAAAGAAAGATAGATTAGTTAGAAAGGAAGATAGATTAGTTAGAAAGAAAGAAAGAAAGAAAGAAAGAAAGAAAGAAAGAAAGAAAGAAAGAAAGATTAGTTAGAAAGAAAGAAGGATTAGTTAGAAAGAAAGATAGATAGATAGATTAGTTAAAAAGAAAGAAAGATAGATAGATTAGTTGAAAAGAAAGAAAGATAGATAGATTAGTTAGAAAGAAAGAAAGACTAGTTAGAAAGAAAGAAGAAAGATTAGTTAGAAAGAAAGAAAGAGTGGTTAGAAAGAAAGAAAGAAAGAAAGAAAGAAAGAAAGAAGAAAGATTAGTTAGAAAGAAAGAAGAAAGAAGAAAGATTAGTTAGAAATAAATAAAGAAAGAAAGAAAGAAAGAAAGAAGAAAGATTAGTTAGAAAGAAAGAAAGAAAGAAAGAAAGATTAGTTAGAAAGAAAGAAAGATTAGTTAGAAAGAAAGAAAGAAAGAAAGAAAGAAGAAAGATTAGTTAGAAATAAAGAAAGAAAGAAAGATTAGTTAGAAAGAAAGAAAGAAAGAAAGAAAGAAAGAAAGAAAGAAAGAAAGAAAGAAAGAAAGAAAGAAGAAAGATTAGTTAGAAAGAAAGAAAGAAAGAAAGAAAGAAAGAAGAAAGATTAGTTATAAAGAAAGAAAGATTAGTTAGAAAGAAAGAAAGAAAGAAAGAAAGAAAGATTAGTTAGAAAGAAAGAAAGAAAGATTAGTTAGAAAGAAAGAAAGAAAGAAAGAAAGAAAGAAAGAAAGAAAGAAAGAAAGAAAGAAGAAAGATTAGTTAGAAAGAAAGAGAAAGAAAGAAAGAAGAAAGATTAGTTATAAAGAAAGAAAGATTAGTTAGAAAGAAAGAAAGAAAGAAAGAAAGAAAGAAGAAAGATTAGTTAGAAAGAAAGATTAGTTATAAAGAAAGAAAGAAAGAAAGAAAGAAAGAAAGAAAGAAAGAAAGAAAGAAAGAAAGAAAAAAGAAATAAATATTAGGAAGAAAGAAAGATTAGTTAGAAAGAAAGAAAGAAAGAAAGAAAGAAAGATTAGTTAGAAAGAAAGAAAGATTAGTTAGAAAGAAAGAAAGAAAGAAAGAAAGAAAGAAAGAAAGAAAGAAAGAAAGAAAGATTAGTTAGAAAGAAAGAAAGAAAGAAAGAAAGAAAGAAAGAAAGAAAGAAAGAAGAAAGATTAGTTAGAAAGAAAGAAAGAAAGAAAGAAAGAAGAAAGATTAGTTATAAAGAAAGAAAGATTAGTTATAAAGAAAGAAAGAAAGAAAGAAAGAAAGAAAGAAGAAAGATTAGTTAGAAAGAAAGATTAGTTATAAAGAAAGAAAGAAAGAAAGAAAGAAGAAAGATTAGTTAGAAAGAAAGAAAGAAAGATTAGTTAGAAAGAAAGAAAGAAAGAAAGATTAGTTAGAAAGTAAGAAAGAAAGAAAGAAAGAAAGAAGAAAGATTAGTTAGAAAGTAAGAAAGAAAGAAAGAAAGAAAGAAGATTAGTTAGAAAGAAAGAAAGATTAGTTAGAAAGAAAGAAAGAAAGAAAGAAAGATTAGTTAGAAAGAAAGAAAGAAAAAAGAAAGAAATATTAGGAAGAAAGAAAGAAAGAAGAAAGATTAGTTAGAAAGAAAGAAAGAAAGAAAGAAAGAAAGAAAGAAAGAAAGAAAGAAAGAAAGAAAGAAAGAAAGAAAAAAGAAATAAATATTAGGAAGAAAGAAAGATTAGTTAGAAAGAAAGAAAGAAAGAAAGAAAGAAAGAAAGAAAGAAAGAAAGAAAGAAAGAAAGAAAGAAAGATTAGTTAGAAAGAAAGAAAGAAAGAAAGAAGATTAGTTAGAAAGAAAGAAAGAAAGAAAGAAAGAAGAAAGATTAGTTAGAAAGAAAAGAAAGAAAGAAAGAAAGAAGAAAGAGAGAAGAAAGAAAGAAAGAAAGAAAGAAGAAAGAGAGAAGAAAGATTAGTTAGAAAGAAAGATAGATAGATAGATTAGTTAAAAAGAAAGATAGATAGATAGATTAGTTAAAAAGAAAGAAAGATAGATAGATTAGTTAAAAAGAAAGAAAGATAGATAGATTAGTTAGAAAGAAAGATATATAGATTAGTTAAAAAGAAAGAAAGATAGATAGATTAGTTAAAAAGAAAGAAAGAAAGACTAGTTAGAAAGAAAGAAAGAAAGAAAGAAAGATTAGTTAGAAAGAATGAAAGAAAGAAAGATTAGTTAGAAAGAAAGAAAGAAAGAAAGAAAGAAAGAAGAAGATTAGTTAGAAAGAAAGAAAGAAAGAAGAAAGATTAGTTAGAAAGAGAGAAAGAAAGAAAGAAGAAAGATTAGTTAGAAAGAAAGAAAGAAAGAAAGAAAGAAAGATTAGTTAGAAAGTAAGAAAGAAAGAAAGAAAGAAAGAAAGAAGAAAGATTAGTTAGAAAGAAAGAAAGATTAGTTAGAAAGAAAGAAAGAAAGAAAGAAAGAAAGAAAGGAAGAAAGAAAGAAAGAAAGAAGAAAGATTAGTTAGAGAGAAAGAAAGAAAGAAAGAAAGAAGAAAGATTAGTTAGAAAGAAAGAAAGATTAGTTAGAAAGAAAGAAAGAAAGAAAGAAAGAAAGAAAGAAAGAAGAAAGATTAGTTAGAAAGAAAGAAACAAAGAAGATTAGTTAGAAAGAAAGAAAGAAAGAAAGAAAGAAAGAAAGAAAGAAAGAAAGAAAAAAAGAAAGAAAGAAAGATTAGTTAGAAAGAAAGAAAGAAAGAAAGAAAGATTAGTTAGAAAGAAAGAAAGAAAGAAAGAAAGAAAGAATATTAGTTAGAAAGAAAGAAAGAAAGAAAGAAAGAAAGAAAGAAAGAAAGAAAGAAAGAAAGAAAGAAAGATTAGTTAGAAAGAAAGAAAGAAAGAAAGAAAGAAGATTAGTTAGAAAGAAAGAAAGAAAGAAAGAAAGAAAGAAGAAAGATTAGTTAGAAAGAAAAGAAAGAAAGAAAGAAAGAAGAAAGAGAGAAGAAAGAAAGAAAGAAAGAAAGAAGAAAGAGAGAAGAAAGATTAGTTATAAAGAAAGATAGATAGATAGATTAGTTAAAAAGAAAGATAGATAGATAGATTAGTTAAAAAGAAAGAAAGATAGATAGATTAGTTAAAAAGAAAGAAAGATAGATAGATTAGTTAGAAAGAAAGATATATAGATTAGTTAAAAAGAAAGAAAGATAGATAGATTAGTTAAAAAGAAAGAAAGAAAGACTAGTTAGAAAGAAAGAAAGAAAGAAAGATTAGTTAGAAAGAATGAAAGAAAGAAAGATTAGTTAGAAAGAAAGAAAGAAAGAAAGAAAGAAAGAAGAAAGATTAGTTAGAAAGAAAGAAAGAAAGAAGAAAGATTAGTTAGAAAGAGAGAAAGAAAGAAAGAAGAAAGATTAGTTAGAAAGAAAGAAAGAAAGAAAGAAAGAAAGAAAGAAAGAAAGATTAGTTAGAAAGTAAGAAAGAAAGAAAGAAAGAAAGAAAGAAAGAAAGAAAGAAGAAAGATTAGTTAGAAAGAAAGAAAGAAAGAAAGAAGAAAGATTAGTTAGAAAGAAAGAAAGATTAGTTAGAAAGAAAGAAAGAAAGAAGAAAGATTAGTTAGAAAGAAAGATTAGTTATAAAGAAAGAAAGAAAGAAAGAAAGGAAGAAAGAAAGAAAGAAAGAAGAAAGATTAGTTCGAGAGAAAGAAAGAAAGAAAGAAGAAAGATTAGTTAGAAAGAAAGAAAGATTAGTTAGAAAGAAAGAAAGAAAGAAAGAAAGAAAGAAAGAAAGAAAGAAGAAAGATTAGTTAGAAAGAAAGAAACAAAGAAGATTAGTTAGAAAGAAAGAAAGAAAGAAAGAAAGAAAGAAAGAAAGAAAGAAAGAAAGAAAGAAAGAAAGAAAGATTAGTTAGAAAGAAAGAAAGAAAGAAAGAAAGAAAGATTAGTTAGAAAGAAAGAAAGAAAGAAAGAAAGAAAGAAAGAAAGAAAGAAAGAAAGAATATTAGTTAGAAAGAAAGAAAGAAAGAAAGAAAGAAAGAAAGAAAGAAAGAAAGAAAGATTAGTTAGAAAGAAAGAAAGAAAAAAAGAAAGAAATATTAGGAAGAAAGAAAGAAAGAAGAAAGATTAGTTAGAAAGAAAGAAAGAAAGAAAGAAAGAAAGAAAGAAAGAAAGAAAGAAAAAAGAAAGAAATATTAGGAAGAAAGAAAGATTAGTTAGAAAGAAAGAAAGAAAGAAAGAAAGAAAGAAAGAAAAAGGATTAGTTAGAAAGAAAAGAAAGAAAGAAAGAAAGAAAGAAAGAAAGAAAGAAAGAAAGAAAGAAAGAAGACAGAGAGAAGAAAGAAAGAAAGAAAGAAAGAAAGAAAGAAAGAAAGAAGACAGAGAGAAGAAAGAAAGAAAGAAAGAAGAAAGAGAGAAGAAAGATTAGTTAGAAAGAAAGAAAGAAAGAAAGATTAGTTAGAAAGAAAGAAGGATTAGTTAGAAAGAAAGATAGATAGATAGATAGATAGATTAGTTAAAAAGAAAGATAGATAGATAGATTAGTTAAAAAGAAAGAAAGATAGATAGATTAGTTAGAAAGAAAGATATATAGATTAGTTAAAAAGAAAGAAAGATAGATAGATTAGTTAAAAAGAAAGAAAGAAAGAAAGACTAGTTAGAAAGAAAGAAAGAAAGATGGATTACTTAGAAAGAAAGAAAGATTAGTTAGAAAGAATGAAAGAAAGAAAGATTAGTTAGAAAGAAAGAAAGAAAATTAGTTAGAAAGAAAGAAAGAAAGAAAGAAAGAAAAGATCATCAGTTAGAAAAAGATTAGTTAGTTAGAAAGAAAGATAGATCAGTAAGAAAGAAAGAAAGATTAGTTAGAAAGAAAGAAAGATTAGTTAGAAAGAAAGAAAGATTAGTTACAAAAGAAAGAAAGATTAGTTAGAAAGAAAGAAAGATTAGTTAGAAAGAAAGAAAGATTAGTTAGTTAGAAAGATAGATCAGTAAGAAAGAAAGAAAGAAAGATTAGTTAGAAAGAAAGATTAGTTAGAAAGAAAGAAAGATAGATAGATTAGTTAAAAAGAAAGAAAGATAGATAGATTAGTTAAAAAGAAAGATAGATAGATTAGTTAGAAAGAAAGATAGATAGAATAGTTAAAAAGAAAGATAGATAGATTAGTTAGAAAGAAAGATAGATAGATTAGTTAAAAAGAAAGAAAGATAGATTAGTTAGAAAGAAAGAAAGATGGATTACTTAGAAAGAAAGAAAGATTAGTTAGAAAGAATGAAAGAAAGATTAGTTAGAAAGAAAGAAAGATGGATTAGTCAGAAAGAAAGAATGATGGATTAGTTAGAAAGAAAGAAAGAAAGAAAGAAAGAAAGAAAGAAAGAAAGAAAGAAAGAAAGAAAGAAAGATTAGTTAGAAAGAAAGAAAAGATCAGTTAGAAAGAAATAAAGAAAGATTAGTTAGAAAGACAGAAAGAAAGATAAGATAGAAAGAAAGATAGATCAGTAAGAAAGAAAGAAAGAAAGAAAGAAAGAAAGAAAGAAAGAAAGAAAGAAAGAAAGAAAGAAAGAGATTAGTTGGAAAGAAAGAAAGAAAAAGAAAGAAAGATTAGGTAAAAAGAAAGAAAGATAATTAGAAAGAAAGAAAGAAAGATTAGTTAGAAAAAAAGAAAAGATTAGTTAGAAAGAAATAAAGAAAGATTAGTTAGAAAGACAGAAAGAAAGATAGATCAGTAAGAAAGAAAGAAGGATGGATTAGTTAGAAGGAAAGAAAGAAAGAAAGAAAGAAAGAAAGAAAGAAAGAAAGAAAGAAAGAAAGAAAGAAAGAAAGAAAGAAAGATTAGTTAGAAAGAAAGAAAAGATTAGTTAGAAAGAAATAAAGATAGATAGATAGATAGATAGATAGATAGATAGATAGATAGATAGATAGATAGATAGATAGATAGATAGATAGATAGATATATTAGTTAGAAAGATAGATAGATAGATTAGTTAGAAAGATAGATAGATAGATTATTTAGAAAGATAGATAAGATAGATAGATAGATAGATAGATAGATAGATAGATAGATAGATAGATAGATAGATAGATAGATAGATAGATTAGTTAGAAAGATAAATAGATTAGTTAGAAAGAAAGATCGATAGATAGATAGATTAGTTAGAAAGATAGATAGATTAGTTAGATAGATAGATTATTTAGAAAGATAGATAGATAGATAGATAGATAGATAGATAGATAGATAGATAGATAGATAGATAGATAGATAGATAGATAGATATTAGTACATTGAATGGTAGTTTAATTGAGTCTAGGGCTTCAGGGAGTTTAGATTTGAGTTTTTATGTTGTGCACTACTGGGCCACCGTAGCCTTGGCTCATTTTGAACATGCTGCAATGAAAGTCTATGGGAATTTTATGATATTTAATATTAATTTTTAAGAAAACTGTAAGTCCGATCAGTTAGAAAAGATATAGCACACCGAGTCAGAACAGTTTGAGTGTCCATGCCGAGTTTGGAGTATGTGGAGTTAAAGCTCTAGGAGGAGTTAGAGTTGTAAATTTGAGTAAGA
>CM060592.1:9213374-9510874 GCA_030578255.1 Tiaroga cobitis
TTAGTTAGAAAGAATGAAAGAAAGATTAGTTAGAAAGAAAGAAAGATGGATTAGTCAGAAAGAAAGAATGATGGATTAGTAAGAAAGAAAGAAAGAAAGAAAGAAAGAAAGAAAGAAAGAAAGAAAGAAAGAAAGAAAGAAAGAAAGAAAGATTAGTTAGAAAGAAAGAAAAGATCAGTTAGAAAGAAATAAAGAAAGATTAGTTAGAAAGACAGAAAGAAAGATAAGATAGAAAGAAAGATAGATCAGTAAGAAAGAAAGAAAGAAAGAAAGAAAGAAAGAAAGAAAGAAAGAAAGAGATTAGTTGGAAAGAAAGAAAGAAAAAGAAAGAAAGATTAGGTAAAAAGAAAGAAAGATAATTAGAAAGAAAGAAAGAAAGAAAGATTAGTTAGGAAAAAAGAAAAGATTAGTTAGAAAGAAATAAAGAAAGATTAGTTAGAAAGACAGAAAGAAAGATAGATCAGTAAGAAAGAAAGAAGGATGGATTAGTTAGAAGGAAAGAAAGAAAGAAAGAAAGAAAGAAAGAAAGAAAGAAAGAAAGAAAGAAAGAAAGAAAGAAAGAAAGATTAGTTAGAAAGAAAGAAAAGATTAGTTAGAAAGAAATAAAGATAGATAGATAGATAGATAGATAGATAGATAGATAGATATATTAGTTAGAAAGATAGATAGATAGATAGATAGATAGATAGATAGATAGATAGATAGATAGATTAGTTAGAAAGATAAATAGATTAGTTAGAAAGAAAGATCGATAGATAGATAGATTAGTTAGAAAGATAGATAGATTAGTTAGATAGATAGATTATTTAGAAAGATAGATAGATAGATAGATAGATAGATAGATAGATAGATAGATAGATAGATAGATAGATAGATAGATAGATAGATAGATATTAGTACATTGAATGGTAGTTTAACTGAGTCTAGGGCTTCAGGGAGTTTAGATTTGAGTTTTTATGTTGTGCACTACTGGGCCACCGTAGCCTTGGCTCATTTTGAACATGCTGCAATGAAAGTCTATGGGAATTTTATGATGTTTAATATTAATTTTTAAGAAATCTGTAAGTCCGATCAGTTAGAAAAGATATAGCACACCGAGTCAGAACAGTTTGAGTGTCCATGCCGAGTTTGGAGTATGTGGAGTTAAAGCTCTAGGAGGAGTTAGAGTTGTAAATTTGAGTAAGAAGAATAATAATAATAACTAGAAAAAGTTCGTCGAGACAAACTTTAAGTTGGCTTGTGAAAGTTTGGAACAGAAAGTTTGAAGAAGTTTAAATTAGTTTGAAAATTTAAATTAGTTTGAAATTTAAAGTAGTTTAAAGTTTAAATTAGTTTGAACTTTAAAGTAGTTTAAATTTTAATTTAGTTTAAAGTTTAAAGTAGTTTGTAGTTTAAATTAGTTTAACGTTTAAAGTATAGTTTGAAGTAATTTAAAGTTGCTACGGTGTTTCTAGTGGGACGCTATGGTGTTCTGGGTGGTTGTTAGGCAGTTGCTATGGTGTTCTGGGTGGTTGCTAGGCAGTTGTTAGGGTGTTCTGGGTGGTTGTTAGGGTGTTGCTAGGCGGTTGCTAGGGTGTTCTGGGTGGTTGCTAGGGTGTTGCTAGGTGGTTGCTAGGGTGTTATGGGTGGTTGCTAGGGTGTTCTAGGTGGTTGCTAGGGTGTTGCTAGGTGGTTGCTAGGGTGTTATGGGTGGTTGCTAGGGTGTTCTAGGTGGTTGCTAGGGTGTTCTAGGTGGTTGCTAGGGTGTTGCTAGGCGGTTGCTAGGGTGTTCTGGGTGGTTGCTAGGGTGTTGCTAGGCGGTTGCTAGGGTATTCTGGGTGGTTGCTAGGGTGTTGCTAGGGTGTTCTGGGTGGTTGCTAGGGTGTTGCTAGGGTGTTCTGGGTGGTTGCTATGGTGTTGCTAGGCTGTTGCTAGTGTGTTTTAGGTGGTTGATATGGTATTCTGGGTGGTTGCTATGGTGTTACTAGGTGGTTGTAGTGTTCATCTATGGTTACTATAGAGTTTTTATAATGTTCATGGCATGATTTAGCACTTAGCTAATCAATATTAGCATGTAGCTATTCACAGCTAGCATGTTAAGCATGTTGAAAGTCCTGTGTGCTAGCATGAGTCAAAAGACCCAACCCCTATCGCGATACAATGTTCTGATGCTAAGATATAGCTGTTACAAAATGGTTGCTAGGGTACTCTGTTTGGTTGCTAGGGAGTGGCTTTGCTGCTGCCAATCATGAAACTCCAAAGGCTGCTTGTCAGTATGAATGATATAAACCAACCCCCATCTCTATACCATGTTCTGATGCAGAGATGTAGGTCTTGCAAAATGGTTGCTAGGGTACTCTGTTTGGTTGCTAGGGAGTGGCTTGGCAGCTGCCAATCATGAAACTCCAAAGGCTGCTTGTCAGTATGAATGATATAAACCAACTCCCATGCCTCTGTGACATTCAGAATGGACGATATTCCTCTTTGGATTTTGGTTGCTAAGGTGCTCGACAATGGTTGCTAGGGCGTGGCTAGGAAGTGTTGAGGTGATTCATGATTGGCTGTTTGCTGCCCCGAGTCAAACGAGACCACCCTCATGTTTCTATGACACTTCTATCCGGAGATATCCCTTTGATCTCTTTCAATGGAAGTCTATGGGAGTTGTTGCTAAGGGTGCTCTAAATGGTTGCTAGGGCGTGGCTTAATAGCTTCACAATGATCCTGAGAGACTGATTGGTCGTCCGAGTAAAATGAGCCCGCCCCCTTGTCTCTACGACACTGTGATCCAGAGTTATGTTCAATATAAATGCGGTTTCTATGGTGTAGGACGGCCCATTTCATGGGCCGTCCTACACCATAGTAAGTCAATGGGGCAACTTTGGGCAGCTCCTGCCCCCCAGGGGTGCAACTTTTACCCCATTGTGAGGTATGTTCTTACAGAGCCTGCCAGCCTCATCAAATGTGGTAAATTACAAGTTTCTGAGAAATCATCGGTCAGTGCTACGTGTCGTCAAAGTTTGTGGCAGTGTTAAGTCTATGGGATTTTTTTACCCAATTATTTGCCCCTGGGGCGAACACCGTACCCCCGATCGCTAAGAAAAGTCACAGCACACCTCTCCTCAATAATCCGCACAATTTGACGCCTCAATCAGGGGTGTGTGATGTCGGCGTGTATTTTTTAACAGATAATTACTGTGGAGTTTTTATTTGGAGTTTTTATAGAGTTTTTATAGAGTTTTTATAGAGTTTTTATAGAGTTATTTAGTATGGCACGAGGCCTGCGGCCTCGTGCCTATCGCCCACGGTTGCTAGGGTGCTGTAACTGGTTGCTATGGTGTGGCTTTGAAGATTTAGGGCCATTACTTATTGGCTGCTTGATAAAATAAATCCTCCTAGGGAGAGAGAGAGGTCTGCCTGACAGCAGGGCTGTCAGGCCCTTTTGTGTCTGTGTGAAAATGACAGTTGGGATTTGAATTTTTGAAAGTTCCGCAATGTTAAGTCAATGGGAGTTTTTTCCGAGTTTGATCGCAGTTTTTAGGAAAACCGTAAGTCCGATCAGTTAGAAAAGATATAGCAACTCGAGTCAGAACAGTTTGAGTGTCCGTGCCGAGTTTGGAGTATGTGGAGTTAAAGCTCTAGGAGGAGTTAGAGTTTGAAATTTTAGTCTCAGAAAAAGAATAATAATAATAATAATAATAAGTTTAAGTACAATATCAGTAAGTTGGCTCTCCAAGCCAACTTAATAATAAGTTTAAATAGGATTTCAGTAAGTTGGCTCTCCAAGCCAACTTAATAATAATAACTAGAAAAAAGTTTGATGAGACAAACTTTAAGTTGGCTTGAAAAAGCCAGACCAGAGAGTTTGAAGAAGTTTAAAATAGTTTGAAGTTTGATAGATGGATTAGTTAGAAAGACAGAATAGTTAGAAAGAAAGAAAACGATAAGTTAGAAAGAAAAGAAAGATTAGTTAGAAAGAAAGGTTAGTTAGAAAGAAAGAAAAAAACAAAGATTAGTTAAAAAGAATGAAAGATTAGTTAGAAAAAAAAGAAGAAAGTTTAGTTAGAAAAAAGAAGAAAGATTAGTTAGAAAGGATGAATGAAAGAAAGATTAGTTCGAAAGAAAGAAAGATTAGTTAGAAAGAAAGAAAAAAGAAAGATTAGTTAGAAAGACAGAAAGAAAGAAAGATTAGTTAGAAAGAAAGAAGAAAGTTTAGTTAGAAAAAAGAAGAAAGATTAGTTAGAATGAATGAAAGAAAGATTAGTTAGAAAGAAAGGAAGAAAGAAAGAAAGAAAGATTAGTTAGAAAGAGAGAAAAAAGAAAGAAAGAAAGAAAGAAAGAAAGATTAGTTAGAAAAAAGAAAGATAGATTAGTTATAAAGAAAGAAAGAAAGAAAGAATAGTTAGAAAGAAAGAAAGAAAGAAAGAAAGAAAGAAAGAAAGAAAGAAAGAAAGAAAGAAAAAAAGAAAAAAGAAAGATTAGTTAGAAAGAAAGAAAGAAAGAAAGATTAGTTAGAAAGAAAGAAAGAAAAAAAGAAAGAAAGAAGAAATATTAGTTAGAAAGAAAGAAAGAAATAAAGAAAGAAGAAATATTAGTTAGAAAGAAAGAAAGAAAGAAAGAAAGAAAGAAAGAAAGAAAGAAAGAAAGAAGAAAGATTAGCTAAAAAAGGAAGAAAGATTAGTTAGAAAGAGAGAAAGAAAGAAAGAAGAAAGATTAGTTAGAAAGAAAGAAAGAAGAAAGATTAGTTAGAAAGAAAGAAAGAAAGAAAGAAAGAAAGATTAGTTAGAAAGAAAGAAAGAAAGAAAGAAAGAAAGAAAGGAAGAAAGAAAGAAAGAAAGAAAGAAAGAAAGAAAGAAAGAAGAAAGAAAGATTAGTTAGACAGAAAGAAAGAAAGATTAGGTAGAGAGAAAGAGAGAGAGAGAAAGAAAGAAAGATAGATTAGGTAGAAAGAAAGAAAGAAAGAAAGAAAGAAAGAAAGAAAGAAAGAAAGAAAGATTGGTTAGAAAGAGAGAAAAAAGAAAGAAAGAAAGAAAGATTAGTTAGAAAAAAGAAAGATAGATTAGTTATAAAGAAAGAAAGAAAGAATAGTTAGAAAGAAAGAAAGAAAGAAAGAAAGAAAGAAAGAAAGAAAGAAAGAAAGAAAAAAGAAAGATTAGTTAGAAAGAAAGAAAGAAAGAAAGAAAGATTAGTTAGAAAAAAAGAAAGAAAGAAAGAAAGAAAGAAAGAAAGAAAGAAAGAAAGAAAAAAAGAAAGATTAGTTAGAAAGAAAGAAAGAAAGAAAGAAAGAAAGATTAGTTAGAAAGAAAGAAAGAAAGAAAGAAGAAATATTAGTTAGAAAGAAAGAAAGAAAGAAAGAAAGAAAGAAAGAAAGAAAGAAAGAAAGAAGAAATATTAGTTAGAAAGAAAGAAAGAAAGAAAGAAAGAAAGAAGAAAGATTAGCTAAAAAAGGAAGAAAGATTAGTTAGAAAGAGAGAAAGAAAGAAAGAAGAAAGATTAGTTAGAAAGAAAGAAAGAAAGAAGAAAGATTAGTTAGAAAGAAAGAAAGAAAGAAAGAAAGAAAGAAAGAAAGATTAGCTAAAAAAGGAAGAAAGATTAGTTAGAAAGAGAGAAAGAAAGAAAGAAGAAAGATTAGTTAGAAAGAAAGAAAGAAGAAAGATTAGTTAGAAAGAAAGAAAGAAAGAAGAAAGATTAGCTAAAAAAGGAAGAAAGATTAGTTAGTAAGAGAGAAAGAAAGAAAGAAAGAAGAAAGATTAGTTAGAAAGAAAGAAAGAAGAAAGATTAGTTAGAAAGAAAGAAAAAAAGAAAGAAAGATTAGTTAGAAAGAAAGAAAGAAGAAAGATTAGTTAGAAAGAAAGAAAGAAAGAAAGATTAGTTAGAAAGAAAGAAAGAAAGAAAGAAAGAAAGAAAGAAAGAAGAAAGAAAGATTAGTTAGAAAGAAAGAAAGATTAGGTAGAGAGAAAGAGAGAGAGAGAAAGAAAGAAAGATAGATTAGGTAGAAAGAAAGAAAGAAAGAAAGAAAGAAAGAAAGAAAGAAAGAAAGAAAGATTAGTTAGAAAGAGAGAAAAAAGAAAGAAAGAAAGAAGGATTAGTTAGAAAGAAAGAAGGATTAGTTAGAAAGAAAGAATGATTAGGTAGAAAGAAAGAAAGAAAGAAAGAAAGAGAGAAAGAAAGAAAGAAAGAAAGAAGATAGATTAGTTAGAAAGAAAGAAAGAAAGAAAGAAAGAAAGAAAGAAAGAAAGAAAGAAAGAAAGAAGAAAGATTAGTTAGAAAGAAAGAAAGAAAGAAAGAAAGAAGAAAGATTAGTTAGAAAGAAAGATTAGTTAGAAAGAAAGAAAGAAAGAAAGAAAGAAAGAAAGAAAGAAAGAAAGAAGAAATATTAGTTAGAAAGAAAGAAAGAAAGAAAGAAAGAAAGAAGGAAGAAAGAAAGAAAGAAAGAAAGAAAGAAAGAAAGAAAGAAGAAAGATTAGTTAGAAAGTAAGAAAGAAAGAAAGAAAGAAGAAAGATTAGTTAGAAAGAAAGAAAGAAAGAAAGAAAGAAAGAAAGAAAGAAAGAAAGAAAGAATAAAGATTAGTTAGAAAGAAAGAAAGAAAGAAAGAAAGAAAGAAAGAAAGAAAGAAGAAATATTAGTTAGAAAGAAAGAAAGAAAGAAAGAAAGAAAGAAAGAAAGAAAGAAAGAAAGAAAGAAAGAAAGAAGAAATATTAGTTAGAAAGAAAGAAAGAAAGAAGAAAGATTAGTTAGAAAGAAAGAAAGATTAGTTAGAAAGAAAGAAAAAAAGAAAGAAGAAAGATTAGTTAGAAAGAAAGAAAGAAAGAAAGAAGAAAGATTAGCTAGAAAGAAAGAAAGAAAGAAAGAAAGAAAGAAAGAAAGAAAGAAAGAAAGAAAGAAAGAAAGAAAGAAAGAAAGAAATATTAGTTAGAAAGAAAGAAAGAAAGAAAGAAAGAAAGAAAGAAAGAAGAAAGATTAGTTAGAAAGAAAGAAAGATCAGTTAGAAAGAGAGAAAGAAAGAAAGAAGAAAGATTAGTTAGAAGGAAAGAAAGAAAGAAAGAAAGAAAGAAAGAAAGAAAGAAAGACAGAAAGAAGAAAGATTAGTTAGAAAGAAAGAAAGAAAGAAAGAAAGAAAGAAAGAAAGAAGAAAGATTAGTTAGATAGAAAGAAAGAATAAAGATTAGTTAGAAAGAAAGAAAGAAAGAAAGAAAGAAAGAAAGAAAGAAAGAAAGAAAGAAAGAAAGAAGAAAGATTAGTTAGAAAGAAAGAAAAAAAGAAAGAAGAAAGATTAGTTAGAAAGAAAGAAAGAAAGAAAGAAAAAATATTAGTTAGAAAAAAAGAAAGAAACAAAGAAAGAAAGAAAGAAAGAAAGAAGAAATATTAGTTAGAAAGAAAGAAAGAAAGAAAGAAAGAAAGAAAGAAAGAAAGAAAGAAAGAAAGAAGAAAGATTAGTTAGAAAGAAAGAACAATTAGTTAGAAAGAAAGAAAAAAAGAAAGAAGAAAGATTAGTTAGAAGGAAAGAACGATTAGTTAGAAAGAAAGAAAAAAAGAAAGAAGAAAGATTAGTTAGAAGGAAAGAAAGAAAGAAAGAAAGAAAGAAAGAAAGAAAGAAAGAAAGAAAGAAAGAAGAAATATTAGTTAGAAAGAAAGAAAGAAAGAAAGAAAGAAAGAAAGAAAGAAAGAAAGAAAGAAGAAATATTAGTTAGAAAGAAAGAAAGAAAGAAGAAAGATTAGTTAGAAAGAAAGAAAGATTAGTTAGAAAGAAAGAAAAAAAGAAAGAAGAAAGATTAGTTAGAAAGAAAGAAAGAAAGAAAGAAAGAAAGAAAGAAGAAAGATTAGCTAGAAAGAAAGAAAGAAAGAAAGAAAGAAAGAAAGAAAGAAGAAAGATTAGTTAGAAAGAGAGAAAGAAAGAAAGAAGAAAGATTAGTTAGAAGGAAAGAAAGAAAGAAAGAAAGAAAGAAAGAAAGAAAGAAAGAAAGAAAGAAAGAAAGATTAGTTAGAAAGAAAAAAAGAAAGAAAGATTAGTTAGAAAGAAAGAAGATTAGTTAGAAAGAAAGAAAGACAGAAAGAAGAAAGATTAGTTAGAAAGAAAGAAAGATTAGTTACAAAAAAAAGAAAGATTAGTTAGAAAAAAAGAAAGATTAGTTAGAAAGAAAGAAAGATTAGTTAGTTAGAAAGATAGATCAGTAAGAAAGAAAGAAAAAGAAAGATTAGTTAGAAAGAAAGAAAGATAGATAGATTAGTTAAAAAGAAAGAAAGATAGATAGATTAGTTAAAAAGAAAGATAGATAGATTAGTTAGAAAGAAAGATAGATAGATTAGTTAAAAAAAGAAAGATAGATTAGTTAGAAAGAAAGAAAGATGGATTACTTAGAAAGAAAGAAAGATTAGTTAGAAAGAATGAAAGAAAGATTAGTTAGAAAGAAAGAAAGATGGATTAGTCAGAAAGAAAGAATGATGGATTAGTTAGAAAGAAAGAAAGAAAGAAAGAAAGAAAGAATGATTAGTTAGAAAGAAAGAAAAGATCAGTTAGAAAGAAATAAAGAAAGATTAGTTAGAAAAACAGAAAGAAAGATAAGATAGAAAGAAAGATAGATCAGTAAGAAAGAAAGAAAGAAAGAAAGAGAAAGAAAGACATTAGTTGGAAAGAAAGAAATAAAAAGAAAGAAAGACTAGGTAAAAAGAAAGAAAGATAATTAGAAAGAAAGAAAGAAAGATTAGTTAGAAAAAAAGAAAAGATTAGTTAGAAAGAAATAAAGAAAGATTAGTTAGAAAGACAGAAAGAAAGATAGATCAGTAAGAAAGAAAGAAGGATGGATTAGTTAGAAGGAAAGAAAGAAAGAAAGAAAGATTAGTTAGAAAGAAAGAAAAGATTAGTTAGAAAGAAATAAAGATAGATAGATAGAAAGATAGATAGATAGATATATTGGTTAGAAAGATAGATAGATAGATTAGTTAGAAAGATAGATAGATAGATTAGTTAGAAAGATAGATAGATAGATTATTTAGAAAGATAGATAGATAGATAGATAGATAGATAGATAGATAGATAGATAGATAGATAGATAGATAGATAGATAGATTAGTTAGAAAGATAAATAGATTAGTTAGAAAGAAAGATCGATAGATAGATAAGTTAGAAAGATAGATAGATTAGTTAGATAGATAGATCGAAAGATAGATAGATAGTTTAGTTAGAAAGATAGATATAGATAGATAGATTAGTTAGAAAGATAGATAGATAGATATATTAGTTAGAAAGATAGATAGATAGATTAGTTAGAAAGATAGATAGATAGATTATTTAGAAAGATAGATAGATAGATAGATAGAGATAGATAGATAGATAGATAGATAGATTGATAGATAGATAGATAGATAGATAGATAGATAGATAGATAGATAGATAGATAGATAGATAGATAGATAGATAGATAGATAGATAGATTAGTAAGAAAGATAAATAGATTAGTTAGAAAGAAAGATCGATAGATAGATTAGTTAGAAAGATAGATAGATTAGTTAGATAGATAGATTATTTAGAAAGATAGATAGATAGATAGATAGATAGATAGATAGATAGATAGATAGAGATAGATAGATAGATAGATAGATAGATAGATAGATAGATAGATAGATAGATAGATTAGTTAGAAAGATAAATAGATTAGTTAGAAAGAAAGATCGATAGATAGATAGATTAGATAGATAGATAGATAGATAGATAGATAGATAGATAGATAGATAGATAGATAGATAGATAGATATTAGTACATTGAATGGTAATTTAATTGAGTCTAGGGCTTCAGGGAGTTTAGATTTGAGTTTTTATGTTGTGCACTACAGGGCCACCGTAGCCTTGGCTCATTTTGAACATGCTGCAATGAAAGTCTATGGGAATTTTATGATATTTAATATTAATTTTTAAGAAAACTGTAAGTCCGATCAGTTAGAAAAGATATAGCACACCGAGTCAGAACAGTTTGAGTGTCTGTGCCGAGTTTGGAGTATGTGGAGTTAAAGCTCTAGGAGGAGTTAGAGTTGTAAATTTGAGTAAGAAGAATAATAATAATAATAACTAGAAAAAAGTTTGATGAGACAAACTTTAAGTTGGCTTGAAAAAGCCAGACCAGAGAGTTTGAAGAAGTTTAAAATAGTTTGAAGTTTGATAGATGGATTAGTTAGAAAGAAAGAAGAAAGTTTAGTTAGAAAGAAAGAAGAAAGATTAGTTAGAAAGAAAGAAGGATGGATTAGTTAGAAAGAATGAAAGAAAGATTAGTTGGAAAGAAAGAAAGAATGATTAGTTAGAAAGAAAGAAAGATAGATAGATTAGTTAGAAAGAAAGATAGATAGATTAGTTAAAAAGAAAGAAAGATAGATTAGTTAGAAAGAAAGAAAGAAAGAAAGAAAGACTAGTTAGAAAGAAAGAAAGAAAGATGGATTACTTAGAAAGAAAGAAAGATTAGTTAGAAAGAAAGAAAGAAGAAAGATTAGTTAGAAAGAGAGAAAGAAAGAAAGAAGAAAGATTAGTTAGAAAGAAAGAAAGAAAGAAGAAAGATTAGTTAGAAATAAAGAAAGAAAGAAAGAAAGAAAGAAAGAAAGAAAGAAAGAAGAAAGATTAGTTAGAAAGAAAGAAAGAAAGATTAGTTAGAAAGAAAGAAAGATTAGTTAGAAAGAAAGAAAGAAAGAAAGAAGAAAGATTAGTTAGAAAGAAAGAAAGATTAGTTAGAAAGAAAGAAAGAAAGAAAGAAGAAAGATTAGTTAGAAAGAGAGAAAGAAAGAAAGATTAGTTAGAAAGAAAGAAAGAAAGATTAGTAAGAAAGAAAGAAAGAAAGAAAGAAAGAAAGAAAGAAAGAAGAAAGATTAGTTAGAAAGAAAGAAAGAAAGAAAGAAAGAAAGAAAGAAAGAAGAAAGATTAGTTATAAAGAAAGAAAGATTAGTTAGAAAGAAAGAAAGATAGATTAGTTAGAAAGAAAGAAAGAAAGACTAGTTAGAAAGAAAGAAAGAAAGATGGATTACTTAGAAAGAAAGAAAGATTAGTTAGAAAGAATGAAAGAAAGAAAGATTAGTTAGAAAGAAAGAAAGAAAATTAGTTAGAAAGAAAGAAAGAAAGAAAAGATCATCAGTTAGAAAGAAAGATTAGTTAGTTAGAAAGAAAGATAGATCAGTAAGAAAGAAAGATTAGTTAGAAAGAAAGAAAGATTAGTTAGAAAGAAAGAAAGATTAGTTACAAAAGAAAGAAAGATTAGTTAGAAAGAAAGAAAGATTAGGTAGAAAGAAAGAAAGATTAGTTAGTTAGAAAGATAGATCAGTAAGAAAGAAAGAAAGAAAGAAAGAAAGATTAGTTAGAAAGAAAGATTAGTTAGAAAGAAAGAAAGATAGATAGATTAGTTAAAAAGAAAGAAAGATAGATAGATTAGTTAAAAAGAAAGATAGATAGATTAGTTAGAAAGAAAGATAGATAGATAGATTAGTTAAAAAGAAAGAAAGATAGATTAGTTAGAAAGAAAGAAAGATGGATTACTTAGAAAGAAAGAAAGATTAGTTAGAAAGAATGAAAGAAAGATTAGTTAGAAAGAAAGAAAGATGGATTAGTCAGAAAGAAAAAATGATGGATTAGTTAGAAAGAAAGAAAGAATGATTATTTAGAAAGAAAGAAAAGATCAGTTAGAAAGAAATAAAGAAAGATTAGTTAGAAAGACAGAAAGAAAGATAAGATAGAAAGAAAGATAGATCAGTAAGAAAGAAAGAAAGAAAGAAAGAAAGATTAGGTAAAAAGAAAGAAAGATTAATTAGAAAGAAAGAAAGAAAGATAATTAGAAAGAAAGAAAGAAAGAAAGAAAGAAAGAAAGATTAGTTAGAAAAAAAGAAAAGATTAGTTAGAAAGAAATAAAGAAAGATTAGTTAGAAAGACAGAAAGAAAGATAGATCAGTAAGAAAGAAAGAAGGATGGATTAGTTAGAAAGAAAAAAAGAAAGAAAGATTAGTTAGGAAGATAGATAGATAGAGATAGATAGATAGATAGATAGATAGATAGATAGATAGATAGATAGATAGATAGATTAGTTAGAAAGATAAATAGATTAGTTAGAAAGATAAATAGATTAGTTAGAAAGAAAGATCGATAGATAGATAGATTAGTTAGAAAGATAGATAGATTAGATAGATAGATAGATAGATAGATAGATAGATAGATAGATAGATAGATAGATAGATAGATAGATAGATAGATAGATTAGTTAAAAAGAAAGATAGATAGATTAGTTAAAAAGAAAGAAAGATAGATAGATTAGTTAAAAAGAAAGAAAGATAGATAGATTAGTTAGAAAGAAAGATATATAGATTAGTTAAAAAGAAAGAAAGATAGATAGATTAGTTAAAAAGAAAGAAAGAAAGACTAGTTAGAAAGAAAGAAAGAAAGATGGATTACTTAGAAAGAAAGAAAGAATAGTTAGAAAGAATGAAAGAAAGAAAGATTAGTTAGAAAGAAAGAAAGAAAGAAAGAAAGAAAGAAAGAAGAAAGATTAGTTAGAAAGAAAGAAAGAAAGAAAGAAAGAAAGAAAGAAAGAAAGAAAGAAAGAAAGAAAGAAAGAAAGAAAGAAGAAAGATTAGTTAGAAAGAAAGAAAGAAAGATTAGTTAGAAAGTAAGAAAGTAAGAAAGAAAGAAAGAAAGAAAGAAAGAAAGAAAGAAGAAAGATTAGTTAGAAAGAAAGAAAGAAAGAAAGAAAGA
The DNA here is from genome assembly GCA_030578255.1 of Tiaroga cobitis. Taxonomy (NCBI): domain Eukaryota; kingdom Metazoa; phylum Chordata; class Actinopteri; order Cypriniformes; family Leuciscidae; genus Tiaroga; species Tiaroga cobitis. The sequence goes on from CM060592.1 coordinate 9,226,067, forward strand.
AAGAAAGAAAGAAAGAAGAAAGATTAGTTAGAAAGAAAGAAAGATTAGTTAGAAAGAAAGAAAGAAAGAAGAAAGATTAGTTAGAAAGAAAGAAAGATTAGTTAGAAAGAAAGAAAGAAAGAAAGAAAGGAAGAAAGAAAGAAAGAAGAAAGATTAGTTAGAGAGAAAGAAAGAAAGAAAGAAGAAAGATTAGTTAGAAAGAAAGAAAGAAAGATTAGTTAGAAAGAAAGAAAGAAAGAAAGAAAGAAAGAAAGAAAGAAAGAAAGAAGAAAGATTAGTTAGAAAGTAAGAAAGAAAGAAAGAAAGAAGAAAGATTAGTTAGAGAGAAAGAAAGAAAGAAAGAAGAAAGATTAGTTAGAAAGAAAGAAAGAAAGATTAGTTAGAAAGAAAGAAAGAAAGAAAGAAAGAAAGAAAGAAAGAAAGAAAAAAAGAAAGAAAGAAAGATTAGTTAGAAAGAAAGAAAGAAAGAAAGAAAGAAAGAATATTAGTTAGAAAGAAAGAAAGAAAGATTAGTTAGAAAGAAAGAAAGAAAGAAAAAAGAAAGAAATATTAGGAAGAAAGAAAGAAAGAAAGAAAGAAAGAAAGAATGATTAGTTAGAAAGAAAGAAAAGATCAGTTAGAAAGAAATAAAGAAAGATTAGTTAGAAAGACAGAAAGAAAGATAAGATAGAAAGAAAGATAGATCAGTAAGAAAGAAAGAAAGAAAGAAAGAAAGAAAGAAAGAAAGAAAGAAAGAAAGAGATTAGTTGGAAAGAAAGAAAGAAAAAGAAAGAAAGATAATTAGAAAGAAAGAAAGAAAGAAAGAAAGAAAGAAAGAAAGAAAGAAAGAAAGAAAGAAAGAAAGAAAGAAAAGATCATCAGTTAGAAAAAGATTAGTTAGTTAGAAAGAAAGATAGATCAGTAAGAAAGAAAGAAAGATTAGTTAGAAAGAAAGAAAGATTAGTTAGAAAGAAAGAAAGATTAGTTACAAAAGAAAGAAAGATTAGTTAGAAAGAAAGAAAGATTAGTTAGAAAGAAAGAAAGATTAGTTAGTTAGAAAGATAGATCAGTAAGAAAGAAAGAAAGAAAGAAAGATTAGTTAGAAAGAAAGTTTAGTTAGAAAGAAAGAAAGATAGATAGATTAGTTAAAAAGAAAGAAAGATAGATAGATTAGTTAAAAAGAAAGAAAGATAGATTAGTTAGAAAGAAAGATAGATAGATTAGTTAAAAAGAAAGATAGATAGATTAGTTAGAAAGAAAGATAGATAGATTAGTTAAAAAGAAAGAAAGATAGATTAGTTAGAAAGAAAGAAAGATGGATTACTTAGAAAGAAAGAAAGATTAGTTAGAAAGAATGAAAGAAAGATTAGTTAGAAAGAAAGAAAGATGGATTAGTCAGAAAGAAAGAATGATGGATTAGTTAGAAAGAAAGAAAGAAAGAAAGAAAGAAAGAAAGAAAGAAAGAAAGAAAGATTAGTTAGAAAGAAAAAAAGATCAGTTAGAAAGAAATAAAGAAAGATTAGTTAGAAAGACAGAAAGAAAGATAAGATAGAAAGAAAGATAGATCAGTAAGAAAGAAAGAAAGAAAGAAAGAAAGAGATTAGTTGGAAAGAAAGAAAGAAAAAGAAAGAAAGATTAGGTAAAAAGAAAGAAAGATAATTAGAAAGAAAGAAAGAAAGATTAGTTAGAAAAAAAGAAAAGATTAGTTAGAAAGAAATAAAGAAAGATTAGTTAGAAAGACAGAAAGAAAGATAGATCAGTAAGAAAGAAAGAAGGATGGATTAGTTAGAAGGAAAGAAAGAAAGAAAGAAAGAAAGAAAGAAAGAAAGAAAGAAAGAAAGAAAGAAAGAAAGAAAGAAAGAAAGAAAGAAAGATTAGTTAGAAAGAAAGAAAGATAGATAGATAGATAGATAGATAGATAGATAGATAGATAGATAGATAGATAGATAGATTAGTTAGAAAGATAGATAGATAGATTAGTTAGAAAGATAGATAGATAGATTATTTAGAAAGATAGATAAGATAGATAGATAGATAGATAGATAGATAGATAGATAGATAGATTAGTTAGAAAGAAAGAAAGATTAGTTAGAAAGAAAGAAAGATTAGTTTGTTAGAAAGATAGATCAGTAAGAAAGAAAGAAAGATTAGTTAGAAAGAAAGATTAGTTAGAAAGAAAGAAAGATAGATAGATTAGTTAAAAAGAAAGAAAGATAGATAGATTAGTTAAAAAGAAAGATAGATAGATTAGTTAGAAAGAAAGATAGATAGATTAGTTAGAAAGAAAGATAGATAGATTAGTTAAAAAGAAAGAAAGATAGATTAGTTAGAAAGAAAGATAGATAGATTAGTTAAAAAGAAAGAAAGATAGATTAGTTAGAAAGAAAGAAAGATGGATTACTTAGAAAGAAAGAAAGATTAGTTAGAAAGAATGAAAGAAAGATTAGTTAGAAAGAAAGAAAGATGGATTAGTCAGAAAGAAAGAATGATGGATTAGTAAGAAAGAAAGAAAGAAAGAAAGAAAGAAAGAAAGAAAGAAAGAAAGAAAGAAAGAAAGATTAGTTAGAAAGAAAGAAAAGATCAGTTAGAAAGAAATAAAGAAAGATTAGTTAGAAAGACAGAAAGAAAGATAAGATAGAAAGAAAGATAGATCAGTAAGAAAGAAAGAAAGAAAGAAAGAAAGAAAGAAAGAAAGAGATTAGCTGGAAAGAAAGAAAGAAAAAGAAAGAAAGATTAGGTAAAAAGAAAGAAAGATAATTAGAAAGAAAGAAAGAAAGATTAGTTAGAAAAAAAGAAAAGATTAGTTAGAAAGAAATAAAGAAAGATTAGTTAGAAAGAAAGAAAAGATTAGTTAGAAAGAAATAAAGATAGATAGATAGATAGATAGATAGATAGATAGATAGATAGATAGATAGATAGATAGATAGATAGATAGAAAGATAGATAGATAGATATATTAGTTAGAAAGATAGATAGATAGATTAGTTAGAAAGATAGATAGATAGATTATTTAGAAAGATAGATAAGATAGATAGATAGATAGATAGATAGATAGATAGATAGATAGATAGATAGATAGATAGATTAGTTAGAAAGATAAATAGATTAGTTAGAAAGAAAGATCGATAGATAGATAGATTAGTTAGAAAGATAGATAGATTAGTTAGATAGATAGATTATTTAGATAGATAGATAGATAGATAGATAGATAGATAGATAGATAGATAGATAGATAGATAGATAGATATTAGTACATTGAATGGTAGTTTAACTGAGTCTAGGGCTTCAGGGAGTTTAGATTTGAGTTTTTATGTTGTGCACTACTGGGCCACCGTAGCCTTGGCTCATTTTGAACATGCTGCAATGAAAGTCTATGGGAATTTTATGATATTTAATATTAATTTTTAAGAAAACTGTAAGTCCGATCAGTTAGAAAAGATATAGCACACCGAGTCAGAACAGTTTGAGTGTCCATGCCGAGTTTGGAGTATGTGGAGTTAAAGCTCTAGGAGGAGTTAGAGTTGTAAATTTGAGTAAGAAGAATAATAATAATAATAATAATAATAAGTTTAAATAGGATTTCAGTAAGTTGGCTCTCCAAGCCAACTTAATAATAATAACTAGAAAAAAGTTTGATGAGACAAACTTTAAGTTGGCTTGAAAAAGCCAGACCAGAGAGTTTGAAGAAGTTTAAAATAGTTTGAAGTTTGATAGATGGATTAGTTAGAAAGAAAGAATAGTTAGAAAGAAAGAAAACGATAAGTTAGAAAGAAAAGAAAGATTAGTTAGAAAGAAAGGTTAGTTAGAAAGAAAAAAACAAAGATTAGTTAAAAAGAATGAAAGATTAGTTAGAAAGAAAGAAGAAAGTTTAGTTAGAAAAAAGAAGAAAGATTAGTTAGAAAGGATGAATGAAAGAAAGATTAGTTAGAAAGAAAGAAAGATTAGTTAGAAAGAAAGAAAAAAAAGATTAGTTAGAAAGACAGAAAGAAAGAAAGAAAGATTAGTTAGAAAGAAAGAAGAAAGTTTAGTTAGAAAAAAGAAGAAAGATTAGTTAGAATGAATGAAAGAAAGATTAGTTAGAAAGAAAGAAAGAAAGAAAGAAAGATTAGTCAGAAAGAAAGAAAAAAGAAAGATTTGTTAGAAAGAAAAAAAGAAAGAAAAGAAAGAAGAAAGAAAGACAGATAGAAAGAAAGACTAGTTAGAAAGATTAGTAAGAAAGAAAGGATAAAAGAAAGAAAGATGAGGTAGAAAAAATAGAAAGATTAGTTAGAAAAAAGATAGATTAGTTAGAAAGAAAGAAAGGAAAGATAGATTAGTTAGAAAGAAAGATTAGTCAGAAAGAAAAAAGAGATTAGTTAGAAAGAAAGAAAGATAGATTAGTTAGAAAGAAAGAAAGATTAGTTAGAAAAAAGAAAGATAGATTAGTTATGAAGAAAGAAAGAAAGAAAGAAAGAAAGAAAGAAAGATTAGTTAGAAAGAAAGAAAGAAAGAAATAAAGAAGAAAGAAAGAAAGAAGAAATATTAGTTAGAAAGAAAGAAAGAAAGAAAGAAAGAAAGAAGAAAGATTAGCTAAAAAAAGGAAGAAAGATTAGTTAGAAAGAGAGAAAGAAAGAAAGAAGAAAGATTAGTTAGAAAGAAAGAAAGAAGAAAGATTAGTTAGAAAGAAAGAAAGAAAGAAAGAAAGAAAGAAAGATTAGTTAGAAAGAAAGAAGAAAGATTAGTTAGAAAGATTAGTTAGAAAGAAAGAAAGAAAGAAAGAAAGAAAGAAGAAAGAATAGTTAGAAAGAAAGAAATAAAGATTAGTTTGAAAGAAAGAAAGAAAGAAAGCAAGAAAGAAAGAAAGAAAGAAGATAGATTAGTTAGAAAGAAAGAAAGACAGAAGAAAGATTAGTTAGAAAGAAAGAAAGAAAGAAAGAAAGAAAGAAAAAAAGAAAGATTAGTTAGAAAGAAAGAAAGAAAGAAAGAAAGAAAGAAAGAAAGAAGAAAGATTAGTTAGAAAGAAAGAAAGAAAGAAAGAAGAAAGAAAGATTAGTTAGAAAGAAAGAAAGATTAGGTAGAGAGAAAGAGAGAGAGAGAAAGAAAGAAAGATAGATTAGGTAGAAAGAAAGAAAGAAAGAAAGAAAGAAAGAAAGAAAGAAAGAAAGAAAGAAAGAAAGATTAGTTAGAAAGAAAGAAAGAAATAAAGAAGAAAGAAAGAAAGAAAAAATATTAGTTAGAAAGAAAGAAAGAAAGAAAGAAAGAAAGAAAGAAAGAAGAAAGATTAGCTAAAAAAGGAAGAAAGATTAGTTAGAAAGAGAGAAAGAAAGAAAGAAGATTAGTTAGAAAGAAAGAAAGAAAGAAAGAAAGAAGAAAGAAAGAAAGAAGAAATATTAGTTAGAAAGAAAGAAAGAAAGAAAGAAAGAAAGAAAGAAGAAAGATTAGCTAAAAAAGGAAGAAAGATTAGTTAGAAAGAGAGAAAGAAAGAAAGAAGAAAGATCAGTTAGAAAGAAAGAAAGAAGAAAGATTAGTTAGAAAGAAAGAAAGAAAGAAAGAAAGAAAGAAAGATTAGTTAGAAAGAAAGAAGAAAGATTAGTTAGAAAGATTAGTTAGAAAGAAAGAAAGAAAGAAAGAAAGAAAGAAAGAAAGAAGAAAGAATAGTTAGAAAGAAAGAAATAAAGAAAGAAGAAAGATTAGTTTGAAAGAAAGAAAGAAAGAAAGAAAGAAATAAAGAAAGAAAGAAGATAGATTAGTTAGAAAGAAAGAAAGACAGAAGAAAGATTAGTTAGAAAGAAAGAAAGAAAGAAAGAAAGAAAGAAAGAAAGAAAAAAAGAAAGATTAGTTAGAAAGAAAGAAAGAAAGAAAGAAAGAAAGAAAGAAAGAAGAAAGATTAGTTAGAAAGAAAGAAAGAAAGAAAGAAGAAAGAAAGATTAGTTAGAAAGAAAGAAAGATTAGGTAGAGAGAAAGAGAGAGAGAGAAAGAAAGAAAGATAGATTAGGTAGAAAGAAAGAAAGAAAGAAAGAAAGAAAGAAAGAAAGAAAGAAAGAAAGAAAGAAAGAAAGAAAGAAAGATAATTAGAAAGAAAGAAAGAAAGAAAGATTAGTTAGAAAAAAGAGAGATAATATAGAAAGAAAGAAGGATGGATTAGTTAGAAAGAAAGATAGATTAGTTAAAAAGAAAGAAAGATAGATTAGTTAGAAAGAAAGAAAGACTAGTTAGAAAGAAAGAAAGAAAGATGGATTACTTAGAAAGAAAGAAAGATTCGTTAGAAAGAAAGAAAGAAAGAAAGAAAGAAAGAAAGAAAAGATGATCAGTTAGAAAGAAAGATTAGTTAGTTAGAAAGAAAGAAAGAAAAATTAGTTACAAAGAAAGAAAGAAAGAAAGAAAGATTAGTTAGTTAGAAAGATAGATCAGTAAGAAAGAAAGAAAGAAAGAAAGAAAGAAAGAAAGAAAGAAAGAAAGAAGAAATATTAGCTAGAAAGAAAGAAAGAAAGAAGAAAGATTAGTTAGAAAGAGAGAAAGAAAGAAAGAAGAAAGATTAGTTAGAAAGAAAGAAAGAAAGAAAGAAGAAAGATTAGTTAGAAAGAAAGAAAGAAAGAAAGAAAGAAGAAAGATTAGTTAGAAAGAAAGAAAGAAAGAAAAATTAGTTAGAAAGAAAGTAAGAAAGAAAGAAAGAAAGAAAGAAGAAAGATTAGTTAGGAAGAAAGAAAGAAAGAAGAAAGATTAGTTAGAAAGAAAGATTAGTTAGAAAGAAAGAAAGAAAGAAAGAAAGAAAGAAAGAAAGAAAGAAAGAAAGAAGAAAGATTAGTTAGAAAGAAAGAAAGAAGAAAGATTAGTTAGAAAGAAAGAAAGAAAGAAAGAAAGATTAGTTAGAAAGTAAGAAAGAAAGAAAGAAAGAAAGAAAGAAAGAAAGAAAGAAAGAAAGAAAGAAAGAAAGAAAGAAAGAAGAAAGATTAGTTAAAAAGAAAGAAAGAAAGAAGAAAGATTAGTTAGAAAGAAAGAAAGATTAGTTAGAAAGAAAGAAAGAAAGAAAGAAAGAAAGAAAGAAAGAAAGAAAGAAAGAAAGAAAGAAGATTAGTTAGAAAGAAAGAAAGATTAGTTAGAAAGAAAGAAAGAAAGAAGAAAGATTAGTTAGAAAGCGAGAAAGAAAGAAAGAAAGAAAGAAGAAAGATTAGTTAGAAAGAAAGAAAGATTAGTTAGAAAGTAAGAAAGAAAGAAAGAAAGAAAGAAAGAAAGAAAGAAGAAAGATTAGTTAGAAAGAAAGAAAGAAAGAAAGAAAGAAAGAAAGAAAGAAGAAAGATTAGTTAGAAAGTAAGAAAGAAAGAAAGAAAGAAGATTAGTTAGAAAGAAAGAAAGAAAGATTAGTTAGAAAGAAAGAAAGAAAGAAAGAAAGAAAGAAAGAAAGAAAGAAAGAAAGAAAGAAAGAAAAGTTAGAAAGAAAGATAGATTAGTTAGAAAGAAAGAAAGATTAGTTAGAAAGAAAGAAAAGTTAGAAAGAAAGAAAGATTAGTTAGAAAGTAAGAAAGATAGATTAGTTAGAAATGAAGAAAAAAAGACTAGTTAGAAAGAAAGATAGATTAGTTAGAAAGAAAGAAAGATAGATTAGTTAGAAAGAAAGATAGATAGATTAGTTAGAAAGAAAGAAAGATTAGTTAGAAAGAAAAAAGATAGATTAGTTAGAAAGAAAGAAAGATTAGTTAGAAAGAAAGAAAGATTAGTTAGAAAGAAAGAAAGATAGATTAGTTAGAAATAAAGAAAAAAAGATTAGTTAGAAAGAAAGATAGATTAGTTAGAAAGAAAGAAAGATAGATTAGTTAGAAAGAAAGATAGATAGATTAGTTAGAAAGAAAGAAAGATTAGTTAGAAAGAAAGATAGATAGATTAGTTAGAAAGAAAGATTATTTAGAAAGAAAGAAAGATTAGTTAGAAAGAAAGAAAGATTATTTAGAAAGAAAGAAAGATTAGTTAGAAAGAAAGAAAGAAAGAAAGAAAGAAAGAAAGAAAGAGTAGTTAGAAAGAAAGAAAGTAGTTCGAAAGATAGATTAGTTAGAAAGAAAGAACGAGTAGTTAGAAAGTAGTTAGAAAGAAAGAAAGATAGATTATTTAGAAAGAAAGAAAGATAGATTAGTTAGTTAGAAAGAAAGAAAGAATAGTTAGAAAGTAAGATTAGTTAGAAAGAAAGAAAGATTAGTTAGATAGAAAGAAAGAAAGATTAGATAGAAAGAAAGAAAGATTAGTTAGAAAGAAAGAAAGATTAGTTAGAAAGAAAGGAAGATTAGTTAGAAAGAAAGAAAGATTAGTTAGAAAGAAAGAAAGATTAGTTAGATAGAAAGAAAGAAAGATTAGATAGAAAGAAAGAAAGATTAGTTAGAAAGAAAGAAAGATTAGTTAGAAAGAAAGGAAGATTAGTTAGAAAGAAAGAAAGATTAGTTAGAAAGAAAGAGAGATAGATTAGTTAGAAAGAAAGATAGATTAGTTAGAAAGAAAGAAAGATTAGTTAGAAAGAAAGAAAGAAGGATTAGTTAGAAAGAAAAAGAAAGATAGATTAGTTAAAAAGAAAGAAAGAAAGAAAGAAAGAAAGATTAGAAAGAAAGAAAATAGATTAGTTAGAAAGAAAGAAAGAAAGATTAGTTAGAAAGAAAGAAAGAAAGATTAGTTAGAAAGAAAGAAAGAAAGATTAGTTAGAAAGAAAGAAAGAAAGATTAGTTAGAAAGAAAGAAAGAAAGAAAGAAAGAAGATTAGTTAGAAAGAAAGAAAGAAAGAAAGAAAGAAAGAAAGAAAGAAGAAAGATTAGTTAGAAAGAAAGAAAGAAAGAAAGAAAGAAAGAAGAAATATTAGTTAGAAAGAAAGAAAGAAAAAAGAAAGAAATATTAGGAAGAACGAAAGATTAGTAAGAAAGAAAGAAAGAAAGAAAGATGGATTAGGTAGAAAGAAAGAAAGATGATTAGTTAGAAAGATGGATCAGTTAGAAAGAAAGAAAGATAGATAGATTAGTAAGATCGAGAAAGAAAGAAAGAAAGATAGATTAGTTAGAAAGAAAGAAAGATAGATTAGTTAAAAAGAAAGAAAGAAAGAAAGATTAGAAACAAAGAAAGAAGGATTAGTTAGAAATGAAGAAAAAAAGATTAGTTAGAAATGAAGAAAAAAAGATTAGTTAGAAAGAAATATAGATTAGTTAGAAAGAAAGAAAGAAAGATAGATTAGTTAGAAAGAAAGAAAGATAGATTAGTTAAAAAGAAAGAAAGAAAGAAAGATTAGAAAGAAAGAAAGAAGGATTAGTTAGAAATGAAGAAAAAAAGATTAGTTAGAAAGATAGATAGATTAGTTAGAATGAAAGAAAGATTAGTTAGAAAGAAAGATAGATAGATTATTTAGAAAGAAAGAAAGATAGATTAGTTAGAAATGAAGAAAAAAAGATTAGTTAGAAAGAAATATAGATTAGTTAGAAAGAAAGAAAGATAGATCAGTTAGAAAGAAATATAGATAGATAAGTTAGAAAGAAAGAAAGATTAGTTAGAAAGAAAGAAATAAAAAATATTAGTTAGAAAGAAAGAAAGAAAGATTAGTTAGAAAGAAACAGTTTAGTTAGAAAGAAAGAAAGATAGATTAGTTAGAAAGAAAGAAAGATTAGCTAGAAAGAAAGATTTGTAAGAAAGAAAGAATGAAAAAAGAAAGAGCGATTAGTTATAAAGAAAGAATAGTTATAAAGAAAGATTAGTTAGAAAGAAAGAAATATTTGTTAGAAAGAAAGAAAGAAAAAAGAAAAGAGCGATTAGTTGGAAAGAACGATCAGAAAGACAGAAAGAAAAATTAGTTAGAAAGATAGATAGATAAGTTAGATAGATAGATATATTAGTTAGATAGATAGATAGATAGATAGATAGATAGATAGATAGATAGATAGATAGATAGATTAGTTAGAAAGATAGATATAGATAGATAGTTTAGTTAGAAAGATAGATATAGATAGATAGATTAGTTAGAAAGATAGATAGATAGATATATTAGATAGATAGATAGATAGATAGATAGATTAGTTAGAAAGAAAGATAGATAGATAGTTTAGTTAGAAAGATAGATAGATTAGTTAGATAGATAGATAGATAGATAGATAGATAGATTATTTAGAAAGATAGATAGATAGATAGATTAGTTAGAAAGATAGATAGATAGATAGTTTAGTTAGAAAGATAGATAGATAGATAGATAGATAGATAGATAGATAGATAGAAGTTTATTAGTACATTGAATGGTAGTTTAATTGAGTCTAGGGCTTCAGGGAGTTTAGATTTGAGTTTTTATGTTGTGCACTACTGGGCCACCGTAGCCTTGGCTCATTTTGAACATGCTGCAATGAAAGTCTATGGGAATTTTATGATGTTTAATATTAATTTTTAAGAAAACTGTAAGTCCGATCAGTTAGAAAAGATATAGCACACCGAGTCAGAACAGTTTGAGTGTCTGTGCCGAGTTTGGAGTATGTGGAGTTAAAGCTCTAGGAGGAGTTAGAGTTGTAAATTTGAGTAAGAAGAATAATAATAATAATAATAATAATAAGTTTAAATAGGATTTCAGTAAGTTGGCTCTCCAAGCCAACTTAATAAGTTTAAATAGGATTTCAGTAAGTTGGCTCTCCAAGCCAACTTAATAATAATAATAAGTTTAAATAGGATTTCAGTAAGTTGGCTCTCCAAGCCAACTTAATAATAATAGTAGTGGTGGTAGTAATTGTAATTTATCTACTACAAGTTACATGGTCAGATAAAATGTATTTGTACAATGCAACTATGTAGGATGATAGAAATATCCTTGAACGTTATTTGTAGAATTTGTATGAACAATTTATTACAGATGATCCTTCAACTTGTTGAAGTTTTGGAGTGATTATAAGAGCATTTTTGTTGAGTTTAATAAATACTCATCATCAGTGTTGGGCATGTTACTTAAAAAAAAAGTAATTAGTTATAGTTACTAGTTACTTCTCACGAATAGTAACTGAGTTCATAACTGAATTAAATCATTATAAAAGTAACTAATTACCAGGGAAAGTAACTATTGCGTTTAAAAAAAAAAAGTTAAAATAGGCTTGTCAAATAACTTGGCCTACTTTAACAATATTATCATTAGCCTATAGTAGAACAATAAAACATAAGTTTAGGTTTAGAACTTTTAATATTTAATATTACACAGACCACAACTGGCCAACAAATAATAATTAATAATAAAAAATATATACATACACTCTTTGTAGCGAAAATTAAAATGATAAACAATTTAACAAGAAGTGCAAGAACGGGGCGCTAAAAATCAATCTCGCCTAGGGCAACCAAAGGGCTAGAGCCGGCCCTCGTGTGCGTCAGGACATTCACCGACAGCGCGCCAGAATCCAGTTCTCTTTCGCGCTTGAATAATAACACGCACATTAATGGCAAAATGTCCGTTTTATCAATTGTGTCCTCACAAAAACAGCCTTAAACGAGTTAAATAAAATCTTAAATGAAAGTCAAGAGTAAATGAGAAAATGAAATGTAAGATCCTGTCATCAGCGTCAGATCTTAAAGGGCCAGCAGCCAATTCTGTCTATCAGTAAAATTAACCAAAGAACAAAGGGGAACAGAGCAAATTACTCACTGATCTTGTCTAAAGAATGTTTGTAGCTTTAATAAGGATTTTTCTATATTTAATTTATAATTTATGCAGTGCAGACTATTTGATAACCTTATTCAATTTCTGTATATTCCGTACCTGTTAGACAGGAAGAGCACAGGTAAATATAACATTTATTATGGGTTCATGTGAGGATTGTTTAAAGTTAATTTAAATTAAAAGTTGTTATATTTTTGAAGCCTAATGAATGTTTCAAATTTGGAGGGAACAATCCTTTTCATTGAGACATCAGTAGCTATATTAATATCAGTGATACTGGCCTTCATTCATAAAAAGATGCTATTAAACAATTATTTAAAATATACAGTTTTTATGTTGTTTTTACATTACAGTGGAAATTGGGTCTCACATAATTTCAATTTCAATACACACAAAACATTAATGGTGAACATTTTTGACTTTATAAAATGATTCTCTCAAGTCTTGGCAATCGGCCAGGGCTGGACTGGCCATCGGGCATACCGGGCATTTGTCCGGTGGGCCGACGTGCTTTTTGGGCCGATACAGATCATTCTTTAAAAAAAATATAAAAAACATTTTTTTGTCTAAACGGCCCATAATACTCGTACATCGGCGGCCCATTCGTTTAGTTTTGCTTAATTGGCGGCGCTGCGCTGGGATCTTTGTGTCGGTGTAATGCATTGGACAAAAAAAGTCAGCGTAGGTTTTTTTTTTTTTTTAACAGACCGGCCCATGAAACACATAGATCAGCGTCTCATTGGTTCTTTTCTTGATTGGCACTGGGCTGGTCCAATCACATTTTTAAACTCCTCCCCTTTGGGCTTTGAGCGCGCGTGCAGTGTCAGTGTGTATCTGTCAAAATAGCCAGAGATGGAGAAGAAACGCAAGGAATGTGCAGAGAAATAGCGTGAAAAAAAGAAACGGGCCCTTCAAGTGTCTGATGAAGATACTGAGGAGGATCAGGAGAGAATGAGTGAGTGTAGAGAACTGTGTGAAGCAGAACTAGGCAACTTTCAGAACACTGAGGCGATGAGTGTAGGAACCTATCACCCAGCTACGCATCATTTACACATCGGCATAGTTGATGATTACGCATTTTATTAGAATTGTAATGAGACGCGTTTGTAAACCATGTTTTCCGCCAAAATAAAAGATCATGTGTTTATCTCTTTCAAGCATGGAAATTAGTTCAAAACTAATTATGAGAGTTCCTTTTATTTTTCAGTGCATTTGTTTTACAATATATGGCTATAACTGTCATGGAATTAATATTATAACTGTATAACTATAAATGTAGTAGTGTGATGCAGACAGACACTATATCACAGCTAAAAGAGTTTTGAGTTTTTCTTTGTTCAATTTGCACATTGATTTTGCGTTGGAGCTCTTAATTTTTAACTCTCAAAGTGCACGAGAAAAGATGAAAAGATGAAAAGATCGGTTGTGTTTATGATTATATGTAGTGGGCCAGTCTGGGCCAAAATGCCCGGGCCGATTTTTAGTCCCAGTCCAGCCCTGCAATTGGCCCCTATTAAACAATAAAAAAAAAGTAACAAATCTTTTTCTTATTCATAGTTTAATAGCCTACTTTTATTTTTGGCAGAATGTATCATTATAATCAACTTAATTATTTCCTGGGACCTGGATTTTGTATCACCATAGTCCCTAAATGTATGTAAATGCAGGAAATGGGATTCAAGTCGGAAAAAAATTCCCCCATTTTGTGTCTCCCCCACTTTTCAAACCAAAGTTACACCTGACCCTTGTGTTCAGGATTAGTTTAATTCAGAGGTGTTCAGGATTAGTTTACTGATGAGTGTTTGTGTGCTGATGAGTGTTTGTGTGCTGATGAGTGTTTGTGTGCTGATGAGTGTTTGTGTGCTGATGAGTGTTTGTGTGCTGATGAGTGTTTGTGTGCTGATGAGTGTTTGTGTGCTGAGGAGTGTTTGTCTGCTGAGGAGTGTTTGTGTGCTGATGAGTGTTTGTGTGCTGATGAGTGTTTGTGTGCTGATTAGTGTTTGTGTGCTGATGAGTGTTTGTGTGCTGATGAGGGTTTGTGTGCTGATGAGTGTTTGTGTGCTGATGAGTGTTTGTGTGCTGATTAGTGTTTGTGTGCTGATGAGTGTTTGTGTGCTGATTAGTGTTTGTGTGCTGATGAGTGTTTGTGTGCTGATGAGTGTTTGTGTGCTGATGAGTGTTTGTGTGCTGAGGAGTGTTTGTGTGCTGATGAGTGTTTGTGTGCTGAGGAGTGTTTGCGTGCTGAGGAGTGTTTGCGTGCTGATGAGTGTTTGTGTGCTGATGAGTGTTTGTGTGCTGATGAGTGTTTGTGTGCTGATGAGTGTTTGCGTGCTGATGAGTGTTTGCGTGCTGATGAGTGTTTGCGTGCTGATGAGAGTTTGCGTGCTGATGAGTGTTTGTGTGCTGATGAGTGTTTGTGTGCTGATGAGTGTTTGCGTGCTGATGAGTGTTTGTGTGCTGATGAGTGTTTGTGTGCTGATGAGTGTTTGTGTGCTGAGGAGTGTTTGTGTGCTGATGAGTGTTTGTGTGCTGAGGAGTGTTTGCGTGCTGAGGAGTGTTTGCGTGCTGATGAGTGTTTGTGTGCTGATGAGTGTTTGTGTGCTGATGAGTGTTTGTGTGCTGATGAGTGTTTGCGTGCTGATGAGTGTTTGCGTGCTGATGAGTGTTTGCGTGCTGATGAGAGTTTGCGTGCTGATGAGTGTTTGTGTGCTGATGAGTGTTTGTGTGCTGATGAGTGTTTGCGTGCTGATGAGTGTTTGCGTGCTGATGAGTGTTTGCGTGCTGATGAGTGTTTGCGTGCTGATGAGTGTTTGCGTGCTGATGAGTGTTTGTGTGCTGATGAGTGTTTGTGTGCTGATGAGTGTTTGTGTGCTGATGAGTGTTTGTGTGCTGATGAGTGTTTGTGTACTGAGGAGTGTTTGTGTGCTGATGAGTGTTTGTGTGCTGATGAGTGTTTGTGTGCTGATGAGTGTTTGCGTGCTGATGAGTGTTTGCGTGCTGATGAGTGTTTGCGTGCTGATGAGTGTTTGCGTGCTGAGGAGTGTTTGTGTGCTGATGAGTGTTTGCGTGCTGATGAGTGTTTGTTTGCTGAGGAGTGTTTGTGTGCTGATGAGTGTTTGTGTGCTGAGGAGTGTTTGTGTGCTGATGAGTGTTTGTGTGCTGATGAGGGTTTGTGTGCTGATGAGGGTTTGTGTGCTGATGAGTGTTTGCGTGCTGATGAGTGTTTGTGTGCTGATGAGTGTTTGCGTGCTGATGAGTGTTTGCGTGCTGATGAGTGTTTGCGTGCTGATGAGTGTTTGCGTGCTGATGAGTGTTTGTGTGCTGATGAGTGTTTGTGTGCTGATGAGTGTTTGTGTGCTGATGAGTGTTTGCGTGCTGATGAGTGTTTGCGTGCTGATGAGTGTTTGCGTGCTGATGAGTGTTTGCGTGCTGATGAGTGTTTGTGTGCTGATGAGTGTTTGCGTGCTGATGAGTGTTTGCGTGCTGATGAGTGTTTGCGTGCTGATGAGTGTTTGCGTGCTGATGAGTGTTTGCGTGCTGATGAGTGTTTGCGTGCTGAGGAGTGTTTGTGTGCTGATGAGTGTTTGCGTGCTGATGAGTGTTTGTTTGCTGAGGAGTGTTTGTGTGCTGATGAGTGTTTGTGTGCTGAGGAGTGTTTGTGTGCTGATGAGTGTTTGTGTGCTGATGAGGGTTTGTGTGCTGATGAGGGTTTGTGTGCTGATGAGTGTTTGCGTGCTGATGAGTGTTTGTGTGCTGATGAGTGTTTGTGTGCTGATGAGTGTTTGTGTGCTGATGAGTGTTTGCGTGCTGATGAGTGTTTGCGTGCTGATGAGTGTTTGCGTGCTGATGAGTGTTTGCGTGCTGATGAGTGTTTGCGTGCTGATGAGTGTTTGCGTGCTGATGAGTGTTTGTTTGCTGAGGAGTGTTTGTGTGCTGATGAGTGTTTGTGTGCTGAGGAGTGTTTGTGTGCTGATGAGTGTTTGCGTGCTGATGAGTGTTTGTGTGCTGATGAGTGTTTGTGTGCTGATGAGTGTTTGTGTGCTGATGAGTGTTTGCGTGCTGATGAGTGTTTGTGTGCTGATGAGTGTTTGCGTGCTGATGAGTGTTTGCGTGCTGATGAGTGTTTGCGTGCTGATGAGTGTTTGCGTGCTGATGAGAGTTTGCGTGCTGATGAGTGTTTGTGTGCTGATGAGTGTTTGTGTGCTGATGAGTGTTTGTGTGCTGATGAGTGTTTGTGTGCTGATGAGTGTTTGTGTGCTGAGGAGTGTTTGTCTGCTGAGGAGTGTTTGTGTGCTGATGAGTGTTTGTGTGCTGATTAGTGTTTGTGTGCTGAGGAGTGTTTGTCTGCTGAGGAGTGTTTGTCTGCTGATGAGTGTTTGTGTGCTGATGAGTGTTTGTGTGCTGATGAGTGTTTGTGTGCTGATTAGTGTTTGTGTGCTGATGAGTGTTTGTGTGCTGATGAGTGTTTGTGTGCTGATGAGTGTTTGTGTGCTGAGGAGTGTTTGTGTGCTGATGAGTGTTTGTGTGTTGAGGAGTGTTTGTGTGCTGATGAGTGTTTGTGTGCTGAGGAGTGTTTGTGTGCTGAGGAGTGTTTGCGTGCTGATGAGTGTTTGCGTGCTGATGAGTGTTTGCGTGCTGATGAGTGTTTGCGTGCTGATGAGTGTTTGCGTGCTGATGAGTGTTTGCGTGCTGATGAGTGTTTGCGTGCTGATGAGTGTTTGCGTGCTGATGAGTGTTTGCGTGCTGAGGAGTGTTTGCGTGCTGATGAGAGTTTGCGTGCTGATGAGTGTTTGCGTGCTGATGAGTGTTTGCGTGCTGAGGAGTGTTTGTGTGTTGATGAGTGTTTGTGTGCTGATGAGTGTTTGTGTGCTGAGGAGTGTTTGTGTGCTGATGAGTGTTTGTGTGCTGAGGAGTGTTTGTGTGCTGATGAGTGTTTGTGTGTTGATGAGTGTTTGTGTGCTGATGAGTGTTTGTGTGCTGATGAGTGTTTGTGTGCTGATGAGTGTTTGTGTGCTGATGAGTGTTTGTGTGCTGAGGAGTGTTTGTGTGCTGATGAGTGTTTGTGTGCTGATGAGTGTTTGCGTGCTGATGAGTGTTTGCGTGCTGATGAGTGTTTGCGTGCTGATGAGTGTTTGCGTGCTGATGAGTGTTTGCGTGCTGATGAGTGTTTGCGTGCTGATGAGTGTTTGCGTGCTGATGAGTGTTTGCGTGCTGAGGAGTGTTTGCGTGCTGAGGAGTGTTTGCGTGCTGATGAGTGTTTGCGTGCTGATGAGTGTTTGCGTGCTGATGAGTGTTTGCGTGCTGATGAGTGTTTGCGTGCTGATGAGTGTTTGCGTGCTGATGAGTGTTTGCGTGCTGATGAGTGTTTGCGTGCTGATGAGTGTTTGCGTGCTGATGAGTGTTTGCGTGCTGATGAGAGTTTGCGTGCTGATGAGTGTTTGCGTGCTGATGAGTGTTTGTGTGCTGAGGAGTGTTTGTGTGCTGATGAGGGTTTGTGTGCTGAGGAGTGTTTGTGTGCTGATGAGGGTTTGTGTGCTGATGAGTGTTTGTGTGCTGATGAGTGTTTGTGTGCTGATGAGTGTTTGTGTGCTGATGAGTGTTTGTGTGCTGATGAGTGTTTGTGTGTTGATGAGTGTTTGTGTGCTGATGAGTGTTTGTGTGCTGATGAGTGTTTGTGTGCTGATGAGTGTTTGTGTGCTGATGAGTGTTTGTGTGCTGAGGAGTGTTTGTGTGCTGAGGAGTGTTTGTGTGCTGATGAGTGTTTGTGTGCTGATGAGTGTTTGTGTGCTGATGAGTGTTTGTGTGCTGATGAGTGTTTGTGTGCTGAGGAGTGTTTGTGTGCTGAGGAGTGTTTGCGTGCTGATGAGTGTTTGCGTGCTGATGAGTGTTTGCGTGCTGATGAGTGTTTGCGTGCTGATGAGTGTTTGCGTGCTGATGAGAGTTTGCGTGCTGATGAGTGTTTGCGTGCTGATGAGTGTTTGCGTGCTGATGAGAGTTTGCGTGCTGATGAGTGTTTGCGTGCTGATGAGTGTTTGCGTGCTGATGAGTGTTTGCGTGCTGATGAGAGTTTGCGTGCTGATGAGTGTTTGCGTGCTGATGAGTGTTTGCGTGCTGATGAGTGTTTGCGTGCTGATGAGTGTTTGCGTGCTGATGAGTGTTTGCGTGCTGATGAGTGTTTGTGTGCTGAGGAGTGTTTGTGTGCTGAGGAGTGTTTGTGTGCTGAGGAGTGTTTTTGTGTGCTGAGGAGTGTTTGTGTGCTGAGGAGTGTTTGTGTGCTGAGGAGTGTTTGTGTGCTGAGGAGTGTTTGTGTGCTGAGGAGTGTTTGCGTGCTGATGAGTGTTTGCGTGCTGATGAGTGTTTGCGTGCTGATGAGTGTTTGCGTGCTGATGAGTGTTTGCGTGCTGATGAGTGTTTGTTTGCTGAGGAGTGTTTGTGTGCTGATGAGTGTTTGTGTGCTGAGGAGTGTTTGCGTGCTGAGGAGTGTTTGCGTGCTGATGAGTGTTTGCGTGCTGATGAGTGTTTGCGTGCTGATGAGTGTTTGCGTGCTGATGAGTGTTTGCGTGCTGATGAGTGTTTGCGTGCTGATGAGAGTTTGCGTGCTGATGAGTGTGTGCGTGCTGATGAGTGTTTGCGTGCTGATGAGTGTTTGCGTGCTGATGAGTGTTTGCGTGCTGATGAGTGTTTGTGTGCTGATGAGTGTTTGTGTGCTGATGAGAGTTTGTGTGCTGATGAGTGTTTGTGTGCTGATGAGTGTTTGTGTGCTGATGAGTGTTTGTGTGCTGAGGAGTGTTTGTGTGCTGATGAGAGTTTGTGTGCTGATGAGTGTTTGTGTGCTGATGAGTGTTTGTGTGCTGATGAGTGTTTGTGTGCTGATGAGTGTTTGTGTGCTGAGGAGTGTTTGTGTGCTGATGAGTGTTTGTGTGCTGATGAGTGCTTGTGTGCTGATGAGAGTTTGTGTGCTGATGAGAGTTTGTGTGCTGATGAGTGTTTGTGTGCTGATGAGTGTTTGTGTGCTGATGAGTGTTTGTGTGCTGATGAGTGTTTGTGTGCTGAGGAGGGTTTGTGTGCTGATGAGTGCTTGTGTGCTGATGAGTGCTTGTGTGCTGATGAGAGTTTGTGTGCTGATGAGTGTTTGTGTGCTGAGGAGTGTTTGTGTGCTGATGAGTGTTTGTGTGCTGATGAGTGTTTGTGTGCTGATGAGTGTTTGTCTGCTGAGGAGTGTTTGTGTGCTGAGGAGTGTTTGTGTGCTGAGGAGTGTTTGTGTGCTGATGAGTGTTTGTGTGCTGATGAGTGTTTGTGTGCTGATGAGTGTTTGTCTGCTGAGGAGTGTTTGTGTGCTGATGAGTGTTTGTGTGCTGATGAGTGTTTGTGTGCTGATGAGTGTTTGTCTGCTGAGGAGTGTTTGTGTGCTGAGGAGTGTTTGTGTGCTGATGAGTGTTTGTGTGCTGAGGAGTGTTTGTGTGCTGTTGAGTGTTTGTGTGCTGATGAGTGTTTGTGTGCTGATGAGGGTTTGTGTGCTGAGGAGTGTTTGTGTGCTGATGAGTGTTTGTGTGCTGATGAGGGTTTGTGTGCTGATGAGGGTTTGTGTGCTGATGAGGGTTTGTGTGCTGATGAGGGTTTGTGTGCTGATGAGGGTTTGTGTGCTGATGAGTGTTTGTGTGCTGATGAGTGTTTGTGTGCTGATGAGTGTTTGTGTGCTGATGAGTGTTTGTGTGCTGATGAGTGTTTGTGTGCTGATGAGTGTTTGTGTGCTGATGAGTGTTTGTGTGCTGATGAGTGTTTGTGTGCTGAGGAGTGTTTGTGTGCTGATGAGTGTTTGTGTGCTGAGGAGTGTTTGTGTGCTGATGAGTGTTTGTGTGCTGAGGAGTGTTTGTGTGCTGAGGAGTGTTTGTGTGCTGAGGAGTGTTTGTGTGCTGATGAGTGTTTGTGTGCTGATGAGGGTTTGTGTGCTGAGGAGTGTTTGTGTGCTGATGAGTGTTTGCGTGCTAATGAGTGTTTGTGTGCTGATGAGAGTTTGTGTGCTGATAAGTGTTTGTGTGCTGATGAGTGTTTGTGTGGTGATGAGAGTTTGTGTGCTGATGAGTGTTTGTGTGCTGATGAGTGTTTGTGTACTGATGAGTGGTTGTCGTGCTTGTGTGCTGTCACGACCAGCTCAAAGCCGTGGAAAATGAAATGGAGGACACAGTGATTGGATTGCAAAAAATAAACATTTATTAACATAAATGTTAAAACATATAAAAACAAGAAAACATGGTGCATCTGTAATGTGTATCAGGTGCATAGATGTAAATGTATCAGCCACAGAAACAAAATACTAAATCAAATAACAAAAGCCCAACCCAAACACAAAGTAACCCGGAGAAAGATCTCTCCTCTACACTAGCCAGCCTAACTTTTATAGAGAGATGAACAGGTGGACATCGTTCCCTTGAGGAGTTTCCTAGCCACACCCACTAGCCGTCATAGCAAGATGAGTAGAGAGACTCTTCACAGTGCTGAAGAGTGTTTGTGTGCTGATGAGTGTGTGTTGTGTTTGTGTACTGATGGGTGTGTGTTGTGTTCTGCAGTCCCTGGACAGAGAGGTCGGAGGTCGTGGCGTGTGCCGGCCGGGTTTCTCTGAGGATTTCTACACCACAGTGATTCCTGAAGCTGTGCTGCTGCCGGGACAGCCCGTCTTCACCGGTAAACATGAGACCTTCACACACACACACACACACACACACACACACACACACACACACACACACACACACACACACACACACACAGCTACTTCTCTGTTAACAGTGTCTCATTGGAACTATATTGACAGCGCTCCAACATTTATATCAGCTACACACAGAACAGTGTGCAAATGTTTGAGGAAAAAAACGAAATAATGTTTAAATAAAAGTGAAAATAATTCTAAAGTCTTTGGTGTGTGAGTCCGGTGTGTGTGAGTCCGGTGTGTGTGAGTCCAGTGTGTGTGAGTCCAGTGTGTGTGAGTCCAGTGTGTGTGAGTCCAGTGTGTGTGAGTCCAGTGTGTGTGAGTCCAGTGTGTCTGAGTCCAGTGTGTCTGAGTCCAGTGTGTGTGAGTCCAGTGTGTGTGAGTCCAGTGTGTGTGAGTCCTGTGTGTGTGAGTCCTGTGTGTGTGAGTCCAGTGTGTCTGAGTCCAGTGTGTCTGAGTCCAGTGTGTCTGAGTCCAGTGTGTCTGAGTCCAGTGTGTGTGAGTCCTGTGTGTGTGAGTCCAGTGTGTGTGAGTCCTGTGTGTGTGAGTCCTGTGTGTGTGAGTCCTGTGTGTGTGAGTCCTGTGTGTGTGAGTCCTGTGTGTGTGAGTCCTGTGTGTGTGAGTCCTGTGTGTGTGAGTCCAGTGAGTCCAGTGTGTGTGAGTCCAGTGTGTGTGAGTCCAGTGTGTGTGAGTCCAGTGTCTCTGAGTCCAGTGTGTCTGAGTCCAGTGTGTGTGAGTCCAGTGTGTGTGAGTCCTGTGTGTGTGAGTCCTGTGTGTGTGAGTCCAGTGTGTGTGAGTCCAGTGTCTCTGAGTCCAGTGTGTCTGAGTCCGTCCAGTGTGTCTGAGTCCAGTGTGTGTGAGTCCTGTGTGTGTGAGTCCTGTGTGTGTGAGTCCAGTGTGTGTGAGTCCAGTGTGTCTGAGTCCAGTGTGTCTGAGTCCAGTGTGTCTGAGTCCAGTGTGTGTGAGTCCTGTGTGTGTGAGTCCTGTGTGTGTGAGTCCAGTGTGTCTGAGTCCAGTGTGTCTGAGTCCAGTGTGTCTGAGTCCAGTGTGTCTGAGTCCAGTGTGTCTGAGTCCAGTGTGTGTGAGTCCAGTGTGTCTGAGTCCAGTGTGTGTGAGTCCTGTGTGTGTGAGTCCAGTGTGTGTGAGTCCAGTGTGTGTGAGTCCAGTGTGTGTGAGTCCAGTGTGTGTGAGTCCAGTGTCTCTGAGTCCAGTGTGTCTGAGTCCAGTGTGTCTGAGTCCAGTGTGTGTGAGTCCAGTGTGTGTGAGTCCAGTGTGTCTGAGTCCAGTGAGTCCAGTTTGTGTGAGTCCAGTGTGTGTGAGTCCAGTGTGTGTGAGTCCAGTGTGTGTGAGTCCAGTGTCTCTGAGTCCAGTGTGTGTGAGTCCAGTGTGTCTGAGTCCAGTGTGTCTGAGTCCAGTGTGTGTGAGTCCAGTGTCGCTGAGTCCAGTGTGTCTGAGTCCAGAGTGTGTGAGTCCAGTGTCTCTGAGTCCAGTGTGTGTGAGTCCAGTGTGTCTGAGTCCAGTGTGTGTGAGTCCAGTGTGTCTGAGTCCAGTGTCTCTGAGTCCAGTGTGTGTGAGTCCAGTGTCTCTGAGTCCAGTGTGTCTGAGTCCAGTGTGTCTGAGTCCAGTGTGTCTGAGTCCAGTGTGTCTGAGTCCAGTGTGTGTGAGTCCAGTGTGTGTGAGTCCAGTGTGTGTGAGTCCAGTGTGTCTGAGTCCAGTGTGTCTGAGTCCAGTGTGTGTGAGTCCAGTGTCTCTGAGTCCAGTGTGTCTGAGTCCAGTGTGTCTGAGTCCAGTGTGTCTGAGTCCAGTGTGTCTGAGTCCAGTGTGTGTGAGTCCAGTGTGTGTGAGTCCAGTGTGTCTGAGTCCAGTGAGTCCAGTTTGTGTGAGTCCAGTGTGTGTGAGTCCAGTGTGTGTGAGTCCAGTGTCTCTGAGTCCAGTGTGTGTGAGTCCAGTGTGTCTGAGTCCAGTGTGTCTGAGTCCAGTGTGTGTGAGTCCAGTGTCGCTGAGTCCAGTGTGTCTGAGTCCAGAGTGTGTGAGTCCAGTGTCTCTGAGTCCAGTGTGTGTGAGTCCAGTGTGTCTGAGTCCAGTGAGTCCAGTTTGTGTGAGTCCAGTGTGTGTGAGTCCAGTGTGTGTGAGTCCAGTGTGTGTGAGTCCAGTGTCTCTGAGTCCAGTGTGTGTGAGTCCAGTGTGTCTGAGTCCAGTGTGTCTGAGTCCAGTGTGTGTGAGTCCAGTGTCGCTGAGTCCAGTGTGTCTGAGTCCAGAGTGTGTGAGTCCAGTGTCTCTGAGTCCAGTGTGTGTGAGTCCAGTGTGTCTGAGTCCAGTGTGTGTGAGTCCAGTGTGTCTGAGTCCAGTGTGTCTGAGTCCAGTGTGTGTGAGTCCAGTGTCTCTGAGTCCAGTGTGTCTGAGTCCAGTGTGTCTGAGTCCAGTGTGTCTGAGTCCAGTGTGTCTGAGTCCAGTGTGTGTGAGTCCAGTGTGTGTGAGTCCAGTGTGTGTGAGTCCAGCGTGTGTGAGTCCAGCGTGTGTGAGTCCAGCGTGTCTGAGTCCAGTGTGTCTGAGTCCAGTGTGTCTGAGTCCAGTGTGTGTGAGTCCAGTGTGTGTGAGTCCAGTGTGTGTGAGTCCAGTGTGTCTGAGTCCAGTGTGTCTGAGTCCAGTGTGTGTGAGTCCAGCGTGTGTGAGTCCAGCGTGTGTGAGTCCAGCGTGTCTGAGTCCAGTGTGTCTGAGTCCAGTGTGTCTGAGTCCAGTGTGTGTGAGTCCAGTGTGTGTGAGTCCAGTGTGTGTGAGTCCAGTGTGTCTGAGTCCAGTGTGTGTGAGTCCAGTGAGTCCAGTGTGTCTGAGTCCAGTGTGTGTGAGTCCAGTGTGTGTGAGTCCAGTGAGTCCAGTGTGTCTGAGTCCAGTGTGTGTGAGTCCAGTGTGTCTGAGTCCAGTGTGTCTGAGTCCAGTGTGTGTGAGTCCAGTGTCTCTGAGTCCAGTGTGTGTGAGTCCAGTGTGTCTGAGTCCAGTGTGTCTGAGTCCAGTGTGTGTGAGTCCAGTGTCTCTGAGTCCAGTGTGTGTCTGAGTCCAGTGTGTCTGAGTCCAGTGTGTCTGAGTCCAGTGTGTGTGAGTCCAGTGTGTGTGAGTCCAGTGTGTGTGAGTCCAGTGTGTCTGAGTCCAGTGTGTGTGAGTCCAGTGAGTCCAGTGTGTCTGAGTCCAGTGTGTGTGAGTCCAGTGTGTGTGAGTCCAGTGAGTCCAGTGTGTCTGAGTCCAGTGTGTGTGAGTCCAGTGTGTGTGAGTCCAGTGAGTCCAGTGTGTCTGAGTCCAGTGTGTGTGAGTCCAGTGTGTCTGAGTCCAGTGTGTCTGAGTCCAGTGTGTGTGAGTCCAGTGTCTCTGAGTCCAGTGTGTGTCTGAGTCCAGTGTGTGTCTGAGTCCAGTGTGTGTGAGTCCAGTGTGTGTGAGTCCAGTGTGTGTGAGTCCAGTGTGTGTGAGTCCAGTGTGTGTGAGTCCAGTGTGTCTGAGTCCAGTGTGTGTGAGTCCAGTGTGTCTGAGTCCAGTGTGTGTGAGTCCAGTGTGTGTGAGTCCAGTGTGTGTGAGTCCAGTGTGTGTGAGTCCAGTGTGTGTGAGTCCAGTGTGTGTGAGTCCAGTGTGTGTGAGTCCAGTGTGTGTGAGTCCAGTGTGTGTGAGTCCAGTGTGTGTGAGTCCAGTGTGTCTGAGTCCAGTGTGTGTGAGTCCAGTGTGTGTGAGTCCAGTGTGTGTGAGTCCAGTGTGTGTGAGTCCAGTGTGTCTGAGTCCAGTGTGTGTGAGTCCAGTGTGTGTGAGTCCAGTGTGTGTGAGTCCAGTGTGTCTGAGTCCAGTGTGTGTGAGTCCAGTGTGTCTGAGTCCAGTGTGTCTGAGTCCAGTGTGTGTGAGTCCAGTGTGTGTGAGTCCTGTGTGTGTGAGTCCAGTGTCTCTGAGTCCAGTGTGTGTGAGTCCAGTGTGTGTGAGTCCAGTGTGTGTGAGTCCAGTGTGTGTGAGTCCAGTGTGTGTGAGTCCAGTGTGTGTGAGTCCAGTGTGTCTGAGTCCAGTGTGTGTGAGTCCAGTGTGTCTGAGTCCAGTGTCTCTGAGTCCAGTGTGTGTGAGTCCAGTGTGTGTGAGTCCAGTGTCTCTGAGTCCAGTGTGTGTGAGTCCAGTGTGTGTGAGTCCAGTGTGTGTGAGTCCAGTGTGTGTGAGTCCAGTGTGTGTGTGTGAGTCCAGTGTGTGTGTGTGAGTCCAGTGTGTGTGAGTCCAGTGTGTGTGAGTCCAGTGTGTGTGAGTCCAGTGTCTCTGAGTCCAGTGTGTGTGAGTCCAGTGTGTGTGAGTCCAGTGTCTCTGAGTCCAGTGTGTGTGAGTCCAGTGTGTGTGAGTCCAGTGTGTGTGAGTCCAGTGTGTGTGAGTCCAGTGTCTCTGAGTCCAGTGTGTGTGAGTCCAGTGTGTGTGAGTCCAGTGTGTGTGAGTCCAGTGTGTGTGAGTCCAGTGTGTGTGAGTCCAGTGTGTCTGAGTCCAGTGTGTGTGAGTCCAGTGTGTGTGAGTCCAGTGTGTGTGAGTCCAGTGTGTCTGAGTCCAGTGTGTGTGAGTCCAGTGAGTCCAGTGTGTCTGAGTCCAGTGTGTGTGAGTCCAGTGTGTGTGAGTCCAGTGAGTCCAGTGTGTCTGAGTCCAGTGTGTGTGAGTCCAGTGTGTCTGAGTCCAGTGTGTCTGAGTCCAGTGTGTGTGAGTCCAGTGTCTCTGAGTCCAGTGTGTGTGAGTCCAGTGTGTCTGAGTCCAGTGTGTCTGAGTCCAGTGTGTGTGAGTCCAGTGTCTCTGAGTCCAGTGTGTGTCTGAGTCCAGTGTGTCTGAGTCCAGTGTCTCTGAGTCCAGTGTGTGTGAGTCCAGTGTCTCTGAGTCCAGTGTGTGTGAGTCCAGTGTGTGTGAGTCCAGTGTGTGTGAGTCCAGTGTGTCTGAGTCCAGTGTGTGTGAGTCCAGTGTGTCTGAGTCCAGTGTCTCTGAGTCCAGTGTGTCTGAGTCCAGTGTGTGTGTGTGAGTCCAGTGTGTGTGTGTGAGTCCAGTGTGTGTGAGTCCAGTGTGTGTGAGTCCAGTGTGTGTGAGTCCAGTGTGTGTGAGTCCAGTGTGTCTGAGTCCAGTGTGTCTGAGTCCAGTGTGTGTGTGTGAGTCCAGTGTGTCTGTGTGAGTCCAGTGTGTGTGAGTCCAGTGTGTGTGAGTCCAGTGTGTGTGAGTCCAGTGTGTCTGAGTCCAGTGTGTCTGAGTCCAGTGTGTGTGAGTCCAGTGTGTCTGAGTCCAGTGTGTGTGAGTCCTGTGTGTCTGAGTCCAGTGTGTCTGAGTCCAGTGTGTGTGAGTCCTGTGTGTCTGAGTCCAGTGTGTCTGAGTCCAGTGTGTGTGAGTCCAGTGTGTCTGAGTCCAGTGTCTCTGAGTCCAGTGTGTGAGTCCAGTGTCTCTGAGTCCAGTGTGTGTCTGAGTCCAGTGTGTGTCTGAGTCCAGTGTGTGTGAGTCCAGTGTGTGTGAGTCCAGTGTGTGTGAGTCCAGTGTGTGTGAGTCCAGTGTGTCTGAGTCCAGTGTGTGTGAGTCCAGTGTGTCTGAGTCCAGTGTGTCTGAGTCCAGTGTGTGTGAGTCCAGTGTGTCTGAGTCCAGTGTGTGTGAGTCCAGTGTCTCTGAGTCCAGTGTGTCTGAGTCCAGTGTGTGTGTGTGAGTCCAGTGTGTCTGAGTCCAGTTTCTCTGAGTCCAGTGTGTCTGAGTCCAGTGTGTGTGTGTGAGTCCAGTGTGTGTGTGTGAGTCCAGTGTGTGTGAGTCCAGTGTGTGTGAGTCCAGTGTGTGTGAGTCCAGTGTGTGTGAGTCCAGTGTGTCTGAGTCCAGTGTGTCTGAGTCCAGTGTGTCTGAGTCCAGTGTGTCCGAGTCCAGTGTGTCTGAGTCCAGTGTGTGTGTGTGAGTCCAGTGTGTCTGTGTGAGTCCAGTGTGTGTGAGTCCAGTGTGTGTGAGTCCAGTGTGTGTGAGTCCAGTGTGTCTGATTCCAGTGTCCCGTGAAATCCCCAACAGCGTACGGATTTCTGACTATTTCTGACCCAGTCCCAGCTATTGCGTTGCGCTGCTCGCGTCCTGTCTGTGTAGTAGACACAGTGGCGTTCTAATCAATTTTACACAAAATATACTTTAAAACAGACACCAGATTCCGCTTAGACAAATGTCTCAGGTGCTGAGATTGCTACCTAACATATAAACACAAAATCATTCATGTTTAAGAGTCACTCCGGGCGATTCATGAACAGTCAGAGAGTGGCACCCTCTTGAACCACCACCACGTTCAGCTGGAACACTTCTCCAGTCCCTAATTGGCCAAAATGCTCTGTTCGACTTTTCTGACATCATCTACTCTTCCCTGTGGATGACCTGTGACCTACTTTCTGTAAGACCTGAATTTTTGAGTTTGAATTTTTGAGATTTAATTTTAGAAAACGGAATTTGAAGTTCCGAATTTCTTCATCTTGAAAATTTGAATCTGTATTTTTCTAAACTGAATATTTGCAGTATTTGAATTCAGAACAAAAAAATAGTTGTTTTAAAATACATGTCTATAAAATTCAGCCATAAAAACATTTCAATTTGTTAAATTTCAAATGTTCAACATTAGTAAAAAATAAAAAATAAAAAATCAAATTTAGAACTATTTAAACTACCACCTAAAATTCTGTTTTATTAGATCAAGTCAAGTATATTTATATAGCGCTTTTCCCAATATAGATTGAATCAAAGCAGCTTCACAGTATCAATCAAAACATAATAACAATGTTTGTTTCTTAGTGGAAAAATATCCACATTAGGTAGAGCTGATCAAGGGTATTACTGATTGGTTAATTAATTTGAATATCCCCAACTGAGCAAGCCAAAGGCAACAGTGGCAAGGAACCGAAAAACTCCATCCAGTGACCTAAAGGTGTCCTAACACACCATCAGATGACCCAATGGAGAAAAACAAACCTTGGGAGAACCCAGGCTCAGTCGGGGGCCAGTTCTCCTCTGGCGTTTATGAACTAGAGGCCGAATTTACAGTAACTGTAAGATAAAAAATTTATATGAATGTCTCTAAACAGACTTTAAACGCGAACCTGTGATAAACACTGATGGCGTTCACATGCGCATTAAGAATTGATTCTATAGTTATGTGCGTTTCAATATATGTCCGCAGGTTTTTAATTCCCTCATGCCTGAACAAACTACTTGTCTTGTCTATAAATTTGATACAGAATTTTGCTTTATTTTATCACTTCGTGGTAGGTACGCGAAATGAATTCACAACGCTTTATCTGTAGAGTGGGAAAGGGATCCTCCATAGGGAGAGGCTAGTTGGCACTTTACACACTCAAATTTACACAATTCAAATTCAAATCATTTTGTCATATTATTAGCTCCATACTTATCAGCATGGAAGAGTGATCTTCAGGAAGATATTCCTAAAGTAGAATGGAAAGAATCTTGTCTATTTGCCCAAACCCATCGCTTTAACACTAGGTGCAAATTACTGCACTGCATATGGCTCTTCAGGGCCGGCCTTTCCAGTCAAATTACCTTTGACACATCGAAAAGCTTGTTTTTCTAAATAAAGGGGCTGTCTTTGCTTTTACTGTTCAGAACATCAGAAGCTCTGAGCGATTGATGCCGTGATTGACAGCTCAATCCTGCAGTCACTGATGCTGGTTATCTGTCTGAGGATCTTGCTCAGCACTGTCTGCGTTTGCTTGTTTAATTGTTGCTCGAGAGACATTGATGAAGTCGTTCCTGATGAATTCCTGCCGGAGTTGGTCGAAGTCTCACTCCAGGTTCATGAGCTCATTGAGTTATGTTGCAGCCGTGTGTTCATGTGTCCTGTCACTGGAGAATGTGACGGCCTCAATAAATAACGGATTATCTAATCGGTCATTCGTTTATCACAGAGAGCTGGTTATTAATCTGACACAGAGCTGATAATGGAGCACTTTCAGTAAGAGTGTGTGTGTCGACACTCATGAAATACCACACTTCACAAGGCTGAATAACACAGAGTAAAGCGTATGCTGTAGAGGATAAATGTAGACCTTGTGTAATGCTATTTCTTGGGATAGTTGGAGGTTGACAGTGTTGATCTTGACTATTCCTGACCTGACTGACTAGTGCTTTGATTCTCAGTTAGTTTCTTTTGATTAGACTTCCTTCAGAGTCAATGATTTCACACATGTTTGTCCTGTGTCGGAACATTTTTCTATTTCTTCATGTAAATCACAGACGAACTCATGATGGTGAGATCAGCTGTTGTCAGACTCCTTCTGCATACAAAAATATCACTGGATTATTACAATGAATGGCAATGATTGGAAACGTGAACTGATATTTCTCACTGACACACTACAGCAAAAGCTATAAATAGTATATTTGCAAACATTAATTTACAAACATAATCCATATGATTTACAAATCCACAAACAAATTGACATTTACAAATGCAAAACACAATTCATTTATATACAAGTGTGTTTGCACATTTCTCAATGTTTATATATGTACCAATTGATCATTGAATCTGCATTCAGAAATTGGAATGATTTATAAATTAAAAAAAGGTTTTTACACTTTTCTCAATTGGGATGATTCCTTATAGACAAAATCAAGTCTTGGCCACATTTCCAGTGAATATCACTGTGGTACGTCACATTAGGGCAGTGGTTGTTGGCCTTAAATCTCAGGCGTCTCAATGTGAGGACGTCTCTTCATTTCTATTCAGTTCTATCATCTAAATGTGCCTTACAGCAGAAGTGTGTGTCCAGCACTGGACAGCTGATGTGTCGACGTGTTTCTCTTCTTTCATGGGTGAGAGGTGAGGATCTCTGTCTCTCTCCACAAAGGGAGGTCTGTTTGTGTGTGATCTGCCAGTTCACTGAGCAGTGTTCAATCCCTCTTTCATTGAGCCCCGGTCCTCCCTCGCTCTCATTATACAGGGCGAATGCACCGGGGACCAGCCTCATATTCATCATCAGAGAACAACAGGCTTCTCTGGCAGGCCGTCTGTTGATGTCCATCAGATCGCTCTTTGTTGTGGGTCGGTGTGCGGCATGGGGTTTCACTGCCTGTCTCCCACAGATCCTGAGGGTTTGCTCAGACTGTTGAGAGAGGTCGTACCTACTGAGACCTGCGTGAGGTCAGCTGATGGGATGTGTCATGTGATCGCTGTTGTTTTATCTCACAGACAGTATTTGACCCTGCTAAAACAATCGTTCTTTACTCTTTTCAGTGCAATACTAACATGATGTTTGCTAACAGCTGGACTTCACAAATAATGAGATTCTCTGCATTAACGGTAGTGATAAAATTAGCTAAATCTTCATTACTGTGCTTGAATAGTAATGGCTGTGTGTTTGCTTCTATCCTTGCACTATTGTCTTCCTCTTGTTTTGAATTCTTTTAATCTTAATGTTAATAAACTTAAAAAACGACCTGCGATTAGATCCACCCTGAAAACCTCAGCAGTTTTAAGGGAGTGAATATTACTGGCCCATTTCCCAATCCTCAGTTTTGGCTAAGGCTTTACATTCTTTTGTGAGTGATCAAATGAAAGTTTCTGTCTACAGAAACGCATTGGCTCAGTAAACGGCACATCGAGACCGAAAACTACAGACTCGGCTATAACTGAAGACGCTCATCACTGTCAGGCTGCTCACACTGGGTGATCGGACCAAATCACTTACAACGGCTTCAAAAATATACAAATGTATTGACAGACTCTCACACACGTGTAGTTTCCAGCACAAGATTGTTCATCAGACAATTAAAACACTCCAAGCCAAGGACTGCTCTTTGTTAATTAACCAATAAAGGTCACATGATGCACTCATTATCTAAGGTGTAAATCCAGCATCGTGACTCTGTTCTGCTCCATAGAATAAAAATACATTTCCATAGCACAATACATTTCATCTGGATTATACACAAATTGCTGATCAAACATGCCACAAAATAATAACGCAAAACTAGGAGTCATTTTAGAATCCATACTGAAAAATAAAATGGACGTTGAATCGCTTTATGCTAATGTGATATTTCAGGACGGTCTGGAAGAGATCTGTACTGCATGTCTGTTGGATTTGACAAAACTAGTTTTGTCATGTAATTTCTTTCTTTTGGGGTCTGATTTCTATCTATGAAAAGTGAAGACAGGAGGCTGTTTTCGGTGTTTTCTCTATTTCAGTCGCTCGCGAACCGCTCACACACTCACCAGTTAAACCACGTTCACTCAAATCCCGCTCCGACATTACAGTTCTCTGTGTGCCATTAAAGCTATACTGTCTAAAGTGCTGTATAAATAAATGTGCCGAATCTCAGAGCTGGTGTAGACATATATCCACATCTCTACGATCAGATGATTTCTGAACATGTGCTTATTGTGTTATTGAAAGGAAAGAGCAGCACATATTTCCAGATCCATCTAAACGTCGTTCTCATCAGTGTGGATGGTGTTGGGATGTTCATTAGCGCTGCAGAGTTTCTTTTTACTCATTTTTGCAATGCTTAATTTAAGCAAATATGCCAAATATACTATTTACTACAAGTAATAGTGTGTGATCTTTAGACTCATCTATAGATGGTTATCAGGGTCACCCACCAAGACAAAAACTGTGAGGGTAACACACATAATAGTAAAATACTCCAATAAATAGTAACTAAATAACAAAAACGTAACACAACATGTCCTAATGTATGTTGCTGAAACAAACATATTTATATAAAATATCATCAAACATGATACGTCACACAGGGATTTCTGTAAGTCGTAAAATGACTAAAAAAAATATGATTAGACTTTGTCATTGTTACAATGTAATATACAATTAATTACTGAGAAATGTGCATTAACAGCATGTATTTACTCTAGGTTTAGTGTTAGCTGCTTTTAATTCATTCACACAAGTAATTTACATGTAACATTTAACAAAGACACCAAAACCATTTTAAGGTAAATTTACTGTAAAAGTACTTTTTGGATAAGTATTATATAGGTATACTTGCTTGAAGGCTAATTCATACTTTTTACCTACAGTCACAATTTGAGTGTCGCTCTAATACTATGACTAGCCACGTTTACAGGGACACTTTTTGTTGAAATCGGAATGAAATCATTGAAAATCGGATTTGATGTTTTGAGATGCGCTCATGGCACGAATTTACAGAGTTTCTGCACTGTTGTCACATACTAACCATCCTCATTTTCTTTGCAGACATAAAGCATACTTAATATCTATATATTTCGGGTCTTCATTAGGAGACGACGAGCACATGAAACCCTGTGTCATGATGTTTGTATTTATCAAGCAGAGAAAACGCCCATTCCCGCGCACACAACAAGGCGTCTGCTGATCAGAGCCAAGCACTCGTTGGAGCTCCACTTTACAGAGAAATATAGATTGACACGACAGTCCTCTATTATATCCAACAACAGCGTCAGCTCGTTCCATGCATCATACATCATTACGCCGTTTCTACATCATTGCTTAACATGCACAGTACTTCCTAGTTTCACTCCCAACAAGTGTTTACATGACCTCTCGATCGGACTAGAAAAGGTATATCCCACCTTTCTCAAACCGGTTTGGGCAGTTTTATTCCGATTGAGGAGTTTTACACGGAGCTTTTTCATTGGATTGGACTTTTAAACCGATTGCAATCGGAATACAATGCTGCATGTAAACACACCCAGTGATAGTTGTTTCATTGTATGGTGTTGTTTCAGGCTCTTGTCATACTGTAAGTCTGAGGAAGCCCTGAATTGGGAAAGAATTTGACCCCCGCTGAGCTGCTGCTTTTCGATTGGCTGAAATGAAATGCACCACATTCTTTTGTGCTGAAGGCCAAACATGTTCATTCTGTTGGACACTCGCTGTTTTTTTATCCGTGACTGACTGTTACAGCAGGTCTAACACCCTCAAAGGCCTGATGTTGAACTTGCGTGTTTTAGCCCCAGAATCTGCTTATCTGAAGGCTTTCATTCGTACGAATCAGTTTTAACAAGAGAGAGAGAGAGAGAGAGAGAGAGAGAGAGAGAGAGAGGGAACGAAGGAAGAGAGAGTTTAGCTTTTGCACACTGGTGAGACTTGTGATCTGTTAGTCTCGTGGAGGCCGAGCGTCACTCCTCAGTCAGTGCTGAATGGTTTCTAGAACACTTGTTACATTTTACACAAACTATACAATGATATTCAAGACCTGAAATCATTAGTCAATATAAAAATGACACATGCTACATGTGTGACGTAGAGGTGGAGACGGTCGAATCCATTTGCAGATATTTATTAAAGGTGATAAACTGAGAACAAGCCAACAGAAACTCAAAAATAGACAAGGGAAATCCAGAATCGAAGTCAAACTCGCAAAGGTCAGGTGCAGGCAGCAAAGGTTCACAAAACGAATTAAGAGTCCAAGTTCAAACACAAAAGATCAAGTCCAAGCACAGAGAAACATGAGATACATACTGAGACAGGGTTTGGGTAAAACAATACTTCACAAATGGGCACAGAACAGAACAGTCCAGATAAAGGGTGGCTGAGGGTGCACAAGTGAGACTGATGAAAGCATGATGAGGTGATTAGGGAAATGAAGTCCTAGTATGCAGGAGAGAGGGATCTAGTGAAACCAGGAGGAGGCGTTGTTGTGCGTTCCGTGACAGAGCCCCCCCCCCCCCCCCCTGCGAGTGGCTCCGGAAGCGAGGACCTGGTCGACGACGGGGTCTTCCACGGGGTCTTGGAGCAGGTAGGTCTGGGTGGTCCTGGTGGAATGCAGCAGTTAATGTGGGATCCAATATGTCCTGAGACCTGACCCAGGAGCGTTCCTCAGGACCGTACCCCTCCCAGTCAATGAGATATTGTAGAACCCCGCCGTGACGTCTGGAGCTCAGGATCTCTCGCACCCGGAAAGCCTCCGCACCGTCCACTTCAATGGGGGGAGTCTGAACAGCAGCGACCTCCTCCCGGTTCCTCTCACTCCTGGGGGCAATAGCGGGTCTGAAAAGGGACACATGAAAGGTGGGTGAGATCTTGTACTGAGCAGGGAGTGACAAACGAAAAGAAACAGGTGTTATCTGGCGGAGTATTTTGAATGGTCCAATGAAACGAGGAGAGAGCTTCTTGCATGGGAGCTTGAGACGAAGATCTCGAGCGGAAAGCCACACCCACTGGCCAGGTCGGTATCTGGGACCCTCACGCCTCCTTCGATCCGCCTGATGCTGATAACAGCGAACGGCGCGCTGCAACTGGACGTGAGCAGCATCCCAGGTGGCCTCGCTACGCCGGAGCCAGGCATCTACCGCTGGGAGGTCGGAAGGTTCCCCGGCCCACGGGAAGAGGGGAGGCTGAAAACCTAGAACACATCGAAAGGGTGTTAAACCAGTGGCAGGCTTTATCAGAGAATTCTGGGCATACTCCCAGGCCAGAAAACGACTCCAATCCCGTTGATTCTGGTGGCAGTAAGTTCTCAGGAAACGAATTAGGTCCTGGTTAAGACGTTCAACCTGGCCATTGGCCTGAGGATGGTAACCAGAGGTTAAGCTGACATTTTGTTTAGCTTTGCACATAATTCTCTCCAGACACGGGAAGTGAATTGGGGACCGCGGTCAGTTACAATGTCATCGGGCAGACCAAACAGACGGAAAACCTGATTGAATAAAGTCTCTGCAGTTTGTAAGGCCGTGGGCAGACCGGTTAAAGGAATGAAACAGCAGGACTTGGAGAAACGATCTACCACAGAGAGGATGGTAGTGAATCCTTGAGATGGAGGTAGATCCGTTACAAAATCCACAGCGATGTGAGACCAGGGACGCTGTGGTACTGGCAGAGGTTCCAGCAATCCTGCAGGCTTGAGATGGGAGGATTTCACAGTATTACAGACAGAGCATTGGTGAACAAATTTCATAACGTCAGACTGAAGAGAAGCCCACCAAAAGCGGTTTGAGACCAACTGAATGGTAGCGGTAATACCTGGATGACCTGCGCTGGGAGTGCAGTGAACCCATTGAAGCACACGGTGGCGGAGATCTGGTGGAACAAAGAGGCAATCAGCAGGACATGCTGGTGGTGCGGGATGACGACTCAATGCAGTGGTGATCTCGGAGATAATGTCCCATTGAACGGGAGCCACGATGAGAGCAGTGGGAATAATGGGTTCAGGCTTTACTTCGATGGCTGGATCATCGAACTGGCGGGAGAGAGCGTCAGCTTTGACGTTCTGGCAGCCTGGTCTGTAAGTAATCCTGAAATTAAATCTTGAGAAAAACAGTGACCAGCGAGCCTGGCGGGAATTCAGACGTTTGGCTGACCTGATATACTCCAGATTCCTATGATCCGTGAGCACTGTGAACGGTTGATGGATTCCCTCCAGCCAGTGCCTCCACTCCTCAAAGGCGGTCTTCATGGCCAGAAGCTCGCAATCACCCACGTCATAATTTCTTTCTGCAGAATTGAGTTTGCGAGAAAAGAAGGCACAAGGAAACATCTTAGCTGGCTCACCATGCCGTTGTGATAACACTGCCCCCACACCTGTGCTAGACGCATCCACTTCCACGATGAATTCCTTTTCTGGATCAGGGTGATGGAGAATAGGAGCAGACGTAAACCGTTCCTTGAGTCGAGCAAAGGTCTCGGTACAAACCGCTGTCCACTTGAAACATTTACCTCCCCCTCGAAGCAGAGATGTGAGAGGAGCTGCAATCACACTGATATTGCGTATAAATCTGCGGTAAAAGTTAGAGAAGCCCAGGAAGCGCCGTAGCTCTTTAACCGAGGATGGTTGGGGCCAGTTAATCACTGCTTTGACCTTGTTGTCATCCATAAGGACACCGTCCGCACTGATGACATAACCCAGGAAGGAGATGCGTGTCTGATGAAACTCGCACTTGGAAAGCTTGGCATAGAGTTGATTCTCAATCAGGCGCCTGAGAACTGCACGAACATCTTGAACATGCTCCTCAAGGGAATCAGAGAAAATCAGAATGTCATCAATGTACACAATAACTTTATGATGCAACATGTCCCGAAAAGTCTCGTTAACAAAAGCCTGGAAAACGGAAGGACTATTGGACAGGCCGAAAGGCATTACCCTGTATTCATAGTGCCCGGATGTAGTCGAAAACGCCGTCTTCCATTCATCTCCACTCCGTATGCGAATCAGGTTGTATGCATTCCTTAGATCCAGCTTGGTAAAATAGCGAGCAGTGCGGAGCATCTCCAAAGCTGCTGGGACTAGAGGAAGAGGATAGCGATACTTGACTGTTACCTCGTTAAGACCACGATAATCTATCCACGGCCGAAGACCCCCATCCTTCTTCTTGACGAAAAAGAATCCAGCGGAGGCCGGGGATGTCGAGGCAGTAATGAAACCTCTTGCCAGCTGTTCGTCAATGTACACCTTCATAGCCTCAGTCTCAGGTTGTGACAGCGGGTAAACTCTTCCGCGTGGAATTACCGCCCCTGGTAAAAACTCGATAGCACAATCACCAGCGCGATGAGCAGGAAGTTGAGAAGCCTCAGTCTCGCTTAAAAGCTAGAGCGAGATCATGAAATTCAGAGGGAATTTTCAGGAAATCCACTCCCTTAAGGGAAGTGTTGTGAAGTTCAGTACCTTGGACAGCTGCCCAGCAATTGATCTGGCAAAATTCGGACCACCGGGAGATTTTCCCCTCCGACCATGAAATTTGGGGGTTATGTCTCTCCAGCCATGGAAGTCCTAGAATTACTGGATGTCCGGGTGAGTGAATTGTGAAGAATTGGATGGTCTCAGTGTGCTGTTTCCCGAAGCCTAGCGTGAGGGGTTGGGTGATGTACTGAACCTCTCCAGACCCTAGAGGGCGTCCATCCAGGGCTTCTTCCGTGACACCGGACTCACATGCGAGGAGAGAAACATGAAGAGTTTTGGCAAAAGTGAGATCGATAAAGTTTCCTGCTGCTCCCGAGTCAATCAGGGCTTTTATGTTAAAATCTTGTCCGTTAATCTTTAAAAAACTTTCCACAGTAAACAGTTTAGAAGAGGAATTAGAACTCACCGCCGTCGAATTCTTGAGAGCTGGATTCACCGGACAGGTGGCCCGCAGATGTCCTGCTTCTCCACAGTACATACAGAGATGATTACGGCGTCTCCTCTCCCGTTCCGCCGTGGAGAGGCGTGTGTAGCCGATCTGCATAGGTTCTGACTCCGCTCTGGGGAGTGTATACTCAGGAAGGCTGGATCTGAGAGGTGTGAGTCGAGGGCGTAACAAATTGTCCAGGCGGATAGCAAGCTCCATAATCTGATTCAGGGTTTTACCGTCGTCGCGACACGCCAGTTCTCCTTGGAGGTTGGGGTTAAGTTCCTTGCGATAGATGAGCTTAAGAGGTTCCTTCCTCCATCCAGTTTGGGCAGCCAGGGTACGGAAAGAGAGCGTGTAGTCGGCTGCAGTCGAATTTCCCTGGCATAACGTGAGCAGCAGTTCACCTGGATCCTTTCCTCCCGCTGAGTGTTCAAACACCTCTCTAAATTAAGTCAGAAATTCATTATAAGATGGGAAGTAGAGCTGACCGCCATACCAGAGTGCAGTAGCCCATTCCAGAGCTCGACCCGTGAGTAGGGAACAGATGAAGGACACGCGGCTTCCATCAGTGGAGAAGGACTGTGGCCGTTGGTCGAAATACAAACTGCACTGCAACAGAAAGCCCTTACAAGCAGAGGGTGAGCCATCAAATTTTTCCGGGAGAGACAAATTGGGTAGAGAAGAGTTGTTACTCACGACAGGTGGTGCCGCTGGATCAGCAGGTTGAACCGCAGTCGCGTCTGACTGCGATAGGGTTTGAACCGTTCTTGCGAGCTTCTCTGTGAGAGCGGTTAATTTTACCAGCTGTTGCTGATGGGCAGTGAGAACATTAGCTTGATTAGATACCTCAGAGGTTAGTCGACTGTAATCTGCTGGATTCTGATGTGGTGAAGTATTCTGTGACGTAGAGGCGGAGACGGTCGAATCCATTTGCAGATATTTATTAAAGGTGATAACAAACTGAGAACAAGCCAACAGAAACTCAAAAATAGACAAGGGAAATCCAGAATCGAAGTCAAACTCGCAAAGGTCAGGTGCAGGCAGCAAAGGTTCACAAAACGAATTCAGAGTCCAAGTTCAAACACAAAAGATCAAGTCCAAGCACAGAGAAACATGAGATACAAACTGAGACAGGGTTTGGGTAAAACAATACTTCACAAATGGGCACAGAACAGAACAGTTCAGATAAAGGGTGGCTGAGGGTGCACAGGTGAGACTGATGAAAGCATGATGAGGTGATTAGGGAAATGAAGTCCTAGTATGCAGGAGAGAGGGATCTAGTGAAACCAGGAGGAGGCGTTGTCGTGCGTTCCGTGACAACATGATTACAACTCGATTCAACTTCTGAAGATCTCTAGTTCTTGTAACTAACAGGAAAAGTTTGTAGACACTTTCTGCACGAATAACACATGAGATCACATTCTGTTTAACCGACCACAGCTACCTTAGAAAAACATAAATGAAAAATAATATTATAGGCTAATATTTAAACTAGTGCTGTCAAATGAATAAAATATGTAATCGCGATTAATCGCATTAATGTTAAAGTTAACTTGTGATTAATCGCAATTAATCGCACATTTTTATCTTTTTTAAATGTCTCTTCATTTCTTTTTGTCCCATTATTTTTTCTTATTTTAATGCTCTTATCAACATAGAGAAGTGGACCGGCTTGCTTTGTGAAAATGTTTTTTTATTGAAAACAATATTGGCATTTACTGTGTTCAATTTCACGCAAATAATCTCTCACTCAATGTAACACTGTCCATCAATAAAAGGGTGAAAGAAATACTGACCAGGTCATGATATTGACGAGGCGGCGGAGAATTTGGCCGGCTCGCAAGCCCAAAAAAGTGTGTGCAGCGTGCCTGTTGTTTTGTTTCCGGTCTAGCTAGATCCGCTTGCGCTTTGGTCGACGAAGCAACAAAACGCCCTGTTGCAAAAGCATGTGAAAAAAAAACATAGCTGTCAACATTGAACATTGAAAATAAGGGAGATTTCCCGGAATCCATCCCCAAAATAAGGGATTCTTACCCACAAACTTTAAAAATAAAGCACTAATCATTAAAATTCTAAAGAGTTTATAACTAGCCTACATATGTGTGAGAGAGAAAGAGACAGTGTGTCATTTAAATAAAAAAAAATCTACATTTGGATTACCGGTGTGTTGCTCTTGCCTTTACGACAACAATTTCAACTGTTATCACACATCTTCCAAAATCCGCAAAATAGGGAAGTGGGCTGTCTGGTTATTTCAATAACATTTACACATTTTGTGTAGCTTTAAAGAGCCTATATTTAGCCTGATGGTGGACCGTCACTCAGAAGACACACTATGTTGTTATTGTAGCCTATCCTATCTTTATATCCTCCTGAGGCCCAGAACGTTTTTTTCAAAAGTTTATTTTTCTTCTTCATGTAATCACATTGTTAAGAGCATAAGAAACAAATGAAAAAAAAAAAAAAGATATTTGATTCACATGTTATGCTATGACCTCTGTAGTGCAGTGGTTCCCAACCTTTTTTTGTCTGAGACCCCCTTTTTCCCAAGAAAATATTTTAGGGCCCCCCTTCACATTTAATGATATTATCGCTCTTGTAAGCTTGCAGCAAGGATGACAAAATATGTTGTTTTCAAACAAACCGTATCTTTACTATAACCAGATATGTTTATGCACAAATAATAGCCTGTAATATTGAAAATACAATAACAAAAACATCAGTAGGCCCTTTGTAATTTAAAAACGTAAGCCTAGGAGAAGCCTATATATTGGCCCTATTTGAAATCCCAAAACAAAAATATTCACAGTGGTGTGTAGGTAAAAAAAATAAAGCATATAGGCTATTAATAAATGACTGCTGTCTGGGGTCTCAATACTTGCAAGTTATTTGTGAGGCTTTATTTTTTTACGCTTTTGGCGCTATAGCGAGCGATAATAAACTTGTGTTTATTAACAGAATAATGCGTCTTTCGGAAGAACATTGTAGCCGGAAACTACTTCTCTCTGTGTACGTCTATGACGAGTCACGCAGGTACTGGGCTACTCCGCAGCGGCAGCGATCCGAACCAGTGTAAAATAGTCCCAATGTAAACACTTAATATAGGTGTACCATAGTGGTTCAGGATAAGACAAAAACACGGATTGAAAAATGGATTCATGATGAACTCGCTCATTACATAAATTTTGAACAGAAAAAAGTTAAGGACTTTTATTTAATGCTCATTGCTCAAAACCTTTCAAAATATGACGCGACCCCCCACAGAGCTCGCTGAGGCCCCCTTGTGGGCCGCGACCCCCCTGTTGGGAACCAATGCTGTAGTGGACACCAGGACTCGATTGTTTAAAAATAAAAATGGCATGAAATTATATATAGGCAAAAATAATGTCAATATTTGAAAATCGATAATTTTTATTATTATAATTTTTTTAAATTACATTGATATCTGAATTTATGTCAAAACCTAGACTTTCAAACATCAAAATGTAATTTATTAATATGTATTCGTGTACAAAATGACATATAAACATCGTTTATTTATAAACATCATTATATATATATATTTTTTTTTTTTTGCCTGGAAACGCTTCCAACACGCTTGCGTGTCGCATGAAAAATAGGCGTCGGTTCTATTTCTAGCATGCACGCGTTTTCTGAGACGCTTACGCCACGCAGCCAGTGTGTCTCCGGCCTAACAGCGCGCGCGGCGCCGCATCCGAGGATGAACGACTTCAAGCCGAATCTGTCCGAGCATGTACGTCTCACACAATCAGAGCATAAAAATACGGGATATTTTACGGGAAAATAGTAAAACGGGAAGACAGTGGGAAAAGAGCTAAAATACGTGAGAAACCCGGAAAAAACAGGAGGGTTGACAGCTATGAAAAAAAACTACAAAGTTTGCTAGACCAAAAATACTGTTAATCACGCGATAAAAAAAATGAATGCCGTTAAAATGGGTTTGTGTTAACGCCGTAACGCTGTCATACAGAAACGTGAAAGAAATCATTATAGACTATACATTATATACTTTTATTTGTGTACACTCACAATAACAACAAAACCTTGTGATTTTATGAAATAAATAAAATAAACAGTGTGCGCTTTCAGCTTTCTCGGTCTCTGCGAGAATATTTCTGAAACACATCTCAAAAATTAACTGAAACTCAGCAAATATATCACTAAAAAACAACATCGCAATGACACTTTTTCCCCAATATTGTACAGCCACAGTCGCCATTATGATCATTAGTGTTCACTTTAGTTGGGCAGTTGGTCCTTGACTTTGGTTAAATTTATTCTCTTTGAAAACCTGTGCAATATTTCATACTCCTGACTGCAATTACACACTTCTTACTACAGTATGAGCACTGTTTGTAGTCAGTGACTGACACCTGGAGTTTGAGAATTTTTTACTTGCTGTTCAATAGATATTTATTGTCTGCACCCACTAACCTTACTTTATGACACCACCTAAATAGTTCAAAATTATGCCAGAGCTCTAAACTCTTTAAACTTTTTCTGACATAGACTAATTTTTTTAAACATATGATGGGGCAAATGAATCAAAATGCATTAAATAAACAAACAAACAAAATGACGGTTGATTGTGAGTATCTGTACTTTAACTCAAGCACATGATCTGTGTACTTTGTCAATCACTGTGTAAAATAAATAATTTTGTTGGTCTGAATATGAGTCATGTTATTACCTGTGATGACCAACAGCACTCTTACTTCCGTGGGATTGCTTAATCACAGTTAGACTCATATGGAGTATTTTGGCTAAATATGTTTTCCTCTATCTTGTATTTGGTTATCCATATCAGTGTCCACTCTAATAGATGTAAATTTAGATTTAGATTTTAGATTAACATTTAGATTTACATCTCGGTCTCTCGGGTTGGGACAGTAGTGAGGTTGTGTGAGTGTGTGTGTGTGTGTGTGTGTGCGTGCATGCATGCGCGTGTGTGTGTGTGTGTGTGTGTTAGAGTGTTGAATGGCTGTATTGAGGTGGATGTAATGTGTTGTGTGGTTTGAGGCATTCGTGTGCCGTCTCTCTGCTGACTGCATCCTTTCTACTGCTGCATCAGCCCTCCTGTAAGCATTCCACACTCATTACCCACCCTTCCCATCATTCAGCTGTCAGTGTGTTTAGTGTGTTATCTACTATTGATGTTGCAGATGACATTCAGTATTGCTTTGAGAGAGAAATGAGCCAACAGCTTGTAACAGGGAATAGTTTAACTTGTTAGAGAAATCTTTTGGCCAACATTTTGTCTAACATTTTTGTAATTGTAAAATGAAATGATATACTAGGGAAATTAAGAAAAAATCCAAGCGCTTTTCCCAAAACCATAATTACTTGAATAGTGCTTGAAAATGACAATAGATCTTGAGTGCTCTGGAGTCGTGATCGGGAGTCGTGATCGGGAGTCGTGGTCGGGAGTCGTGGTCGGGAGTCGTGGTCGGGAGTCGTGGTCGGGAGTCGTGGTCGGGAGTCGTGGTCGGGAGTCGTGGTCGGGAGTCGT
Source organism: Tiaroga cobitis (assembly GCA_030578255.1). Lineage (NCBI taxonomy): Eukaryota > Metazoa > Chordata > Actinopteri > Cypriniformes > Leuciscidae > Tiaroga > Tiaroga cobitis. The sequence continues at coordinate 9,267,953 of CM060592.1, forward strand.
GGTCGGGAGTCGTGGTCGGGAGTCGTGGTCGGGAGTCGTGGTCCGGAGTCGTGGTCGGGAGTCGTGGTCGGGAGTCGTGGTCGGGAGTCGTGGTCGGGAGTCGTGGTCGGGAGTCGTGGTCGGGAGTCGTGGTCGGGAGTCGTGGTCGGGAGTCGTGGTCGGGAGTCGTGGTCGGGAGTCGTGGTCGGGAGTCGTGGTCGGGAGTCGTGGTCGGGAGTCGTGATCTGGAGTCGTGATCTGGAGTCGTGATCTGGAGTGGTGATCAGGAGTGGTGATCAGCAGTGGTGATCTGGGGTCGTGATCTGGGGTCGTGATCTGGGGTCGTGATCTGGGGTCGTGATCTGTGGTCGTGATCTGGGGTCGTGATCTGGAGTGGTGATCAGGGGTGGTGATCAGGGGTGGTGATCAGGGGTGGTGATCTGGGGTGGTGATCTGGGGTGGTGATCTGGGGTCGTGATCTGGGGTCGTGATCAGGGGTGGTGATCAGGGGTGGTGATCTGGGGTGGTGATCTGGGGTGGTGATCTGGGGTGGTGATCTGGGGTGGTGATCAGGAGGCGTGATCAGGAGGCGTGATCAGGAGGCGTGATCAGGAGGCGTGATCAGGAGGCGTGATCAGGAGGCGTGATCAGGAGGCGTGATCAGGAGGCGTGATCAGGAGGCGTGATCAGGAGCATTGTTCTGCTATGGTGCTGGCTGCATCCTTATAAGTACCATGTTTGGGTGTCCTCTTTTTTTACAGTATGGCATACAGCAGTGGAAAACCTACAGGCTTGCGGGTTGTGCTGACCACCACATCTGAAGCATGGCTTGTCATGCTTAGGATTTTTATTTGGAGCTGCTTTCTTATGTACTGATGCATGCGCATGGGCTGCATAATGAACATTGTCCTCCAGCCATGATTTTTTTTGATGCTGACGAAGTAGGCGAACAGTTAACAATGGTGTTTCTACAGCTAGTGCCTTTTCCTCTGCCTCTTTAAATGTGAGTGTAGGTTCAGCCAGCAGGCGTCACTGTAGCGCTTCATCCATAACCCCGCATACGTTTCTTTCATGCAGCATTGCTTCTAACTGATCCCCGAAAGCACAGTGCAAAGAAATGCACCTAATTGAAATGGTTTGATTAGGTTTCTGCTTACAATTGTGAAAATGGAAACGTTGAACAATCTCAGACGGCGCTGGGCTGTAATGGCTTTTTAACCCTCTGAGGTCGGCTATCGCGCCGGCGCGATAGTCTCGCTTTTTTCTTATCAGTGCAAAAGAAACTCAAAATACTCTGTTGATTTTGATCTAACATATTAAGTGTTGTACATCATTAGATCCTGATAAGTATCTATTTTTTTTGTGGATACTCACAATAAAAACAAAGTGTTGTGCTTTTCGCCAAATAAAGAAAAACAAATATGATGCGCGTTCTGCCTTCTCTCTGTCAGTTAAGTCCATTCTGAAACACGTCCGAAAATTAACTGTAATTCCGCGAATACTTGTCATACAGGCACGAGTGTTTTTCCATAATGAAGCTTGAACTCTCTTCTTTTAAATGAATGAATTTATATAAAAAAACTAATATTCTCAGTTTATGTAATCTGTATGAAAAGAGAGAGATGTCAGTATTTTTCTTTCCAGCTCATTATACCTAATTACGCGTTAATGTGCCACGCCCACGGAGAGCGCGCGCTATTCAAACGCAAATGATCTTAGACAAGCCATTCAAACATGCCAACGCCCACCAGCTGGATTATAAAACACATCGTGTTTAGTAAGTATCTTGTACAGCTGTGTACACAGCGTATCCTTTCGCTGTGAGGAATAATACTATCTAACCCTGGAAAATGTACCAGAAGTGCTGGTAGTTTCATTTCGAGGAGCAACGGATCCAGCTGATGTAGTAAGTCATTTATTCTTAAGTGCTTTGTTCTAATCGCGATATTGAATAGTGTCTGACTGTAAACCGCAAAAAGACTGTTTAAATGTGAATTGCGTGTCTGTGTGTAGGCTAAATGATGAGTGAACGGCATAGGCGCGCACGCCCTTTGTTTACTACAGTTATACAGCGCGTGTCTGTGCCTTGTTCATTCACTCACGCACCTACATTAGTAAACGTAATGTTTACATGAACACATACAAACTATATTGCTATAGCCTACTAAGATGAGTAAAAATAGACTGAAATATGTTGAAATAAAATGTCTGTATAAGCAACAAGCTGCAAATTCACATGTGTATATACTAATATATCATACACAATATATTACAGACTAAATATGAATGTTTAGACAAGATTTTGTGATTAGTTTTGGATAGATTATAAAGTTTTGACTGTAAAAAAAGACTACTGTCACATTAAATAGGTACGCTTTTGTTCACCAATTTCTGCTCATAGTTAAATATACTATAGTATGATGTTTTGTCAAAAATAAAGTAGGTATATTGAATTATCAACTAAGATGTTATTATAGTGTTTGTTCCAATATTAAAACTAATGAATCCTTACCTTTTTTTAATACGTATGATAAAATGTATACTTTTTACAAAGAAATACACTTGAAATATTGTTAAAATTGTTGTTGTAATTGTAACCTATTTGTAAATGGTTACAATTTCTAATTGTAAAATATGTATAGGCTATATAGATAATTTCTTTTGTCCTTGCATTCTTTGGGATCCTGTGACACACCTGTGTGAAAGGGCTAATTAATATGCAGCTCATTATGCGGCACATTATCCGGCCTTTGTCTTCTCAGGTGTGAACACGCCTCCACGCATATTGCCTTTCCAAACAAAAGGTCTCTAATAAAACTTAAATCAGTGTATGTTTTTGTGTAAATGATTAGGCAGGATGATTTTCAGATCATTTTGAAGCAAAAATTCTAGGCAACAACACTCATTAGTCAAAAGTCTTGTGGACACATATTTAGTATGTGTTTTGTGGCCTTATTTCAGACAATTTAAGTTTTAGTTTTTTCAATAACCATGCATTAGAAATATTCTCTCAAAAATACAAACATGTTTCATAATTGTTGCTCAGAAATTACGGTAGCCCAGTTTGTGCTATATTGAGTGAATTTACACCTTTGCCATTAACATGTTTATAAATAACTGAAAAAAGCACAAATGTCAGAGCATGTCAGAACACCTCAAGGACCCCAAAAACCCTTAGACCTCAGAGGGTTAAGGCAGCAACAATGTTTGCATAAGACACAGTAGATGGCTGCGTTGGGGTAAGCACTGAACATGACGTGGAATACGTTTTTGCACCACACACACTGAGCAGCACAGAGCGTGTTTTTTTTTTGCATCATCCTCAATATCATTTGCATGAAAAAAACATACCAGTCTTTCTGTGTATTCTTCAAAAGAGTTACTTGAGCATTCATCAAACTCTTCAATACGGCCGAGTGTAGTCATGTCAGATTAACCCTAACCCTAACTCACTTTAACAGTCGCACCATATAGACTGATCTGCACACGGTCGTTGAGTCCGCTCTTTGCCAGTGAAAGATACTTGAATAAAGGGTTGAGACATTCATAATTTTGTGAACCTTTACTGAACTCAAGGCAGCACAGAAAATACATCTTAGCTCGGCCTGGCCCGAAAATTCACTCTGGCAATAAACACATATTCACCCCAAAACAGGAACGCCCTCCCCAGGCTTAAGCCTCCTTAAGGAACCTCAGTATTGCAATAGTCAGTCAATACATTACAACTAGATAATTATCTGAGATGTCATCATTTATGTGCTTAGGGCAGATCATTTTCAGGACAAAAAAACACTGAGTTTAGGGCAATCGGTTCGTTGCTCTGCTTCAACTGTGCGATTTTCTCACGAAGAACGTCCAAAATTACTTACATGCCAGAAATTCATCGGAACATCCGATTACCTGTCGGGAGAGGTTAATCGCCTCTCGTTTCCCATGTACACTGCTCGAACACTGCATGACAAAGCTAAAAATCGGGCCGATTCAAAAAAGAGTCGCAGGAGTCAGAATTCGGATCAAAATCGGACAAAAACCACACAGTGTATCCCCAGCCGATTCGATTCCGTTTCTGGGAGTCACGATCCGATTCCAAAACGATTCTTGATCTCCATTTTTTTTATTATAAATCTTACTAATATATCTAGTAAAAGCACACACGTCTTTTTGTGCGTTCCTCACAAATCACACGTCAGCAGTGGCGGCTGGTGGGTTTTAAAATAGAGGAGGCACACAAAATTTTGACAAATGGATTTTATGGCTTTAAAAAGGCTTTTTTGGTTGCTTGTATAACTAAATATTTATAGAAAATGGCGCAGACATCAAGACAATATGAATATAAGTTCACTCACCTAGTCCTGGCCTATCACTTGAAGCAAAAAATCCATCCTTCTGTCCTTTAAAATGTCTGTGTTAAAAGAGCTCGATCGGCCGTTTAGTGAAGCTGATTGCTGTAGCCTATTTCCAACTTTGGCATGTGGTCTTCCTTTATTTCTAATTTGTAGCTGTTGTTTGAATTTTAGTTTAGTAAATTAGTTTGCAATCCAATATTCAATAGCCTATCTCTACTCTCCATCGTTACATCAGCGGTAGCAGCTCAAACTAATGTCACTTAATTTACTTCTTGTCGATGATTGGTTGATATACCAAGGGAAGCTAGCCTCATCTGCCATGTTACTTTCCTCAACACTCCTAATCGCTGAAAGTGAAATACGCGATGGTGATTGGCAATTTTTTTTTACCAATGGCGGCACAAGTCTCCGGCTATGGATTTGCCTCCCCCTGTCTGTTTCTCTATCCCCTCAGACTTGTGTTTCGCAGATTCTGCACATTCTGGGAAGAAGCGCGCAGTGGCTACACTTACAGAGGTGACATTACAAACAAGAAATACACATTATGAGATTTTTGGGAAGGCTGTGCCTCCCATGACGACCCGCCACTGCACGTCAGCATTTGAAATTGAAAGTAGCCATCTGTGAGTTTCATATTTTTTATAGATAAGCCCCTGCATTCCAAACGACATGAATGATGCTTTCGTGGAGCATTTGTAAGGAAAACACCGGTGGGTGAGACCGTGCGCAGCAAGAGTAACATCAAGCAAAGTGCTTGTTTCTCACAGCGCATATCCTGTGCATTGAAGCCTGTGAATGCCCTTGTAATTCACTTCAACCTTTCTGAACTTTATGAAAGATTATTTTACGGAATGTTCGAGTGATGTGTGTGTGTGTGTGTGTGTGTGTGTGTGTGTGTGAGTAAATGGAAGCAATCAGAATACAGGTGTTTCTAAAACACACGCATCTGTGGTTAAAAACTAAGCTCGGAATCAATCCAGAATAGTTGGATAGATAATCACTATGAATCAATTTTTTTCTCCCACCCATTGTAGTCATGTACCAGATTACTTTATCCAAAGTGACTTACAGAAGTCTTTTTACAAGTGTCTTTGACACTTGTTCGCTAAAAGTCACAATGATGATTGCTCATTGTCATAAAACACAGACTTCCACGTCTGAACGAGAACTCTTTATTGCTCTCTTCCACATACATACATCCCTGACCACATGACCAAATTAAAAGCGAAGACTGATGTATAAGTGTTGTACATCACACTTACTACTCAATCTTTGATTAATTTGGTTATTAATACATTTATTATGGCAGTATTATACATTGTTTGAGTTCATATTGAGACATTTGACCTGGTGCACAGTTTGCAAAGTTATTGAGATCTCTTCTAAAACCTAGAAGGAGAAAAATAAGACGGTGTTAGAGTATATTTCTCAGGAGACAAATGTAAGGAATAGTAGACTTTGTTGTTCATGTAACCGGATTTCTGTCTTACATCTCAAAGAGATGTCATTGTTGATGTTTGTTGTGTCTCTCAGTGAAGTATGTGGACTGTGGGAGACGGGCTCATGTGTGGTTTGAATGCAGTGAGCCTGAAGACTTCTGGATCTCAGTGGATGGAGTTGTGTACGCCCTCCGCCTGCTACACCCGTCCCACTCCTGGACGAGGTCACCTCTGCTCATTAAAGCCCAGGACGAGGCCAGCCATCAGCAGTGGAGGACACAGCTCACACTGATCCCAGCCAGAGCTCATCCATCACAGGTACGACATCTGCATAATGTTTCAGAGCTGGAAGATACATTCTGGTGATATTAACTAGGGGTGGTTAATCTGTCTGATTTCCCGATTCGATTCGATTACGATTATTGAAGTCCCGATTCGATTACAGTCGATTTTCGATTATTACCGATTCTCGATTATCGATTATTGATTTTCCATTTCACAACAGTAAACGAAAAAACACTACAAAGTGATTGAAGTATTAAAAAAATTCAGCTGCTGAATTACTTAACTCTTTTATTGAGTAACAACAACTCAAAGCACTTTCTGTATCGTGTAGTTATAACTTCAGAATTATTTGTATGTAGCTTATGTTCTGTAGAACACAGAAATGAATACATCACATTGTGTTGTGACTCATCAAGTTGAACTAAACAATAACAAATGAATGAAAGGCTTATTTCCTTTAGGAAGTAGATCAGAACCAACATACTGTAGAAATTGGACAATTTTCTTCTAGAAAGACAAGGTGTTGTTCAGGTGGAGGAAGACTGCAGGTTGCAGTCGAAACATGTCAAGGTAAATAAAAAGTTTATAATGCAAAAAAATGTTTGCATTATATGCGGTTAGAACAGCTGTCAGCAGCGCGTCCTCATCCATATCAAGCGTCTCGTCCCCTGAGGCGGCGGCAGCGCGGGCGGGAGGGGGGGGCGGAGAAGGAGAGATAGACGCTCGAGGGAGTCATTCCGGCGAGCATTTGCATCAGAAAACGACGACAGTGCGGCCCGCAGGGTCGACATCGGAAGTGCGTCGCTGAGCTCACAAACCCCCTGAGGGCAAGAGCTGCGTGTTCCTGGCCCAGGCAGAGAGCGCAGATCACATGGCGGTCTCCGTCGCTGTGCGGGGCTCTGCACGCGCCGTAGGAAGTGCAAGGCATCTTGAAAAAGACGCTCGCTGCTCTTTTAGCTAGTAAGTTTTGCAAGAAAGGATCCGTCGCCGGATAGCGTAGCTCGCACGGATGGCTGAAGGTGGCGAAGACGTCCGGCTTCTTCAGGCGCTGTCTTGTGGCTTCCTCGATGGCGGCAGCGGCTTCTCTCTAGATCCAGCGATGCGGCAATAATAATAAGGCAATTTTTTTTTTTAAATAATAAAAAATCGATTTTTGAAAATTTAATAATCGATTCATAATCGTCCATAACATACTCGCGATTAATCAATAATCGATTTTTTTCACCACCCCTAATATTAACACACAGTTATAGCTGTAATGTAGTGATTCTGGAGATATTAACCAACTGCCCTATAATATGGAGCTCTCTTTTGGACTAGATCTGTGTAGTAACCTCTAAATGCGTGTCTGAATGGGAAATGTCTGTAGCATATTTAAAAAAATTTTGTACATTTTATTTTTTGGTACACCACTCAAATCAACATTTAACGGATAGTTCACCAAAAAAATTTGAATTACCCCATGATTTACTCAGCCTGAAGTCAGCCTAGGTGTATATGACATTCTTCTTTCAGATAAATACAATCAGTGTTATATTAAAAAATGTCCTGGCTCTTCCAAGCTTTATAATGGCAGTGAATGGCTGTTTCCTTTTTGAAGTCCATTAAAGTGCCTCTATCCATGATAAAAGTGCATCTATCCATGATAAAAGTGCATCTATCCATCACAAAAGTGCATCTATTCATGATAAAAGTGCATCTTTCCATCACAAAAATGCATCTATCCATTCTAAAAGTGCATCTATCCATCACACAAGTGCATCTATCCATGATAAAAGTGCATCTATCCATGATAAAAGTGCATCATGATAAAAGTGCATCTATCCATGATAAAAGTGCATCTATCCATCACAAAAATGCCTCTATCCATGATAAAAGTGCATCTATCCATCACAAAAGTGCATCTATCCACTATAAAAAGCATTATGATAAAAGGGCATCTATCCATGATAAAAGTGCATCTGTCCATGACAAAAGTGCATCTATACATCATTAAAGTGGATCTATCCATGATAAAAGTGCATATATCCATGATAAAAGTGCATTTATACATTATAAAAATAAGCCGTTCTCTGGGCAGGAGAAAGAATGCTTTTCTTGGCGTTGAGTCTCAACCCTAGAGAAACTAGATGAGCTAACACGATGTCTCTGTGTTGAAGCACCATTTCTGGCGATTGTGCTAGTATTAACCAATTGTCGATGTAATTCAAAATACGAATGCCCTGGAGTCGTAATGGGGCCAGTGCTGCATCCATGCATTTTGTGTATTTGAGGGGTGACAAGGCTAGACCGAATGGAATAAATTGGTACGCTTTGCTTCCGAAAGCGAACCTCAAGACCTTGCTGTGTTGTGGCAATATTTCTATGTACAAATATGCGTCCTTCAGATCGATCGTGGCGAACCAATCGTTATGTTGAATTTGCGACACAACCGTCTTGACAGTTAACATCTTGAACTTGAGTGCTTTGACTGTACGGTTTATGCCTTGGAGATCTAAGATTGAACGCACCCCCCCATCCTTCTTGGGAACCAGGAAGTATCTGCTTTAATAGCCCTACTCTCTCTCTGAAAGAGGAACCTGTCCGGTGGTCTCTTTGTTCAGCAGAGGTTGTAGCTCTTGTGACAGTACATGTGCCAGCTGCAGTCTCACGGAAGTGGAGACCACGCCATTGAAACACGGAGGACGACGGGCAAATTGGATTCTGTATCCTTTTTGTACTATGCTAAAAACCCACACAGCAATGCCTGGCAGCACTTTAGACACAGTTGCTCCATTGAGCTTAAAGAAAATTAAAAAAAAAATAGTTCAATGCCCTGGTACAATGAGCACACTCAGGCCCTTAAGAGAGCAGCCAGAAAAATGGAGCGAAACTGGAAGAAAATTAAACTAGAGGTATTTCGCATTTCATGGAAGGAGAGCTCGATTGCTTACAGAGAGGCCTTAAAAGCTGCTAGATAAGCTTATTTTTCAACCCTATTAGAAGAAACTAAACAAAACCCTAGGAATTTATTTGAAACAGTGGCTAACTTAACGAAAAATAAAGTTTCAAGCCCCGAAGTTTCCAAGCAGCACAGCAGTGATGAATTAACTTTCTTCACTTATAAGATCGATAATATCAGGGAGAAAATTATAACTATGCAACCGTCTACTACAGTATCGCATCAGGGAGTGCATTGTAGTCTCCCTGAGGAAAAATTCGATTAATTCATCGCTATAGAAGAGGAAGAAGTAGAAGTAAATTAGAAGTAAATTAGAAGTAAATTCAGGAGAAAGCCAGGACAAGCAGTCACTCTGCGAGAACGGCTAGAGCGCGTAAGTTGTTTTTTCTTAATATCCAGTTCTCCTGTTGCTCTGTTTACCATTTGTCAAGTAAGTAGGGCTATTTTCGATTCTTTGCTTATTTGTAATTTTTATCTTCACTAAATATCTTTAATTTAATTAGACACGTTCCTATTTTGAATATCTGCCGTCTTAAGGGTTGTAGTCTGTTTGTTATTGTAGCACTTAAGTATTGCTGTTCATAACAGCTAGTTTCGATTTCGGCCATTCTCGGGATATTTGCTTTCGCTGTGCTAATTGCAAGGGCTACCACAGCTGTCCTCACTCAGGCGATTGATAGCATTATATCTATGTAGTGTTTGCGCTGTCGCGGAAGCGTCAGCGGAAGCAGTCAGCGCTCGTGTTTAACCTCCTCGTGTTCAGACCGACTCGGGTAAAGACCTGCGACTCTACCTGCGCGACTCCACCGAGCAAGGACACCTGCAAGGCACTTAAAGTATCTTCTTCACCCTTTCCCTTCCTACCTTTATCTTATTTCCCATTATCATTATGTGCTTTCAACACATTCCTGTTGTCTCTCGACAACGCTCTCTCACCATGCACAGAAGGCAGCGCAATACTGCTAATCTGCGCCCTATTCTCTCATCCTCACACTCACCTCTCACTCTTTCTATGGGTCTATGGAATTGTCAATCAGCAGTAGGGTTGGGTATCGGTTGGGTTTTATCCGATACCAGTACCTACTCGGTATTTTTTAAACGGTTCCGGTGCTTAAACGGTGCCTGAAACGGTACTTAAGACAAACGAAACCGCTCACAATTTGTCAAAAAATAATACCCTTTAATTTACAGGGCCAAACTGGACACAATAGTAACTTAAATCTTTAAACAATATAAATATTAGTAACGTATGGTAACAATAAATAAACCAATATAAAATAAAAATTCACATTTACATAATATCAAATAAAACAATATTGTATCAAACAATGTAATAATACTGGAGATTAATAGAGATTACAATCAGGGTAATCTAATATCTAATATCGGCTACAGGTTCCCATGTTTTGTCTGCTTGAAGTTAGATGAGTTGATGAGTTATCTGGTCATTGTACTAGTTACGCAGTGCTTAGCTTGGCGAGTTTGGTATTTCGTTCCCACTGCGCCTTAGCTACGCAGCTTTGAGTAAACCTATGAAAGAGAACGTCTCTGGTTACTGGTTTAACCCATGTTCTCTGAATAGGGAACGAGACGCTGCGTTCGCTGCCAAACTCCTCGCGCTGCCGACAAGCTGCCTTTTTCGGCAGAGAAATCTGAGGAGCAGATGATGCGCGCGCTAATATAATATGACGACGTAAGAGCGTCAAGGCGGCGCCCGCGCCATCACTTTACACGTGAAATGCAGCCAAACCTTGGAGCGTTTTGTCTTCGGCATCTTCATTAATCCCCTCGCTATCAGCAGACGTTCCGGGAGTCTCCCGCATATTGATAACGGCTCCCTGATGCCCGCAAATTGGTTAAAATCTCCCGGAATCTAGAGCGAGCGAGCAAGAGCGCGCATGCGAGACAGAACAGACTGTGCTCCAAACCGTATAGTGCGCGCACGAGGGAGAGAGCGAGAGCGAGAGACTTTGCGTGTGTGCGCCTCATGACACAGAGACTCAGACACCGATATCAGGCACCGAAATTTTCGTTCTTATTCGGTCTGGTTACTACCGTTTACGTCGGAACCGGTTCCCTATTGGCACCGCGTTTCGGTACCCAACCCTAATCAGCAGTCAATAAAGCTGACTTCATTCCAGCCTTTGCATCTCATTCTACTCTTAATATCTTGGGCTTGACTGAGACCTGGATCCGCCCAGAAGACTCAGCAACCCCTGCTGCTCTCTCTAACAACTTCTCTTTCTCTCACACCCCTCGCCAGTCGGGGAGAGGTGGGGGCACTGGTCTTCTCATTTCTAACACTTGGAAATTTTCAACTCTCTCTTCTCTATGCAATAACTCATTTTAATATCATGCTATTACACTTACAACTCCCATGAAGATCCATATTGTAGTTATTTATCGCCCCCCAGATCAACTGGGAAGTTTTGTAGAGGAGCTGGATGTGTTGCTGTCCTCTTTCCCTGAGGATGGCATCCCACTTGTAGTCTTTGGCGATTTCAACATCCACCTAGCGAAACCGTATGCAACAGACTTCATCTCTCTCCTAGCCTCTTTCGATCTCAAACGCCTCATCACCACCGGTACTCACAAGTCAGGCAACCAACTGGACCTGGTTTACACACGCAACTGTATCACAGACAACATTTTGGTGAAACCTCTCCAAGTTTCAGATCATTTCCTCATTACTTTCAATCTACAACTCACTACCCATGCTCCACCAACCTCCCCACCATTTACTTTCAGACGAAACCTGCACTCACTTTCTCCGTCCCATCTTTCCTCTGCTGTGTCATCTTCTCTTCCCTCACCCTCACATTTCTCATCTCTGGATGTGAATACTGCAACGGATACTTTATGCTCCATCCTAACCACCTCTTTAGACAACATCTGCCCTCTCTCCTCCAGGCCAGCACGCACTACTGTCTGAGGTTCTTCGTGAACACCGGACCAAGCTCAGGGCAGCGGAGAGGAAATGGCGCAAATCAAAAGACACATCTGACCTCAGTAGGTATCAATCTCTGCTCTCTGCCTTCTCTGTTGATGTTCACACCGCAAAATCTTCATATTTCCACAACAAGATCAACAGCGCCTCTAACACACGTTCACTGTTCAAGACATTCAACTCTCTCCTCTGTCCACCTCCACCACCAACCACCTCCTCGCTAACTGCTGATGATTTTGCTAACTTCTTCACTAACAAAACTACAACTATCAGCAGTCAGTTCTCAGCTTCACACACACAGGAACCCAAACTAACCTCTCCCACAGCCAACAACCTTCTCTCCTCCTTCACTCCACTAACCGAGGAAGAATTATCTAAACTTCTCCTCTCCAGTCATCCTACCACCTGCCCTCTAGACCCCATCCCCTCACACCTTCTACAAGCCATCTCTCCCACACTTCTTCCAGCTCTCACACACATCATCAACTCATCCCTCCACACTGGCATTTTCCCTACAGCATTTAAACAGGCTCGGGTAACTCCTCTGCTTAAAAAACCAACATTAAGCACATCACTTCTAGAGAACTACAGACCTGTCTCTCTCCTACCATTCATTGCGAAAACACTTGAACGAGTTGCTTTTAACCAAGTATCATCTTTCCTGTCTCTGAACAACCAGCTGGATGTCAACCAATCTGGCTTCAAGAAAGGACATTCAACTGAGACTGCATTGCTGTCAGTCACGGAAGCCCTGCGGATCGCAAAAGCTGCTTCCAAATCATCAGTTCTCATTCTACTGGACCTGTCTGCTGCTTTCGACACAGTGAATCATCAGATCCCCTTGTCTGCCCTCTCATCACTGGGCATCACTGGAACCTCCCTCAACTGGTTTGAGTCCTATCTCACAGGTAGGTCCTTCAAAGTCGCATGGAGAGATGAGGTATCCAAAGCACATCAGCTGACCACAGGGGTTCCCCAGGGTTCAGTTCTTGGACCGCTCCTCTTCTCCATCTACACCACATCACTGGGACCCATCATACAGGCACATGGTTTCTCTTACCATTGCTATGCTGATGACACCCAACTCTACCTCTCATTTCAACCAGATGATCCCACAGTAGCTGTACGGATCTCAAGCTGTCTGGCGGACATCTCGGCATGGATGAAGGAACATCACCTGCAGCTCAACCTGGCAAAGACTGAGCTTCTCGTCCTCCCTGCCAATCAGTCTCTACAGCACGACCTCACTATCCAGCTAGATTCATCCTCAATCACCCCATCAAGGTCGGTCAGAAATCTTGGAGTAATCTTTGATGATCAGCTGACCTTCACTGACCACATTACAAAGAAAACTCGATCATGCAGGTTTGCTATGCACAACATCAGGAAGATCAGGCCTTTCCTAACTGATCATGCAACACAACTTCTCGTCCAGGCCCTGGTCATTTCTAGGCTTGATTACTGCAATGCTCTTCTGGCTGGACTTCCATCATGTGCAACTAAACCTCTACAAATGATCCAGAATGCTGCAGCTCGTCTCGTCTTCAACGAGCCCAAAAGGGCCGACGTCACTCCTCTGTTCATCTCTCTGCACTGGCTACCACTCGCTGCTCGCATCAAGTTCAAGGCTTTGACGCTTGCTTACAGATTGACCACAGTTTCAGCTCCCTCCTACTTCCACTCACTACTACAAGTGTACATCCCTACCAGAAGCCTACGATCGGTCAATGAGTGACGGCTCGTGGTACCATCACAGCGGGGCACAAAATCACTCTCCAGAACATTCCCATTCACGGTTCCATACTGGTGGAATGATCTCCCCACTGTCATCCGGAATGCAGAATCCCTGACAGCATTCAAAAGGCAACTGAAAACTCATCTCTTCCGGGAGCACTTAACATAAAAAAATAAAAAAAAAATCCTTTCCTTTAAATCCTCGCTTGCCTGGCTTATGCTACTCCGAGCAATGTCTGAACTTTATATTTTGAGCACTTCTTGCGTTGTTTTTGCCTCTTCACGATGACTTGCTTGGTTTAGTCCTCAATTGTAAGTCGCTTTGGATAAAAGCGCCTGCTAAATGACTAAATGTAAATGTAAATGGAAGAATTTTGTAAACTTGTTTAATCATAAATCGACAACTTGTATGTTAAACCCTATACCGACTAAGCTACTGAAAAAGATGCTACCAGATGTCATAGATCCTCTGCTCAATATCATTAATTCATCTCTGTCATTAGGATACGTACCAAAAACTTTTAAGCTGGCTATGATTAAACCGCTTCGTACAGAATTAGTCAATTACAGGCGGATCTCGAATCTACCCTTTCTGTCAAAGACACTAGAAAAAGCAGTATCCTCACAACTGTGTTCCTTTCTTTAAAGAAAAGATAGAGATAAAAGATACAGATAAAAGATATCTGCGAGGATTTTCAGTCCGGATTTAGACCGTACCATAGTACTGAGACCGCTCTCATCAGAGTCACAAATGATTTGCTCTTATCATCCGATCGTGTTTGTATCCCTCTATTAGTGTTACTCGATCTTAGTGCTGCATTTGACACTATCGACCACAACATTCTCTTAAATAGGCTCGAAAATTATGTTGGAATTAGTGGAATTGCATTAGAATAGTTTAAATCATACTTATCTGCCCGTTATCAGTTTGTAGCAGTAAATGAAGAGATGTCTTATCGATCGAATATTGATCGAAGTTCAGTATGGCATACCACAAGGCTCAGTACTGCTGTTCACTCTGTACATGCTACCCTTGGGCAGTGTTGTATAAAGTACTAGAAAGCAATACTTGAGTAAAAGTACAAGTATCGTCCTAGAAAAAGACTTTGGTAGAAGTGAAAGTTACCTTTTAGAATATTACTTAAGTAAAAGTCTTAAAGTATCTGATATATACTGTACTTAACCCTCTGAGGTCTAAGGATTTTTGGGGTCCTTGAGGTGTTCTGACATGCTCTGACATTTGTGCTTTTTTCAGTTATTTATAAACATGTTAATGGCAAAGGTGTAAATTCACTCAATAAAGCACAAACTGGACTACCGTAATTTCTCAGCAACAATTATGAAACATGTTTGTATTTTTGAGAGAATATTGCTTATGCATGGTTATTGAAAAAACTAAAACTTAAAGTGTCTGAAATAAGGCCACAAAACACATACTAAATATGTGTCCACAAGACTTGTGACTAATCAGTGTTGTTGCCTAGAATTTTTGCTTCAAAATGATCTGAAAATCATCCTGCCTAATCATTTATACAAACACATACACTGATTTAAATTTTATTAGACACCTTTTGTTTGGAAAGGCAATATGCGTGGAGGCGTGTTCACACCTGAGAAGACAAAGGCCGGATAATGTGCCGCATAATGAGCTGCATATTAATTAGCCCTTTCACACAGGTGTGTCACAGGATCCCAAAGAATGCAAGGACAAAAGAAATGATCTATATAGCCTATACATATTTTACAATTAGAAATTGTAACCAATTACAAATAGGTTACAATTACAACAACAATTACAATTTTAACAATATTTCAAGTGTATTTCTTTGTAAAAACTATACATTTTATCATACGTATTAAAAAAGGTAAGGATTCATTAGTTTGAATATTGGAACAAACACTATAATAACATCTTAGTTGATAATTCAATATACCTACTTTATTTTTGACAAAACATCATACTATAGTATATTTAACTATGAGCAGAAATTGGTGAACAAAAGCGTACCTATTTAATGTGACAGTAGTCTTTTTTTACAGTCAAAACTTTATAAGCTATCCAAAACTAATCACAAAATCGTGTCTAAACATTCATATTTAGTCTGTAATATATTGTGTATGATATATTAGTATATACATGTGAATTTGCAGCTTGTTGCTTATACAGACATTTTATTTCAACATATTTCAGTCTATTTTTACTCATACAAACTATATTGCTATAGCCTACTAAGATGTGTTTATGTAAACATAACGTTTACTAATGTAGGTGCGAGAGTGAATGAACAAGGCACAGACACGCGCTGTATAACTGTAAACAAAGCGCGCGCGCCTTTGCCGTTCACTCATCATTTAGCCTACACACATACACGCAATTCATATTTAAACAGTCTTTTTGCGGTTTACAGTCCGACACTTCAATATCACGATTAGAACAAAGCACTAGAATAAATGACTTACTACATCAGCTGGATCCGTTGCTCCTCGAAATGAAACTACCAGCACTTCTGGTACATTTTCCAGGGTTAGATATTCCTCACAGTGAAAGGATACGCTGTGTACACAGCTGTACAAGATAGCCTACTTACTAAACACGATGTGTTTTATAATCCAGCTGGTGGGCGTTGGCATGTTTGAACGGCTTGTCTAAAATCATTTGCGTTTGAATAGCGCGCGCTCTCCGTGGGCGTGGCACATTAACGCGTAATTAGGTATAATGAGCTGGAAAGAAAAATACTGACATCTCTCTCTTTTCATACAGATTACATAAGCTAAGAATATTTGTTTTTTTATATAAATTAACTCATTTAAAAGAAGAGAGTTCAAGCTTCATTATGGAAAAACACTCGTGCCTGTATGACAAGTATTCGCGGAATTAAAAATAATCTTAGGACGCGTTTCAGAATGGACTTCACTGACAGAGAGAAGGCAGAACGCGCATCATGTTTGTTTTTCTTTATTTGGCGAAAAGCACAACACTTTGTTTTTATTGTGAGTATCCACAAAAAAAATAGACACTTATCAGGATCTAATGATGTACAACACTTAATATGTAAGATCAAAATCAACAGAGTATTTTGAGTTTCTTTTGCACTGATAAGAAAAAAGCGAGACTATCGCGCCGGCGCGATAGCCGACCTCAGAGGGTTAAGTATCAAAAGTAATTTTCTGATATTTAATGTACTTAAGTATTTGAAGTAAAAGTAAAAAGTTTACTTTTTTTTTTAAAGCAAGCGGTTAGAACTTTGATTGTGAACTTTTATTGTGGCCGTTCGAAAGGAGAGAGGGAACGAGTATTGCGTAGCCGGCCGCACTAACCTGGCGAGTTGTCGCTTCAGTCGTTAAACCCATAGGTTAAACCTGCTATAATGGCGAATTCAGGGGACTATTATAGGCTAAGGCCACGCCCCCTTAGCAGGCTCTGACGTGTAATGACGTGGGGCTAGCTCATTGGTCGCACGTCAGAGGCGCCCGCGCCATTGGATATGCAGTTGCCGCAGCACAGCCGATGAGCGAGCTAGACGCTCAATGTGCTAGCTGTGCAGCTGCAAATGCTTTTCACACATAGGCTTCAGTAAATCAAGGAAAAGGAGTTTCCCCCCGGTCCTCCAGTAGGTGCTTCCATGGCGGTTTCAGTTGTGCTTCCTCCTCCTTTGGCAACAAACGAGCATTACGCAGAAATAGAGCGTGCAGAGCGTGCGTAGTGCAAACTAAGAGCAGTGATTCGCCAAACCTCCCTTATTGCAGTCGCACACATTTCTTCTTATTTTATTTTTTAGTAACGAGTAACGAAGATTCTTCGTGGAAATATAACGGAGTAAAAGTATACATTTTATCTAGGAAATGTAGTAAAAGTGAAAGTTGACATAAATTTAAATAGCGAAGTAAAGTACAGATACGTGAAATTTCTACTTAAGTACAGTAACGAAGTATTTGTACTCCGTTACATTACAACACTGCCCTTGGGAGATATCATTAGGAAACATGGAATTAATTTTCACTGTTATGCTGATGATACTCGGCTCTATACTCTGCAACTTCGCTTTGCTTCGTAGACAGAGTCTGGAGTGTCATCATTGAAAAATGTTTTCTTTATCGCGAGGGGGCGCTTGTCTGAAGTATAAAATCATTGGTTACCCGTAAGCCAATCACATAACGTTTGGAGGGCCTCTAAACTAATATTTGGCAGTAGAGAGAAACAGGAAAATATTTGCAGCCAACTGTCAAAGTTAGGATTAGTTCTGTTAAACACAGCTCTTTGTTCATTTCGAGTCTGTCGGAAATGCTGCAACTTAATTGCAAGATTACAGCATGACATGGCAATATTTAAGAACTGGAAAAGAAATGAGACACTGACCTGTCAAAAGGGTGCTAGTTCGAGCTCGACAGATAAAAGAGACCGAGATGCTCCCTCTTACGGCCACTACATCACCTCCATTCAAAATGTTTAACAAACATTCTTCTTGGTCGGGCTTCAGTTTGCAAATGCCGGGAATATTCTCCACAACAGAGCGAATTGCATCCCGTGTCTCCATATCCGCGGTCGTTTTCGATTTCCCCAATCTTAAACTCGACGCTTAGCGTCTACGTCATGGCTCTCAGCCCGCCCTCTGTTCGTTGATTGGGCCGGCTGTTTTCAGGCCGGAGGAAAACGAAGAGACATGTCGCTGTCTCAGACTGAGTACAGAAGTGAAAATAAATAGAGCGGAAGTACGAAGTCTGACGTAGTCAGGCTAAATAATGCCACCATAAAAAAAGAAATAAAAAAAGGTTAATGTTTCTTAAAATTGGCTTCATTTTCAGGCATTTCATTTTATATGAAATTCACTGATTAGAAAAATCACTGAGTGTAAACACCAGCTTCTGTATTACTTTACATCTGTTCATTGTTACACACATTTAACGCATTTTTTTTCACCTGTGACCATATCTGCAGGAAATAGTGTTTCCTTCCCGACTGATAGACATGTCTCTCAGGCGCATAAAGAGAGATTGGGTTATTCCTCCTATCAATGTGGCAGAAAACTCAAGAGGGCCTTTCCCATTGAAACTGGTTAGGGTAAGATCAACACACACACACACACAAAGTTATAGTAATATAACAGGGTGTCCTCTTTTTCCCACACATGTCCTCTTTTTGGACCTAAAAAAATTAGTCCGGCCGGGATTTCTAGATCAGCCAAAAACCCGCCTTCTTGCACGGTCAGTCGGTCATGTACGTAACGCAAACATTGGTCAAACTGCATCTCAGTCATTACCCTCAGCACCACGAGAGCAAAAGAAACATAGAGCAGCGCTTGCTTATCAACAGTGGCACATGGTTCCTAACAGCTTAAAAAAAAAAATCCCAAATGTAAATTTTTTACCTTGACCTGCAAAGCTGGCACGTATGTGTCAGTGTCAAACAAAGGTGATACATAGAGACCTAGAAGCCCACATAAGGAAAGTATAGGCTACAAGAGAACCTCTGGAGGATTGAAATAGTGTAGTTATTTTTTTTATTTTAACCAAACAGTGGCATGTAAAAGGTGTTCAAAACTATAATTTTTTTAATATATATTATTCTATTGTTGCGGGCCAAACGTTGAATGGAAAGAATGCATTACTTTATGTATTAAAGTACAATAACATAGTTATGATTGTGAAAGATTTTGTCTTTTAAAAGTATTTTTTGATGTGCTCACCCCCCTCGACCACACCCCCACCCCTCAAGCACACCTCCCCAAACCACGCCCCCACCCCTAAAGCACACCTCCCAAAACCACGCCCACCCCCCTAAAGCACACCTCCCCAAACCACGCCCCCATCCCTCAAGCACGCCTCTCCAAACCACGCCCACCCCTCAACCACGCCTCCCCAAACCATGCCCCCATCCCTCAAGCATGCCTCTCCAGACCACGCCCACCCCTCAAGCACGCCTCCCCGAACCACGCCCCCACCCCTAAAGCACACCTCCCCAAACCACGCCCCATCCCACAAGCGCGCCTCTCCAAACCACGCCCATCCCTCAAGCACGCCTCTCCAAAGAACGCCTCCCCTCAACCACGTCTCCCCAAACCATGCCCCATCCCACAAGCACGCCTCTCCAAACCACGCCTCTCCAAACTACGCCCACCCCTCAACCACGCCTCTCCAAACTACGCCCACCCCTCAAGCATGCCTCCCCAAACCACGCCTCCACCCCTCAAGCACACCTCCCCAAACCACACCTCCACCCCTCAAGCACGCCTCCCCAAACCACGCCCCCACCCCTCAAGCACGCCTCCCCAAACCATGCCTCCTCAAAGCACGCTGCCCCAAACCACACCCACCCCTCAAGCACGCCTCCCCAAACCACACCCCACCCCTCAAGCACGCCTCCCCAAACCAAACCATGCCCCCACGCCTCAAGCACGCCTCCCCAAACCACGCCCCCACCCCTCAACCACGCCTCTCCAAACCACGACCCCACCCTAAACCACGCCTCTCCAAACCACGCCCCCACCCGTCAACCACGCCCCAAACCACGCCTCCACCCCTCAAGCACACCTCCCCAAACCACGCCTCCACCCCTCAAGCACGCCTCCCCAAACCACGCCCCCACCCCTCAAGCACGCCTCCCCAAACCATGCCTCCCCAAAGCACGCTGGCCCAAACCACACCCACCCCTCAAGCACGCCTCCCCAAACCACACCCCACCCCTCAAGCACGCCTCCCCAAACCAAACCATGCCCCCACCCCTCTAGCACGCCTCCCCAAACCACGCCCCCACCCCTCAACCATGCCTCTCCAAACCACGACCCCACCCCTAAACCACGCCTCTCCAAACCATGCCCCCACCCGTCAACCACGCCTGCCCAAACCACGCCCCAACCCTCAAACACACCCCCCCGAAGCACGCCCCCACCCCTCAAGCACGCCTCCCCAAACCACGCCCACCCCTCAAGCACACCTCCCCAAACCACCCCCCACCCCCCACCCCTCAAGCACGCCTCCCCAAACCACACCCACCCCTCAAGCACGCCTCCCCAAACCACGCTCCCACCCCTCAAGCACGCTTCTCCAAATACTGCTTCCTGTTGTTCAGGGTTGTGCTCTCTGCTGTCATGTAGATTCGCTCAGATAATGATGAGCGTGTGAGTTTACGCTACAGTGTGACGGGCCCCGGGGCCGACCAGCCCCCCACTGGAGTCTTTTCCATTGACCCCGTCTCAGGACAACTGACCGTCCTCAAGCCCCTGGACCGAGAGCACTTGCCCAGCTTCAATGTGAGTTCCTCTGTACTTCGAACTAGAATGCTCTTCTGTTTTTAAGAATATGCTATGTAAAAGTCATTCTCTGAAACAGAAACAGATGACTGTATTCAGTAATGGGATCAGTTGAAGCATTTCCACTGTATTGTTGAGGAATTGACTAAATCTCTCTAAACACAGAGTGTAATTCTAAACCTAACTCTAACTCTCTTTTATAACACTGAGTAATAGAAGACTACTCTAGTGACTGAGTCTAAGCTAAACATTTGATTGGAAGGGCTGGGCTCTTTCTTATGTGTAAAACTTTAAGTTTACTGTAAGTTTATTGTCAGTAATATTTACTACTTTTATTTAATACTTTTATTCAGTAAGGATGCATTCAAATTCAATCATTTGTGTCAGTAAAGAAATGTATATAATGTTACAAAATATTTCAATCTCAAATAAATGCTGTTTTGATCTTTTGATCTTTCAATTCATCAAAAAAATCCTGAAAAATAAAATGTATCAGTTTCCACAGAAATATGAACTGTTTTAACACTGTTAATAATCATAAATGTTTATTGAGCATCAGATCATCATATTAGAGTGATTTCTGAAGGATCATGTGACACTGAAGACTGGAGTAATGATGCAGAAAATTCATCTTTGATCACAGGAATAAATTACACTTTACTATACAGTATATTCACATAGAGAACGTCTCGGGTTATGTCTATAACCCTTGTTCCCTGAGAAGGGAACGAGACACTGCTTCGTTGAAAACGACTCTTTGGGGACGCTCCCTTAGCGTGCGCTTCTGAAGTATGAAAGAAACTAATCGAATCCTGATTGGTGTTGCGTCGTGACGTAACGTGACGGCATAACCGGATGCATAAAGTGACGCTGACACACACACACATCAGCCTCGCGATGAAGCAAGACGCTCTAAGGCCTCGAGGGGCGAGGACGACCCAGTTTCTCGTTCCCTTCTCAGGGAACAAGGGTTATAGACATAACCCGAGACGTTCCTTTTCGAGGGAACTCACACTGCGTCGTTGAAAACGACTCTTTGGGGAACGAATGCCCACTAGGCCACGCACCGAAATAGGCCTGCCCTGGAGTGAAACTGATTCAGGCACTCAGCTAGGACGAGAGCACATGTGCGCCAAGTACCACGGAGAAAACGAATGACCAGCTGGTGCCTCCCCAGAGGCCCATCACTTAATGGAGTGTGGAAAGCCGCAATGGCAGCGACGTGCACTGTCATATTTAGCACACGGAATCCCCGGCTGAACACGGGAACGCTGGCGCACGTTGGCTGTCGCTTCTCCGTCCTGCTTTTTTTTTATGTTTTATCCTAATGACTTTTAAACAGTAATAATTTTATTACTACAAGTTCACTTTATCTTCTTAGACACCTCAGAACTGGAAATCACAACGGAATCGCAACGGTTAATGCATGAATGAATAATAATAAGAAGCGGATAGTCTGTCCAGGAAATCTCACGTAAGGCAAACACCAGAGCAAGCAAAAAGAGCCCAATTCAACTATGACCATCGACCAGATGAACAACACTCTGATCGCGAGGAAAAGGACATACTTACTTGCTGGAATCGGACTGGAACTGTGACGCCCGGCATCTGAGTGCAAGCAACCGCTAGCTCTTTGCTAGCGCACCGTGCCTGAATCATGCCACCGCTCTGCTCCGCTGCTGACTTCCGCCCGCTCAACAACCACCGCTGTCTGGACTGCATTAACTTCTTCCGAGAAACTGGACTATGTCGCCGTCCTCCACACAGAGGCTCTGGTCATATGTTCAATTACAACTTTTCAACCCCAAGCTCTATTCCATCCATCTGGTCTAATTCGCGCACTGCAACTACCACACTACGTCATCACAACAAACGGCATGTGCACTTGTCTAATCTCCGCTCCCTTCCTCAGTCCTCTCAACCCATCACAAAGCAACATCACCTGAAACTGGCCTTGCTCAATACCTGCTCACTCAACAATAAAAGTCTCATTTTAAATGAATTCATAACTGACAATAACCTGGATTTCCTTTGTATCACTGAAACTTGGCACAAACCTCTGGACTATTTCTCACTCAACGAAACTACACCCACAGGATATACTTATATGGACGAACCTCGACCTCGAGGGGCGGGGAGGTGGTTTCGCTGCTGTGTACAGAAAGGATATTAGGGTAAAGGATATAGGATAAAAGATACAGGATAAAGGATAAAGGATACAGAAAGGAGACAGATCCTCCTGGATCTGTCTGCTGCCTTCGACACTGTGAACCATCAGATCCTTCTATCCACCCTCTCATCACTGGGCATCACAGGTACTCCTCTCCACTGGTTTGAGTCCTATCTCACAGGTAGGTCCTTCAGGGTCACATGGAGAGGTGAGGTATCCAAAGCACATCAACTGACCACAGGGGTTCCCCAGGGTTCAGTTCTTGGACCGCTCCTCTTCTCCATTTACACCACATCACTGGGACCCATCATAGAGGCACATGGTTTCTCTTACCATTGCTATGCTGATGACACCCAGCTCTACCTCTCATTTCGACCAGATGATCCCACAGTAGCTGTACGGTTCTCAAGCTGTCTGGCGGACATCTCGGCATGGATGAAGGAACATCACCTGCAGCACAACCTGGCAAAGACTGAGCTTCTCATCCTCCCTGCCAATCCGTCTCTACAGCACGACTTCACTATCCAGCTAGAGTCTTCCTCAATCGCCCCATCAAGGTCAGTCAGAAATCTTGGAGTAATCTTTGATGATCAGCTGACCTTCACAGACCACATCACAAAGACAGCTCGATCATGCAGGTTTGCTATGCACAACATCAGGAAGATCAGGCCTTTCCTAACTGAGCATGCAACACAACCTCTCGTCCAGGCCCTGGTAATTTCTAGGCTTGATTACTGCAATGCTCTTCTGGCTGGACTTCCATCATGTGCAACCAAACCTCTACAAATGATCCAGAATACTGCAGCTCGTCTGGTCTTCAACAAGCCCAAAAGGGCCCACGTCACTCCTCTGTTCATCTCTCTGCACTGGCTACCACTCGCTGCTCGCATCAAGTTCAAGGTGTTGACACTTGCTTACAGATTGACCACAGGATCAGCTCCCTCCTACTTCCACTCATTACTACAAGTCTACATCCCTACCAGAAGCCTACGATCAGTCAATGAGCGACGCCTCGTGGTACCATCACAGAGAGCCTCAAAATCACTCTCCAGAACATTCTCATTCACAGTACCATGCTGGTGGAATGATCTGCCCACCCTCATCCGGAATGCAGAATCCCTGACAGCATTCAAAAGACAACTGAAAACTCATCTCTTCCGAGAGCACTTAACATAAAAAAAATTAAAATTTTTTCCTTTTCCTTTAAATCCTTGCTTATCTGGCTTATGCTACTCCGAGCAATGTCCGCCACAACCCATCTCGCTGCCTCCACTCATCTGATGCCAACCTCCTGACTCCACCTCCCAGGACCAAGCACCGAACCTGGGGTGACAGAGCCTTCTCTGTTGCTGCCCCCTCCCTCTGGAACTCTCTCCCCAAACAAATCCGTGACTGCACTGACCTTCCAACATTCAAATCACTGATAAAGACTCACCTTTTTAAAATTGCTTTTAATGTTTAGCTTAGTCCAGTGTGTTTTTTAATGCATTTATTTTAAATTGTTCCTGCTGCTTTTGCGATTTTTCTTTTTCTTTTTTCTATGTAAAGTGTCTTTGAGTACTCAGAAAAGCGCTTTCAAATAAAATGTATTATTATTATTATTAAGCGTGGAAGGGGAGAGACCCGCAGAGAAACGATCTTGAAGAAACTCCAGAACTGAAGCCACCGGGCAGTTAACTGGATCTAACTCATGTTCTCTACACCAAGTGACAAACACATTCCACTTGAGGCCATATAATCTCCTAGTAGACGGAGCCCAAGAGCTAAGTATGGTTTCAACCACCCCGGCTGATAGACCAGCATTTAGGTACTGAACCCCCTCAGAGGCCAGATCCACAGTTTCCACAGCTCCGGATGAGGGTGGAAAATTGTGCCCTCCGCCTGAGACAACAGATCCCTCCTCAGAGGAATCTGCCATGGTGGAGCTATCAGGAGTGAAATTATGTCTGAAAACCATACTCGGGCCGGCCACATCGGGGCAACCAGAAGTAGACTAATGCCCTCTTGACAGACCCTCTCCAGGACTCCCGGGAGCAGAGCGATCGGGGGAAATGCGTACAGGCGAAGCCTCGGCCAGGCCTGTACCATGGCATCCAACCCCAGTGGGGCTGGATGTGAGAGGGAGAACCAAAGTGGTCAGTGGGACGTCTCTCGAGACGCGAATAGATCCACTTCCATTGGTCCAAACCTCTCCCATATCAACTTCACCACATCTGGATGAAGTCTCCATTCCCCGGGCCTCAGCCCCTGCCTCGACAGGATGTCTGCTCCCTGATTCTGAACACCCGGAACATACATTGCTCTGATAGACAGTATTTTCCCTTGGGATCAAAGAATAATCTGATGCGCCAGTCTGTGCAGAGGGCGTGATCTGAGTCCCCCTTGTTGGTTCAGATAAGCTACCACTGATGTATTGTCCGATCGTACTAGGACATGGTAACCCTTGATGTCTGGAAGGAAGCTCCTCAGAGCCCTGAACACAGCCAACATCTCTAGACAATTTATGTGCCAAGAATGATGATGGTCCTGCCACAGACCCCTGGCAAAGCGGCCGTCCATGACCGGGCCCCAGCCAGTGAGGGAGGCGTCTGTCGAAACGGTTTTCCGGCGACATGACGCTCCTAACACTGGCCCTTGGGACAAGAACTAAGGTTTCTTCCATATTAGTAGAGAACGAAAGCATCTGCGCGTTACTCTGATCATACGAAATGCAGTCTTTGCAGCCCAGCAGTCTCTGAAATTGCTTTACAGTGATGGCCTGGCCTAGCTTTAACCCGCACACCATCGCCAGAATGGACTCGATACGCGCAGGAGACATGCGTGCCTGCGTCGTAATCGAGTTCCACACGACGCCCAGAAACGTTGTGCTCTGGGATGGTTCTAACACACCTTTCTTTGTGTTGAGTCTCAACCCCAATTTTTGAATGTGGCCAAGGACGTCATCTCGATGCCGAACCGCCATTTCTCGAGACTGGGCCAGAATGAGCCAGTCGTCGATATAATTCAGTATGCGGATGCCCTGAAGTCTCAGTGGAGCAAGTGATGCATCCATACATTTGGTGAACGTGCGGGGAGAGAGTGCTAGGCCGAACGGAAGAACCCGATATTGGTAAGCTTCGCCCCCGAAAGCGAACCTCAGGAACCTCCTGTGACATGGAAGGATGGATACATGAAAATAGGCGTCTATCAGATCTATCGTGACAAACCAGTCCTCGGATCTGATCTGATTCACGATGACGGGAATAGTAAGCATCTTGAACCTGAACCTCCTCAGAGAACGGTTCAAATGTCTGAGATCTTAAATTGGCCTCAGCCCTCCATCCTTCTTTGGAACTATAAAGTACCGGCTGTAAAACCCGAGCTCCCTGTCTGAAGGAGGAACATGTTCTATGGCCTCCTTTAACAGCAGAGATTGCACTTCTTGTTCCATCACCTGAGCCTGCTCTGGAACCACTGTAGTCTGCACCACCCCAGAAAATTTGGGGGGGCGGTGCCCGAACTGCAGTCTGTACCCTGATTTTATTATATGCAGGACCCATGCAGATATGTTGGGAAGATGATTCCATGCCCCACAAAATCTACTAAGGGAACCAGCCTCTCGAGACTGGCCTCTGGTGTTTTCTGAGCACCGCTCTCGACCCCCTGAAGCGGAAGACCGGCAGGCTGTCGTCGATACGGTTTTCGTGACCATAACTGATGCTCGTTTTTAATTTTTTTTGAGAAAAACGACGCGGTGTGCCATCACTGGAAAGATATGAGGCCTGAAGCGTCACAGACGGCTGGAAACTCACACCATTTTCTTGAGGGCTCCGTTGCAAGAACAACCTCGGTTGCTCTGCAACGGAGGGGACAGCCCTAAGAGGTCCCACCACCCCGGCTAGGACCTCTTTCCTGAAGCCCTCCTAGCCTGAATGACGTCCCTCAGGTTGCCCCTCTGGCTGGAGGACTTCTGCTGGGAGCGTTTCCTCTTGTTGCCAAGCACCCGGAGGAGGGGCTCTAGAGGAAACGCTCTCCCTTTGCTCCGCGCGATGTGAGGAGCTGGCTGTTGGCTGGGGCTGATCTCCTTGCCCCACCCTACTCGACTTGGACTTAGATCGATGGGGGAGGAACTGCTGAAATGCCGCAGACTGCTTCTACGCCTTCTGAAACCTGTCGACGACCGATGTAACGGCGTCGCCGAACAGGCCAGAAGGCGAGAGCGGCGCATCAAGCAGAAAGGATTTATCTTTTTACTTAATTCCTGATAAATTCAGCCACAGATGCCTCTCCATGGCCACCATAGCTGCCATAGAGCGGCCGATAGTGCGGGCCGTCTCTTTAGTGGCCTGGAGAGACAGATATGTGGCTTTACGCAGTTCCGCAATATCCTCCGGTGTTGGCCCCTCCCCCTCATCCAAGTCTTTCAGGAGGTCGGCTTGGTATGCCTGCAAAATAGCCATCGAATGCAGACATGAACCAGCCCGACCTGCCGCCATGTAAGCCCTGCCTATTAATGCAGATGTATCTCTGCAGGGCTTACTAGGCAGCGCCGGGGTCTTAAGGGAAGATGCCGCCTCAGGAGAGAGATAACCAGCTAAAGCCTCCTCTACTTTCGGCATCTTCCCATAGCCCATGTCCCGTGCCCCCATAACATTGCTGTAATCCACCGCAGTAGGATTAGAGACACGGGACGAATTAGGTTTATCCCGCGATCTCGAGATCTCTTTGTGGAGATCGGGGAAAAACGGCAAACCCCGTTGCTTAGGCTGTGATCTGTGCCGCAGGAAACGCTCGTCTAATTTACTTTTGACTTGCGTTCCCTGCTCATCTTGTGGCCAGCTGATGTTAAGTCTGGCGACAGCACGAGTCACAACCTCCACCAACTCCTCATATGCTTGGCCGTGAACTGGCGTGCTTAACTCACGGTCATCCGCATCGATGCTGAGCACATCTACTTCCTCGGAAGCAGAGAGCTCAAGCATCGGGACCTGATCGTGGGCAGAAGAAGCCACGACGCGGGCTTCTGCACCACTCACAGGGGCCTCGGGATCTTCAGACGAAGAATGAGAAAGACATTATTTCTGTATTTATACAGTCAAATAATGCAAGTAGTTCACACTTTTTCATATTTAAACGAGGACCTGAAGCTTTGGAAAGAGTTGGAATTATTTGCAATGCATTGCTAACCATATATTTATCCCTAAGGAAGAAGACAGTGTCGTCTGCAAACTGACTGAGGCGAAATTCCTAATCAAAAAAATGTATCCCTGAAAGTTTGGATGATTTAATATCAGATATGCTAGTAGCTGTGTACATAAAAGAAAGAACTTGGGACTAATTGGACATCCTTGTCTTATTCCGCAAGTTATATTTATTCTAGGTGTCAGTCCTGGGTTTAAGGAGACATAACTGTAAATATCAGTATAGAACATTTTGATCACTGAACAAAAACTGTTGTTGAATCCAAAATTTTCTAAAGTAGAAAATAAAAAAATCGTGCTCTATAGAATCAAAAGCTTTGAAATAGTCTATAAATAAAATCAGTCCATCATCACCGATAGTCCATCACGTCCAATATTAATCTCAATATTAATCTCACATTATTATGTGTACTTCTACCTTTTATAAACAAGTCAAGTCAAGTCATCTTCATGTATATAGCGCTTTTAATAATGGATTTGTCACGGTTTGGGTTTTGTGTCTTGTTTCTTGTTCTTGTATGTCATGTGATTCCCTGTTTGCCATGTGTCTTGTCTATTGTTCCCAGGTGTTTCTTGTAAGCTCGAACATGCCCTTGTATTTAAGGCCTGTGTTTCAGTTCAGTCCTTGTGAGTTCTTATGTTGTTATCGTTGATGTTGGTCGTTCTTTCCCTGAGTCCTGTCCATAGCCTGAGTCTTTGTCTAGTTTCCAGTCTGTCTAATAAAGTGTGCTGCATGTGGATCCTGCTTCCTCCTCGTTTCTACCGCATCGTGACAGAAGAACTCACCACACAAGATCCAGCAGCATGTTCGCCAGTGTTTCTTCCCCAGCCACGGAGCGGGAGAGAGGACATTCCTTTGAGGGGACCCGGTTGGTCAAATTTTGCGAGATCCATGGAGGCCGCAGTAGAGGAGGTGGTCCAGAGGAACCCCGACACCACTCCACACTCTGGCCTCTCTTCAACCCTGGGTTGGTGATGTCCAGCCCAGAGCTTCCTTCGCCGCTGGTCCCGTCCAGTCCAAAGCTTCCTTCGCCGCTGGTCCCGTCCAGCCCAGAGCTTCCTTCGCCGCTGGACCCGTCCAGCCCAGAGCTTCACGTCAGTCACGTCTAGCCAGAGCCTCACGTCACGCCTGCCGAGCCAGAGCTTCACGTCACGCCTGCCGAGCCGGAGCTTCACGTCACGCCTGCCGAGCCAGAGCTTCACGTCACGCCTGGCGAGCCAGAGCTTCACGTCACGCCTGCCGAGCCAGAGCTAGAGCTCTCTTCGCCGCTGGTCCCGTCCAGCCCAGAGTTTCCTTCGCCGCTGGTCCCGTCCAGTCCAGAGCCCTCACCTCTGGCGCCGTCCAGCCCAGAGCCCTCACCACTGGCCCCGTCCAGCCCAGCACCCTCTCGGAGACGGAGGAGGAGGAAGAGGACTTCCTGCATCCTGCAATACCCGGAGGCCCTTCCTGAGCCTCCGGTCAATCCAGAGACTGTTCACGTCACTTCAGCCGATCCAGAGACGGTTCACGTCACGTCTGCCATGTCAGAGCCTGTTCACGTCACGTCTGCCATGTCAGAGACTGTTCACGTCACTTCTGCCGATCCAGAGACTGATCACGTCACTTCCTCCGAGCCAGTGTCTACGGACAAGATGGCCGAGTCAGAGACTGTTCACGTCACTTCTGCCAAGCCAGAGACGCTTCACATCTCTTCTACAGAGCCAGTGTCTACAGACAAGATGGCCGATCCAGAGTCGGTTCACGTCACTTCCTCCGAGCCAGTGTCTACGGACAAGATGGCCGAGCCAGAGACTGTTCACGTCACTTCCTCCGAGCCAGTGTCTACGGACAAGATGGCCTATTCAGAGACTGTTCACGTCACTTCCTCCGAGCCAGTGTCTATGGACAAGATGGCCTATTCAGAGTCTGTTCACGTCACTGCCTCTGAGCCAGTGTCTACGGACAAGATGGCCTATTTAGAGACTGTTCACATCACTTCCTCCGAGCCAGTGTCTACGGACAATATGGCCTATTCAGAGACTGCTCACGTCACTGCCTCCGAGCCAGTGTCTACGGACAAGATGGCCTATTCAGAGACTGTTCACGTCACTGCCTCCGAGCCAGTGCCAGCGTCTGTTCCTGAGCCGGAGCCAACGTCTGTTCCTGTGTTTATGTCTGTCCTTGTGGCCGTTACTGTTCTAGTGTCTGTTCCCGAGCCTGTGTGTGTGTTGTCTGTTCCTGAGCCTGTGTGTGTGTTGTCTGTTCCCGAGCCAGTGTGTGTGGTGTCTGTTCCTGAGCCAGTGCCAGCGTCTGTTCCTGAGCCGGAGCCAACGTCTGTTCCTGTGTTTATGTCTGTCCTGGTGGCCGTTACTGTTCTAGTGTCTGTTCCCGAGTCAGTGTGTGTGTTGTCAGTTCCCGAGTCAGTGAATGTGTTGTCTGTTCCCGAGCCGGTGAGTGTGTTGTCTGTTCCCGAACCAGTGAGTGTGTTGTCTGTTCCCGAACCGGTGAGTGTGTTGTCTGTTCCCGAGCCGGTGTGTGTGTTGTCTGTTCCTGAGCCCGAGCCAGGGTGTGTGTTGTCTATTCCTGAACCCGAGTGTGTGTTGGCTGTTCCTGAGCCCGAGCCAGGGTTTGTGTTGTCTGTTCCTGAACCAGTGTGTGTGTTGTCTGTTCCTGAGCCAGGGTGTGTGTTGTCTGTTCCTGAACCAGTGTGTGTGTTGTCTGTTCCTGAGCCGGTGTCTGCTGTTCCTGAGCCGGTGTCTGCTGTTCCTGAGCCGGTGTCTGCTGTTCCTGAGCCGGTGTCTGCTGTTCCTGAGCCGGAGTCTGCTGTTCCTGAGCCGGAGTCTGCTGTTCCTGAGCCGGAGTCTGCTGTTCCTGAGCCGGAGTCTGCTGTTCCTGAGCCGGAGTCTGCTGTTCCTGAGCCGGAGTCTGCTGTTCCTGAGCCGGAGTCTGCTGTTCCTGAGCCGGAGTCTGCTGTTCCTGAGCCGGAGTCTGCTGTTCCTGAGCCGGAGTCTGCTGTTCCTGAGCCGGAGTCTGCTGTTCCTGAGCCGGAGTCTGCTGTTCCGAGCCGGAGTCTGCTGTTCCTGAGCCGGAGTCTGCTGTTCCTGAGCCGGTGTCTGCTGTTCCTGAGCCGGTGTCTGCTGTTCCTGAGCCGGTGTCTGCTGTTCCTGAGCCGGTGTCTGCTGTTCCTGAGCCGGTGTCTGCTGTTCCTGAGCCGGTGTCTGCTGTTCCTGAGCCGGTGTCTGCTGTTCCTGAGCCGGTGTCTGCTGTTCCTGGGCCGGTGTCTGCTGTTCCTGGGCCGGTGTCTGCTGTTCCTGGGCCGGTGTCTGCTGTTCCTGGGCCGGTGTCTGCTGTTCCTGGGCCGGTGTCTGCTGTTCCTGAGCCGGTGTCTGCTGTTCCTGAGCCGGTGTCTGCTGTTCCTGAGCCGGTGTCTGCTGTTCCTGAGCCGGTGTCTGCTGTTCCTGAGCCGGTGTCTGCTGTTCCTGAGCCGGTGTCTGCTGTTCCTGAGCCGGTGTCTGCTTCTCCTGAGCCGGTGTCTGCTTCTCCGCCCTGGCCGCCTGAACTGCCTGCTCCACCCTGGTCGCCTGGACAGCCTGGTCCGCCCACTTTCCATGGCCCAGGTCCGCCATGACTATATCCTGGTCCCGTTCCCCTGTGCGGGCCTGGCCCTCCATCCCTCCCCTGGGACCACCTCCGCGTCACCACCCTCTTGAACTATTTTTTTTTGTTTTGATGGGCGTCGGGAGCCGCCCATAGGGGAGGGGCTATGTCACGGTTTGGGTTTTGTGTCTTGTTTCTTGTTCTTGTATGTCATGTGATTCCCTGTTTGCCATGTGTCTTGTCTATTGTTCCCAGGTGTTTCTTGTAAGCCACGCCCCCCGTTTAGCTTGTTTGCCCTTGTATTTAAGCCCTGTGTTTCAGTTCAGTCCTTGTGAGTTCTTATGTTGTTATCGGTGATGTTGGTCGTGCTTTCCCTGAGTCCTGTCCATAGCCTGAGTCTTTGTCTAGTTTCCAGTCTGTCTAATAAAGTGTGCTGCATGTGGATCCTGCTTCCTCCTCGTTTCTACCGCATCGTGACAGGATTGTTCCAAAGCAGCTTTACAGAGATAAACATATAATTTAAGGTAACAGAGATTGTTTTGGCTTTATAGCGGTTCTTGAATAATGTTATTTCCAGCTAAAGTTAGTTTTGATTGATTCACCTCCATTGAAATGATCATTTGTTATTAAATTAGGGGTCACTAAGACGACGCCGTTCTCTCTAAACAGACGCGAACCTGTGATTGACGCTGACGGCGTTCACATGCGTTCACATGCGCATTAAGAATTGATTCTATAGTTATGTGCTTTTGAAAATATGTGCGCAGGTTTGTAATTCCATACAACCCATGCCTAAACAAGCTACTTGTCTTGCCTATAAATTTTGATACAGAATTTTGTTTTATTTTATCACTTCGGGGTACGCGAGCCGGATTTTCAACAACGCTTTATCTGTAGAGTGGGAAAGGGAAACGCAGACTGAGTTTCATCTACTATTTTATCAATTACTATTTTCAATCTCTCTGCATATATTAACGCTAATAACTTATAATCGTTGCATCGTTTTTTTGTTCTGGATAGTAGAGTTATTATACCAGTTTTCATTGTTGGAGTAAGACATCCTTCTTGTATACATTCGATAAATGCATTCAATAGCAATTCTTTGATATCTTCCCAAAAAAACTTAAACAATTCCGAGGTCAACCCATCATGTAACGCACGGACAGAGGCGGTCGGATCCACGTGCAGCACTTTATTACAACTTCAACACAAGCAGACATACACCCAGGCATACAGTTAAACAAGGGGCAATCCAGTAACTCGTGGTGATAACAGGCTAGGTCGAGGCAGGCAGCACAGGTTCATAAACAGTCCAGAAGACAGGCAAGGGTCAAACGTCCAGGGAAACATGGAATACTAGAACAGGGAATAATGCTCAGAGATGTACGCTCACAATGTCACAAGACTTCGCACCAGACACAGAGATCACTCAGGCTTAAATAAGGAACTCAATAACCGGTAATCAAACACGACTGAAACATAATTAAACATATCGAGTCCATGGTGAAAACACAACACAAGGAGAGAGTGCCCTCCAGTGGCTCACGCGGGCACTCCAGCTGGCATACATGACACATCAATTCCAGGTGACTTCCCATTTTTCTTTTTGTTTTTCAGGGCATTTTCTATTTCTTGCAGATTTATTTTGCCTTCTAACTTTTTTTTTTGTCATTCTCCCCAATCCTTTTAAAATTGCTCCTAATCAGAGTAAAAAGGGATTCAGAGCTATTCAAGTCATAGTAAAAGAGTTGCACTTCCTCCTGTATTTGGCTAGGGTCTTCTATGACTGTGTCATTTTTGGTTAATTTGCAGATTCTCTTTTTAGACTGCCTAGACTTTTCTAAGCCATACAAATATGTTGTAGGCCTGGATCGTACAAAGGCTCCACTTGCTTTTTCTAAATAAATTTCATCAAGCTGTTTTTGAAGGAGTTCAGCTCAGTTAGTTCTTCCTCCGAAGCATCAGTTTTACCACAGAGTATGTTAATCCTTTTCAGGATTTCTTTGTGTTTTAGTTTACTTGTTCTTGACATGCTTTTTCTCGTTTCAATTGCCAACCTCTTTGTTTCAAATTGAAACCATTCCCACTTCCCTTTATTTTACATATCCATTCCTTTTACTTTTATACAGAGGGATTTAATTTTTTTGCAAAAACCATCATTTGATAAAAGTCTATTGTTTAGTTTCCATATATTCCCCGAAGAGCGTGGTTGTTTGGTTACTAACAAGGATAAGCTTATTAAACAGTGGTCGTGAGCAGAGATGTAATAATCTCACATTTCTGAACATTATTACTTCTTGAATGTGAGATTAGCCAGTAATCTAGCCTTGACCGTTGGTTCCCATTTGAAGCACTAATCCACGTGTATTCTAAATTTGTAGGGTTATTCAATCACCAATAGTCAGTATTAGTTTCAATACAAAATTTGTGTAGTACTTCATTATTTTCAGGTTGTTGGCCTCTAGGAGGTAATCTATCCAACCAAGAATTTGGAGCAATGTTAAAATAACCTCCCATAACAACTTTATCTGTCATATGAACAGCTTTCCTCTGTCACTAGCCTACCCAGTTTCTCTAACAAACTTCTGTTGTTCACTTTGCTATTATATCCGTAAATTGAAAGCACAATAATTTTTTGGTCACATATTTCAATAGCTGCAATCAGCCCGAGGCCATCTTTATCACCTACGTGACTAATTACTTTTCCTGTAAACCTGTTACACAGTATCATAGCACCTGCCGAATAATTGGTACCATGAGAATATAAAACATTATCCCCCCACTGCTGTTTCCAAACCTTTTCATCTGCTGAACCCGAGTGTGTTTCTTGTAAAAAAAAAAAAAATTGCCTTAAGTTTTTACAAAATAAAAAAAGTGCCTTGCATTTTGTAAGATTTTTCAAACCTCTAACATTTAAAGAAGTAAACAAAACCGCAATGTAACACTAAAAAACAAATAAAGATAGTGCCTAATGAAAACGCTCTTGAATTAACAAAAGAGCAGGAATGAGCAAGTCTGCCCACATTATATTAGGGCTCAACCAAACCTCCCAGTGTTTCAGTCGAAAACTTGGGCTATTTAAAGGGGTCATGACATGAGAAACCAAATTTGCCTTGATCTTTTGGTATATAAGAGATCTATGTACTATTAAAACTTCCTGCAAGCTTCATAGCTTAAGACGTCCTCCCCATTATAAACTAAGCATTTATTTAGTCAAGCTCTAAATACAGCTCGTTCTAGATCCTTTGTTCTTAGTGACGTCACGGTACGAAGTGACGTACCAGTCGTTTGCATATGACCGCCTCCAGCGCAAGACAACTACGCCTCATTTGACATCATCGCATGCGCTGTCGTGCAGCGAGGGGGTCTGTTTACAGGATGACTGCGATGACACGCAGATGTGCTGTTCCTGCTGTGGACAAACAACATGTTTGAATACGCTGCCGAACTATCCAGACGTCAGGGAAAGCAGTTGGATGCAGTTTATTTGCAGCATATGCAGCCCGCCAAAGCTTTATCTTATCGGTAAGTGATGTAGATGAGTGTGACAGGGCAGGTTACTGAAAGCGCGAGCAGAGAGAGAGAGAGAGAGAGCCACGGCCGCGTGCGCTCCTTCAAACTGTCCTGCTCTCTCTCTCTCTCTCTCTCTCACTCTCTCACTCTCTCTCTCTCTCTCTCTCTCTCTCTCTCTCTCTCTCACTCACTCTCTCTCTCACTCTCGCGCATATGAATCAAAATCAATTGAGAATTGACACGATGGTAAAAGATCGAAGACCGAAGTTTCATGTGATGGAGCATTGTGTAGCCTACATGTGATACAAAATGATTAACGTTAATAATTTATGCATAAGCAGCACTGACGTTAGCCAATCATAACAGTGGGCGTTAACACTCAACTCTTAAAGGGGAAACACCTCCAAAACAGACTGTTTGAATCAGAGGTTGAGAAATAGGGTGGGAAAGGGTCATAAATCACTATGATCTGTTGAAAAGAGATGGTATCCATCCCTCCTGGGCTGGTGCTGCTCTTCTCTCTAGTAATTTGGCTCATAGTCTTAGAGATAAAACATGACAATCTGGGGCTCAGGTCAGGAAGCAGACAGACTGGCTAAACCGACCATCTGCTAGCGGCCTCACGTCACCAAGGTCAGATAAATCCCATCACATAGAGTCTCTTTCACCTAGATGTCATCATATAGAGACTGTGTCTGTTCCCCGAATTTGGAAATCCAAAAAACGTCAGGTTAAAAATGTAATTGATGTTCAACAAATAAAAAACAGATATAATACAGATGAGCAAATGATAAAGCTTGGGTTGCTGAATATTCGATCCCTTACTTCAAAATCTCTCATAGTTAATGATATGATTTCAGATTATAATCTTGATATGCTGTGTTTGACAGAAACCTGGCTAAAACCAAACGATTACATTATTTTAAATGAGACAACCCCACAAGATTACAGTTATAAACATGAACCTCGTCTGAAATGCAAAGGGGGAGGTGTTGCTGTAATTTATAGTAATATTTTCAAAACCACTAAGAAATCTAGCTTTAAATATACTTCTTTTGAAGTATTGGTGCTTAATGTAAAAATATATAGTGTAAACGATAAATCACATTTGAGAATTATGCTGGCTACTGTATACAGGCCACCAGGGCACCATAAAGATTTTATCAAAGAATTTGCGGACTTTCTATCAGAATTAGTATTGGCTGCAGAAAAAGTACTAATTGTTGGTGATTTTAATATACATGTAGATAATGAAAAAGATGCATTGGGATTGGCATTTAAAGACATTGTAAACTCAATTGGAGTTAGACAACACGTGTCAGGACCTACTCATTGTCGTAATCATACTCTAGATCTAATATTATCACATGGAATAGATGTTGATGCCGTTGAAATTCTGCAGCAGAGCGATGACATCTCAGATCATTATCTAGTCTCATGTAAATTACATTTAGCCAAGGCTGCAAAGCCGACTCTGTGTTATAAATACGTTAGACCTATAACTTCTGCCACTAAAGATTGCTTTATCAATAATCTTCCTGATCAGTTTCATCATCTCAGCATCCCGGATAGCTTAGAAGAACTTGATATTGCAACAGAAACGTTTAACTCTCTATTTTCCAGCACTTTAGACGCAGTTGCTCCGTTTCGCTTAAAGAAGATTAAAGAAAATAGCCCAACGCCGTGGTACAGCGAGCACACCCGGGCCCTTAAGAGAGCAGCCAGAAAAATGGAGCGCAACTGGAAGAAAACTAAACTAGAGGTATTTCGGATTTCGTGGAAAGAGAGCTCGATTGCTTACAGAAAGGCTTTAAAAGCTGCTAGATCTGCTTATTTTTCAAACCTATTAGAAGAAAATAAACATAATCCAAGGTATTTATTTGAAACAGTGGCTAAACTAACGAAAAAGAAAGCTTCAAGCTCAGAAGTGTCCAAGCAACACAGCAGTGATGACTTTATGAACTTCTTCACTTATAAGATTGATAATATCAGGGACAAAATTATAACTATGCAACCGTCTACCACAGTATCGCATCAGGAAGTGCATTGTAGTCTCCCTGAGGAAAAATTTGATTTATTTGTTGCTATAGGAGAGGAAGAATTCTGCAAACTCGTTAATTCATCTAAATCGACAACTTGTATGTTAGATCCTATACCGACTAAGCTACTGAAAGAGATGTTTCCAGAGGTCATATATCCTCTTCTTAATATCATTAATTCATCTTTGTCTCTAGGATACGTACCAAAAACCTTTAAACTGGCTATGATAAAACCGCTTGTTAAAAAAACCACAACTTGATCCTACAGAATTAGTCAATTACAGGCTGATCTCGAATCTGCCTTTTCTGTCAAAGATATTAGAAAAAGCAGTATCTTCACAACTGTGTTCGTTTCTAGAAAGAAATGATATCTGCGAGGATTTTCAGTCCGGATTTAGACCGTACCATAGTACTGAGACCGCTCTCATTAGAGTCACAAATGATTTGCTTTTATCATCCGATCTTGGTTGTATCTCTCTATTAGTGTTACTCGATCTTAGTGCTGCATTTGACACAATTGACCACAACATTCTTTTAAATAGACTAGAAAACTATGTGGGCATTAGTGGAATTGCACTAGCATGGTTTAAATCATACTTAACTGACCGTTATCAGTTTGTAGCAGTAAATGAAGAGATGTCTTATCGATCACAAGTTCAGTATGGCGTACCACAAGGCTCAGTACTAGGACCGCTGCTGTTCACTCTGTACATGCTACCATTAGGAGATATCATTAGGAAACATGCAGTTAGCTTTCACTGTTATGCCGATGATACTCAGCTGTATATTTCTTCAAAACCGAACGAAACTTACCAATTCACAAAATTAACGTAATGCATAGCTGATATAAAAAATTGGATGACTAGTAATTTCCTACTACTAAATTCTGAAAAGACAGAGATTCTAATTATTGGACAAAAAACTTCCACACGTAATAACCCAGAATACTGTCTAACACTTGATGGCTGCTCTGTCAAGTCTTCGTCGTCGGTTAGGAACCTGGGTGTGCTCTTTGATACCAACCTTTCTTTTGAAAGCCACGTGTCTAGTATCTGTAAAACTGCATTTTTCCATCTTAAAAATATATCTAAAATACGCCATATGCTCTCATTGGGAAATGCGGAACAATTAGTCCATGCGTTCATGACCTCAAGGCTAGATTATTGTAATGCTCTACTGGGTGGTTGCCCTGCACGCTTAATAAATAAACTACAGCTAGTTCAAAACGCCGCAGCTCGAGTTCTTACCAGAACCAGGAAATATGACCATATTAGCCCGGTTCTGTCAACACTGCATTGGCTCCCTATTAAACATCGTATACATTTTAAAATATTGTTGATTACTTACAAAGCACTAAATGGTTTAGCTCCGCAGTACTTGAGCGAGCTCTTAACGTATTATAGTCCTTCACGTCTATTGCGATCTCAAAATTCCGGCCAGTTGATAATACCTAGAATATCTAAATCGACTGCAGGCGGTAGATCCTTTTCCTATTTAGCACCAAAACTTTGGAACAGTCTTCCTACCATTGTCCGGGAAGCAGACACACTCTGTCAGTTCAAAGCTAGACTAAAAACACATCTCTTTGACCTAGCATACACATAACACACTATAGACTTCTATAAATTCAATGTTAGGCTGCATAGATTAGGTCAGCCGGAACTGGAAACACTTCCCTTAAATCTTGATGTACTCGCTACATCATAAGAAGAATGGCATCTACGCTAATATTAGTGTCTTTGTTTATCCCGAGGTTTTCCCGCAGCCTGCCGGATCCAGGCCGTGTCCAGATCTGACGAGGGAGATCCGCCTGGACCCGATGACAATGCAGTGCTGAAGTGTCCACTATCCTCTCCCTATGGAGGATCCCTTTCCCACTCTACAGATAAAGCGTTGTGAATTCTGGCTCGCGTACCCCGAAGTGATAAAATAAAACAAAATTCTGTATCAAAATTTATAGGCAAGAAAAGTAGTTTGTTTAGGCTGGGTTGTATGAATTATAAACCTGCGCACATATTTTCAAAAGCACATAACTATAGAATCAATTCTGAATGAGCATGTGAACGCCGTCAGCGTTAATCACAGGTTCGCGTTTAAAAGTCTGATCATTTCAACGGAGGTGAATCAATCAAAGTTAACTTTAGCTGGAAATAACATTATTCAAGAACCGATATAATGCCAAAACAATCTGTTACCTTAAATTATATGTTTATCTCTGTAAAGCTGCTTTGAAACAATCCATTGCTAAAAGCGCTATATAAATGAAGATGACTTGACTTGACTACATTTTTAAAATTTTTTTGTACAAAAAACTATAGTAATACTATAATTGCACATAAGGGACCATAATAAAACAAAACAAAAAACCATGTCATGACCCCTTTAATCATATCAATGAGTCTTTTTTCCCAATCTATTCAACAGCCCATAATAACAGAAGAAACAACTTGGAAAACGTGTGATTCGTTTTTCAATCAAAGTTGTGGAACGTACCATATATGCATCAAGGATAAACCTTTTCCCATCAATGATGGCATAACCTTCCTTCAAAAAAGCCTTCTTTCCGCGGTGCCTGCTTCATCCACCCGTGGCCACAGCTTCTCCCTCGCCTCCCGAGCTTCTGTGGAGAAGTGCTTTTTAAAGATGATCTTCTTCTCTTTGCACACTTCGACATCTTCCACACGTCGTCCTTGTGACGGTGATCGTCTGGATTACCCCCGAGTGCGCTCCACTTCTGTACGGCCTTTCCTTGGACTGTTTACGCACACACCCTGAACTGAAAACACACACACACCTGTTTCCATTGATCACTCTCACACCAGCATCTAGTTCCACACGCAGCTCCACACACATTTATACCTCACTGTCTCGATCACCCATTGCGAAGTCTTGAATGACTGAATGTCACTGTCGTGTTCAATTCCGAGCGTTTCCTAGTCTGATCTTGTTTCATTGTTATCTAGTCTGTTATCTTTATCCAAGTCTAGTCTGTTCATGTGTGTGACTTCTAGGCATCAAACTTTTTCAGAGCTTCCTGAACACTATTCATCCTCTCTTCAATGTTTTCCAGCTTCCCATCTAGACCGTCAAATCTTTTCATCCCAGACTCAATAGCTTGCGTCAAGCTATTTGCATTCTCCTCGCTTGCCCTCGCGCCTCTCTTCCTCAACTTTTTGGAATGCGGACTATTTATAGGAGTTTGGTCGTCCTCGAGATTAGCAAAAGATTGCTCCATTTCTTGGATTTCATTTTCACTCGTTTCACTCGTATCCCTCAGCGCAGTGATGCCTAGTCAGCTTCACTAAGTTTTCTTTCCGGTAGTTAGTAATTTCGGTGCAATTAATTCTTCAAAAGGATGAATAGGATGAATTTTGACATTAGTTTGTCAAAAATGAATAAAAGTCACTTCTGTCACAATATGGTTTGGTTGATTTTTCCTTTAAGTAAAGTTTGGACTTGAAAAACGAATTTTCCTTCAGAGCGTGCTTGAGACTAAACCGCTCACTCCGCCATCTTGATTTGTCTCCAAAAATGAATCTCTTTTAAACATTGTTAAGCCTCGATCTCCCGCATCCGAGAACGCGGCCGCGGACATCCGCCTGAGATAAAAAGTTATCTCGCTGCAGTTCCTGAATTTACCGTAATCACAGTAATAGGCGCACACCCATTTTTTTGTTGTTGTTGTTGTTGTTGACGGCTGGCTTGACCATGTATGTTCAAACCGCGTCTGGCTCGACCTGCCTTCCCTTTCCACTGTACTCTCTCTCACACATATACATTATTCTCTTACATACACATATTTGTTTCAGACATACATACATTTTCTTCTTACATACATTTATTATTTATAATATTAAATGTATACTTTGAATACATTTGCATAAGAGTAAAATGTATATATGTGAAAGGAGAATGTATGTGTGTGAGTAGAAATGTATGTGTGTGAAAGGAGAATGTAAGTGTGTGTGAGAGTAGAAATGTATGTATGTGAAAGGAGAATGTAAGTGTGTGTGACAGTAGAATAATTAATTTTGGCTTGTACAACCCCGCATAGATTTTACTGTATTTTTGATCAAATAAATACAGCCTTGCTTAGCAGAAGAGACTCTTTCAAAAACATTAAAAAATCTTACCAACCCCAAACCTGTAGATGCTACTACTGTACGTTTGATAATTCTGTTAATTCTTGTTGAAGCATTTCAGAGAGTAAGTATAATAATAATCTGCTTTAATTCAACCAGTCTGACTCGCAGTGATAAAACTGAGGGCATGAAACTGATTTAACATCACCACACTTTACAATGATTTAATGTCAGAAGTATTAACCTTTTCCAGACATTTTCTCAATTTATTGTGCAATAACTCATGTGTTTATATATATATATATATATATATATATATATATATATATATATATATATATATATATATGTATATAATTATATATATATTGATATATAAAAATAATCTACACTTCTTACTACCTTGAGATATCAACACAGTTAAATGTGTTTTGCATGCCCTGTATTTGTTCATTTATATGCAGTACTCTGTGTGTTATGGCCTCAGTTGAGGGCACATGCTGTGGACCTGAATGGGAATCAGGTGGAAAACCCCATTGACATCATGATCAACGTCATTGACATGAATGACAACCGACCAGAGTTCATCCAGCAGATCTGGAATGGAAGCGTCCCTGAAGGCTCTAAACCAGGTTAACCTATTTCACATGTGTGTATGCGCACGACAGGCTTGTGTGTGTTTTATTATATTTTGTCTTTAATTTCCATAGGCACCACAGTAATGACAGTGACGGCAGTGGACAAGGATGATCCCAAAACTCTTAACGGGCAGCTGCGCTATAAGATTGTGTCCCAGAATCCCGACAGCCCCAGTCCAAACATGTTCACCATTAACAACCGGACTGGAAGTGTCATCACTGTTGCTGCTGGCCTGGACCGAGAGGTACATCAATACCACATGATCTGATCATAAACCCTGCAAAAACATCTTCATTACTTTACATAAAATACCAACATACAATATACTAATAAACTAAGAAATGTGGGGTGGGGGGATGATGATGATTGTAAGGATCCTGAATAATGCTCTGATTCACACCTGAGAAGACAATAAGCTGCATAATGAGCCTTTCACACAGGTGTGTCACTGAGTACCAAAGAATGCGAAGACAAAAGAAATATATATACATATATATATATTTAGTCCTCACATTCTTTCTTGTGGTACCCAGTGGAAAAAGACCAATTTTTTCAAGATGATTCAAAATCTCTCTCTCTCTCTCTCTCTCTCTCTCTCTCTCTCTCTCTCTCTCTCTCTCTCTCTCTCTCTATATATATATATATATATATATATATATATATATATAATTATTATTTTTATTTTATTTTTTTTATTCTATACAATTGGTTCAAAATAAGAGTTGGAAATGTCTTGAAAAAATGTCTTTTTCCACAAAATTTGTATGCATGCAAATTGTTTAATATCCATGGTAAACATTTCTAGTAATTGTGTAGTTAATTCTCATACTGTATTTTCAGAAAGGGTTGGAATATGTATCCTCTCCCCAAAATTGTCACTAATTAAACACACCAAAAAGGTTACAATTACAACACCATTGCAATTTTACTAATATTTCAAGTGTAATCTTTCTTTTTAAAAAGTATATATTTTATCATACATATTTCAAAGGTAAGGATTCAGGTTTGAATATGGGAACAAACAATATAATAACATCTTAGTTGATAATTCAATATACCTACTTTAATTTTGACAAAACATCCCATACTATATATTTAACATAGGAGCAGAAATTGGCGAACAAAAGCTTATTTGATGTGGCAGTAGTCTTTTTTTTACAGTAAAAACTTTATAATCTATCCAAAAACTAATCAACGAAATCTTGTCTAAATATTTATATTTAGTCTGTAACATATCGTGTGTATGATGTATTAGCATATAAATGTTAATTTGTGACGATGGCCAGATCCCAAGCTGGTACCCTCGTGTGAACGGCAGGCCTCAGCCTCAAGGTGCCACGAAAGGAAGCGAGATATAAGTGGGTGTCTCCCGAGAGAACCTCCGCTTGAAGGGGTGTGGTAAGCAGCTAAGGCCGCCACGTACACCTTCAGTGTGGAGTGGGATAACCCTGTGGAGAGACGGCCCTGCAGGAAATCCAGCACTGTACCAACCGGGCAGTTAACTGGGTCCTGCTGGCGCTCTCCACACCAAGAGGTGAAAAGTTTCCACCTCGCGGCATATAACTTCCTTGTGGCGGGAGCTCTGGATTGGAGAATGGTCTCAATGACCTCAGTCGAGAGACCAGAATCTATGAGCTGGGCCCCCTCAGAGGCCAAGCCCACAGCCTCCATAGTTCTGGGCGGTGAAGGATCGACCCACTCGCCTGAGAGAGTAGATCTCTCCTGATCGGTATCTCCAGGGGAGAGCCGTCGAGGAGAGACACTAGGTCCGCAAACCATACTCGGGCGGGCCAGAACGGGGCTATTAGCAGAAGACTGAGCCCGTCCCGGCGAACCCTCTCCAGATCT
Organism: Tiaroga cobitis; assembly: GCA_030578255.1. Taxonomy (NCBI): domain Eukaryota; kingdom Metazoa; phylum Chordata; class Actinopteri; order Cypriniformes; family Leuciscidae; genus Tiaroga; species Tiaroga cobitis. Next base: position 9,311,919 of record CM060592.1, read on the forward strand.
CCCGGGAGCAGAGCGATCGGGGGAAAAGCGTACAAACGTGACCTCAGCCACGGATGTACCATCGCGTCCAACCCCAGTGGGGCTGGCAGGCTGAGAGAGAACCACAGTGGACAGTGTGATGTCTCTCGGGAAGCAAATAGGTCTACCTCAGCACAACCGAAATGTTCCCATAGGAGCTCCACCACCTCGGGGTGAAGACTCCATTCCCCGGGCCTCGGCCCCTGCCTCGACAGGATGTCTGCCCCCTGATTTAAATACCCCGGGAGATAAATAGCTCTCAGAGAAAGAATTTTCCCCCTGGGACCATAGAAGGATCTACCGTCCCAGTTTGTAAAGTGGGCGAGAACACAGACCCCCCTGATGGTTGATATAAGAGACCACCGATGTGTTGTCTGTCCGGACAAGAACATGGTGGCCCCTTAGGTCTGGTAGGAAATGTTTCAGAGCCTGAAACACTGCCAACATCTCTAGACAATTTATGTGCCATATAAATGTTCCACATAACCAGGGCGCGATGACACCGTCGCGAACTCATGATCATGCGAAGCGGATTTCCCCTCGGGGAGAATCCCCTGGTTCTGAGCCACCACTGTAACGGTCTCATGTGCAGGAGGCCAAAAGGTATCACGTTGGACGCAGCTGCCATGAGACCTAACAGTCTCTGGAACCGTTTTACAGTGGATGACTGGCCTAGCTTGACCTGATCTACTGCGGCGAGAATCGAAGCAACACGAGCAGGTGACAACTGTGCCTGCATCGTCGTAGAATCCCACACTACACCGAGAAAAGTGGTTCTCTGTAATGGAGAAAGAACACTCTTCTTGGCGTTGAGCCTCAACCCCAACCTCTTGATGTGAGCAAGAACTACATCTCGATGCCGAACCGCCTGTATGTATCGTCTATATAGTTCAGAATACGGATGCCCTGCAGCCCCAAGGGGGCTATAGCCGCATCCATACACTTCGTGAACGTGCGGGGTGACAGTGCTAGGCCGAACGGAAGAACCCGATATTGGTATGCTTCGCCCCCGAAAGCGAACCTCAGGAACTTCCTGTGTTGAGGGAGGATAGATACGTGGAAGTAAGCGTCCTTTAGATCAATCGTGACGAACCAGTCCTCGGATCTGATTTGTGACACGATCTGCTTGAGAGTGAGCATCTTGAATTTGAGCTTCCCTACCTCGCGATTTAAGAGACGCAGATCTAGAATGGGACGCAGCCCTCCATCTTTTTTCGGAACGATGAAGTACCGGCTGTAGTATCCTAACTCCCTGCTGGGTGGAGGAACCCGCTCTATAGCTCCTTTTAGTAGCAGAGTTTTTACCTCCTGTTCTAACACCAGAGCCTGCTCGGGGCTCACCACTGTGGGCAGAATCCCTCCTAAGGGAACCAGCCTCTCGAGGCTGGCCTCTGGATGAACATCCCGAGTGACAGACACAGCGCCCTGTAATGTACTGGAGGGAACAGCTGGTCTGGGCACTCCGCAACCCTCATCGGAGGGGGCGAGTGTCCCTCGGGAAATCGCTCGCCGAGTCTCTCTACGCCCTGTATAGGCAGGGTTAGTAGAGCAGACCCCTGAGGGCATCGGGAAAGACAGGGCACCGTGTTTTTGTGCAGTGAACACAAGCCTTCCACGATGGGGACCACCCTCAGAGTCCTGACGTTCAGCACGTCGGGATTTTTATCTTGGCGATAATGACTGTCTTCAGATCAGCCCTACCCCGAGAAGGTCGCGCCGGAGAGCGCCCTGCCTCGTCCCTCCAGTTTCTCTGCGGGGGGGCACGAGACGCGACACTCCGTTTCTGCTGCGGTCTTTTTGAAATACTCGGCGGCTGGGACTGCCCTCGCTCAGCAGCCCCAGCGACACGCACTTTAAGGGGCATACATTTCTGAAAAGCAGCCGCCTGTTTCTTCTCTTCCTGGAACCTCTCAGTGACAGAGTGAAGAGCGTCACCGAAGAGGCCCGCAGGCGAAACTGGAGCATTTAAAAGGAGAGTCTTATCTTTCTCCTTCATAGAGGTCTGACTCAACCACAAGTGTCTCTCTGTGGCCACCATGGCTGCCATAGACCGGCCGATAGATTGAGCGGTCTCCCTGGTGGCCCGGAGAGTGAGATCAGCTGTCTGCCTAAGCTCATTAATCATATCAACAGAAATTTCACCCCTCTCACAAGCATCTTTAAGCAGGTCAGCCTGATAAGCCTGCATAATGGCCATAGTGTGTAGACATGCAGCTGCCTGACCCGCCGCCGAGTAAGCCTTCCCCACTAACACAGAAGTATTTTTTAGTGGCTTAGAGGGCAGAGCCAGTGCTTTAAGTGAAGATGACGAAGCAGGAGAGAGATAGCTAGCGAGCGTCTCCTCTGCCTTCGGCATGGTCACGTACCCTGAAGCTTTTGCACCAAAAATGTTTCCATAAGCATTAGACTGGTTAGTATAAATTCTGCTTGAAACAGGTCTAACCCAGGTCTTTGAAACCTCAGAATGAAGATCTGGGAAGAATGGTAAGCACCGGCGAGAAGGCTGAGGACGTGCAGACAGAAATCTATCATCTAATTTGCTTTTATTCCTAGACTCCTGCCTATCAGCTGGCCACTCGATGACTCACAGCAGTGATGACTTTATGAACTTCTTCACTTATAAGATTGATAATATCAGGGACAAAATTATAACTATGCAACCGTCTAACACAGTATCGCATAAGGAAGTGCATTGTAGTCTCCCTGAGGAAAAATTTGATTCATTTGTTGCTATAGGAGAGGAAGAATTCTGCAAACTCGTTAATTCATCTAAATCGACAACTTGTATGTTAGATCCTATACCGACTAAGCTACTGAAAGAGATGTTTCCAGAGGTCATATATCCTCTTCTTAATATCATTAATTCATCTTTGTCTCTAGGATACGTACCAAAAACCTTTAAACTGGTAAAACCGCTTGTTAAAAAAACACAACTTGATCCTACAGAATTAGTCAATTACAGGCCGATCTCAAATCTGCCTTTTCTGTCAAAGATATTAGAAAAAGCAGTATCTTCTGTATCTCTCTATTAGTGTTACTCGATCTTAGTGCTGCATTTGACACAATTGACCACAACATTCTTTTAAATAGACTAGAAAACTATGTTGGCATTAGTGGAATTGCATTAGCATGGTTTAAATCATACTTAACTGACCGTTATCAGTTTGTAGCAGTAAATGAAGAGATGTCTTATCGATCACAAGTTCAGTATGGCGTACCACAAGGCTCAGTACTAGGACCGCTGCTGTTCACTCTGTACATGCTTCCATTAGGAGATATCATTAGGAAACAAGGAGTTAGCTTTCACTGTTATGCCGATGATACTCAGCTGTATATTTCTTCAAAACCCAGCGAAACTTACCAATTCACAAAATTAATGGAATGCATAGCTGATATAAAAAATTGGATGACTAGTAATTTCCTACTACTAAATTCTGAAAAGACAGAGATTCTAATTATTGGACAAAAAACTTCCACACGTAATAACCTAGAATACTGTCTAACACTTGATGGCTGCTCTGTCAAGTCTTCGTTGTCAGTTAGGAACCTGGGTGTGCTCTTTGATACCAACCTTTCTTTTGAAAGCCACGTGTCTAGTATCTGTAAAACTGCATTTTTCCATCTTAAAAATATATCTAAAATACGCCATATGCTCTCATTGGGAAATGCAGAACAATTAGTTCATGCGTTCATGACCTCAAGGCTAGATTATTGTAATGCTCTACTGGGTGGTTGCCCTGCTTAATAAATAAACTACAGCTAGTTCAAATCGCCGCAGCTCGAGTTCTTACCAGAACCAGGAAATGTGACCATATTAGCCCGGTTCTGTCAACACTGCATTGGCTCCCTATTAAACATCGTATAAATTTTAAAATATTGTTGATTACCTACAAAGCACTAAATGGTTTAGCTCCGCAGTACTTGAGCGAGCTCTTAACGCATTATAGTCCTTCACGTCTATTGCGATCTCAAAATTCCGGCGAGTTGATACTACCTAGAATATCTAAATCGACTGCAGGCGGTAGATCCTTTTCCTGCACATTGGTGGTGGTTGAGGAGATTCCCCCCTACCATATGTGAAGCGCTTTGAGGTCCCAGAAAAAGCGCTATATAAATGTAACAAATTATTATTATTATTATTATTATTATTTCCTATTTAGCACCAAAACTTTGGAACAGTCTTCCTACCATTGTCCGGGAAGCAGACACACTCTGTCAGTTCAAAGCTAGACTAAAAATACATCTCTTTGACCTAGCATACACATAATACATTATAGACTTCTATAATTCAATGTTAGGCTGCATAGATTAGGTCAGCCGGAACTGGGAACACTTCCCTTAAATCTTGATGTACTCGCTACATCAAGAAGAATGGCATCTACGCTAATATTAGTGTCTTTGTTTATCCCGAGGTTTTCCCGCAGCCTGACGGATCCAGGCCGTGTCCAGATCTGACGAAGGAGATCCGCCTGGACCCGATGACAATGCAGTGCTGAAGTATCCACTATCCTCTCCCTATGGAGGATCCCTTTCCCACTCTACAGATAAAGCGTTGTGAATTCCGGCTCGCGTACCCCGAAGTGATAAAATAAAACAAAATTCTGTATCAAAATTTATAGACAAGACAAGTAGTTTGTTTAGGCTGGGTTGTATGGAATTACAAACCTGCGCACATATTTTAAAAACCACATAACTATAGAATCAATTCTGAATGAGCATGTGAACGCCATCAGCGTTAATCACAGGTTCGCGTTTAAAGTCTGATCATTTCGACGGAGGTGAATCAATCAAAGTTAACTTTAGCTGGAAATAACATTATTCAAGAACCGCTATAATGCCAAAACAATCTGTTACCTTAAATTATATGTTTATCTCTGTAAAGCTGATTTGAAACAATCCATTGTTAAAACCGCTATATAAATGAAGATGACTTGACTTAACTTGACTTGACTCGATGCTGAGCTTTTCAACAGCCCGAGATAACACATCTATCAGCCCCTCTTCAGCAGTATGCTGGAGTGACGAGTCAGTTTCTTCTGATGCAAAACTGTCGACATCGAGCTCCTCAGAACTGGATAATCTAAGTTCGACATCATGTGCCTCGACCCGGGCAGAAGTAACCACCGCAGCGCGTGGTTCCAGAGCCGGGTGAGAGGCACTAGATCTCGCCGGAGATAGCTGAGATAGGGCGGAGCCCGTCTCAACGTCGCCAGTGAGATCCATCTGCGAGCCCCAAGACAAGCGCCGCCGCTCTGCCTCAACAGAAGCGGGACCCGAGCCTCAGGGAGCTCACAGCAAACCACTCTCCTCGAAGAGCGATCGCCGCGAGCGCAGAGTTCTCAAGGGAAAACGCTCGCAATGCTCACAATCGACCCCCTCGAGAGCCGACTGGGCATGCTGAACACCCAAACAAGCAACACACAGCTGATGTGTACCCCCACCCGTGATGTATCGTGTACAGGGGGAAACACACTTTCTCTATTGCTCGCTCGTCACTTTGACACTCATATTGTTTTTTTTTATATATATATATATAGTGAGAAACTCCTGTCTAAAACAGACAAACACAATCGATAGATTTCAGACACGCACAGAGCTGCTGAAGTAACAAAAAGCTGGCGTATTGTGTGCTCAGGGGATATTTATAGCTTCCTGGTCGATGACGTCACTCGCTATGACGCTCCATCTCTCCATTGACTGATTTCATTCATGCTTCAGACGCGTCACGCTGGAGGGTGTTCCCGCTGCGATTTCACGCAGCGGTAGTCCCTGAAGGGGAACTTGTTTTAGTGTTGCACACGCGTCTCGAAAATGAAATGGCATTTTAAAAATGCTGCGCTCAAGTTAAAAGAAGTCCAACTTGCGTCTTGTTACCTCGTGTTATTTCCCATTCCACCGCAAAAGATGAATCCTTTATGAACAGCCGCTTAGGACAAGCGATGTGTTCTACGTTACGGTCCTTCATTGAGCGCGTCACAGAACAGCGGTTAATCGCCTCAGCAACTTCACGCGTATGAAGCGTCAAATCAGGCATTTCCCTAAACAGCCACAGGTCAGATTTTCCCGCTGAAGTAAAGAGTTTATTAATCACGAAAACGATCATTTATTTTTGCTAATTATTATTTTATTTCAGTTAGTTTTTCAGTAACTATTGTTAGTTTCGTTTAGTTTTAGTTTTTCATTTATTATAAATTTTAAATTTTATTTCAGCTTACGAAAATGTTTTTTTGACAAATAGTTTTAGTCTTAGTTTACGAAAATAACCTTGGATTGAAGTGATGTGCTCTCTAGTCCTGTTTCCTTTTAGGGTTCTAGCAGCTCACTTTTGCACATGCTACAATGTATTTAGGGAAGTTTTCGAGAGACTCAAGGTTTCTCGTCAAGGAGACTATTTTGGTTTCTCTGATAAGCAAAGCATTGCAATAATCAAGAAAAATATGGTAATCATTTTTTCATCCACAGTAAACGATAACATGCGGCGCAGTTTTACAAGAGGGTCAAATGTTAAGTGAGCATCAAAAAAAAAAAAAAAAAAAAGAATAAAAAAATATCACTCCCACCTTTTTTAACCATGAGACAGAGCCATCTACATTAAGGGCCCTAGTTTAAGGAGCTAAGCTCATGGTCTAAAGCGCAGGGCGCAAGTGCACTTAGGGCGTGTCTTAATCCACTTTTGTTCGTTTAACGACAAGAAAAATTGTTGGTTATCGCATTGGTCTAAAAGGGTTGTCCCTATTCTCTTAATGAGTAATGGGTGTGTTTTGGTTGTAACATGAAATAAACCAATCAGAGTCTCCTCTCCCATTCCCTGTAAAAGAAATCCGCCATGGCGGAATCTGCAAGCGGAAATACTAAACGCTTCTCTAGTGAGGAAATAGATCTGCTCGTGCGTGAGATTAAAGCGGTGTTGTCACAATCTCAGACTCTGTAACCTCACTCTCCAGCCATCAGAGGGCACCCTCGCCTGAATATTGACTCCCTCACCATACTACATTTCCCAATAGCCCCGGTTCTGATTCTAATCACCATGCCCAGCTGCATCTCATTTACTAGGCTTTTTAGCTGCACTGCACACAGCTCTCAGTGCGAAGTCTTGTTTTGCTACTGTGAACATTTCTGAGCGTTTATTTCTGTGACTGCCTGATTGCTTTGTTGACCCTGCCCGTTTTGGATTTCTCCCTGTCTGCTACCTGCCTACGTTACCTCTGCTTTGTTCCTTGACCTTGACTGTTTGCTGCCTGCCCTGATCTTCTGCCTGGTCTTGTACTACGATTCAGCCCTGTCTTCACTGCTGTATCTGCTGGTTCTGACCTTTGCCTGTTTGACTATTCTGCTCAATAAATTAAGCTGCAAATGGATCTCTCTGATTCTGATGATTCGCGACAGAAGACTTCGCCACCTCAAGATCCAGCAGCTATATCAGCCTTGACTGCAGCCTTCTCTGCCCAAGCAGGTCAACTCGCTGCCCATCACCATCAGTTGAGTCGTCTCACCACTTTAACTGAGGAGTTGGTCAAAGCAGTACAAGGGCTTCAAAGGTCGTCATCAGAGCAGTCGCCCACTCAAGCCACAGCCGCCGTTCCCCATCCTGCCGAAATTCCACCTACCATGGGTCCTCGTCTCGCGCATCCAGAAAAGTTCAACGGAGATCCTGACAAGTGTAAGGGGTTCATTCTCCAATGCTCTCTATTCATTGCACAACAACCCACACTGTACTCCACCGAGGCTGGTAAGATCGCCTATGTCTGCTCGTTACTCACTGGGAGGGCTTTGGATTGGATAACGGCAGTGTGGAAGGATGATGGAACTGCATTTCCGTCATACAATATGTTTATCCAACGCTTTCGTGAGGTCTTCGAACATTCTAAGGAGGGGAAAGGTGCTGGCGATCGTCTGCTTGAACTCACGCAGGGTAAAGTTACTGCAGCTGAATATGCTCTTACTTTTCGCACCCTTGCGGCGCAGACTTCCTGGAATAACGACACCCTTAAAGTGGTCTTCCGAAGAGGCTTGAATCACGAATTACAGTCCGAGTTAGCCTGTCGTGATGAGGGTAAAAACCTCGACCAGTTCATAAACCTCACCATTCAAATTGACAATCTCATACGATCTCGCCGAGCGAGCCATCGCACTATTCCTGCTCTCCGCAACGTCCCAGTTCCCCGAGCGTCAATCCCCGCTCGCACTGAAGAACCTGAGCCCATGCAAATCAACACTTACCATCTGTCTGCAGAGGAGAGAGATCGAAGGATCCTTCGTCACCTGTGTCTGTACTGTGGCGAGGCTGGTCATCTTCGTATTGCCTGTCCATCCAGACCACGTCTAACTGCATCTCGACCGGTGAGTCTCAATGTCGATGCATTAAACCCCAACTCATGTGTATCCGTGCCTGTTGTGATCACGGCCAACGGCCAGCGGATTACCACCATTGCTTTAGTGGACTCCGGAGCCGCTGGGAATTTTATATCTGCAGATTTTGCTCAACAACATAACATCTCATTAATTCGTTGTCCCTCTTCTCTCACAGTCGAGGCCATCGATGGACGACCACTAGGCTCAGGTCATGTTTCTCACCTCACCCAGGAACTCCATCTACAAACTGGGGCACTCCACCGTGAGATCATACAATTTTACGTCTTCCACGCTCCACACACACCTGTGATTTTAGGCCTGCCCTGGCTTCGTAAACATGATCCCCAAATCTCCTGGAGAACCAATCAAATTTCTCGTTGGAGCGATTCATGCAACTCCAAATGCCTTGTCCAGGTCGCTCCATCACCTGTCCGAGTGATAACTTTACCGGTGGGGAGAACCAACACGAACAACCTTCCTTCCGAATATCACGATCTATCAGAAGCCTTCAGCAAAATAAATGCCTCTAAACTCCCACCTCATCGTGTCAGTGACTGCACCATTGACTTACTACCAGAGCACACACTTCCCAAGGGTCGTATATTTCCTCTCTCCCAACCTGAATCCGAGTCCATGAGGAAATATATTGAGGAGGAACTCACAAAGGGTTTCATTCGACCTTCCACGTCTCCGGTGTCTGCCGGTTTCTTCTTTGTCCAGAAGAGGGACGGAGGACTCCGACCCTGCATTGACTATCGTGCCCTGAATAACATTACTGTCAAGTTCCGCTATCCACTTCCCTTGGTACCAGCCGCCCTGGAGTTGCTCCGCTCCGCGAGGTACTACACCAAACTTGATTTACGCTGTGCGTATAACCTCATTCGTATCAGGGAGGGGGACGAGTGGAAGACGGCCTTCTCCACCAGCACAGGGCACTACGAATACTTGGTCATGCCTTTCGGCCTGGCGAACAGTCCTTCCATCTTCCAGTCGTTCATAAACGACGTGTTCAGAGACATGCTTCAAAAATCAGTTATAGTATACATTGACGACATCTTGATTTACTCTGACACCCTGACTGACCATGTGCAGCATGTTCGAGCCGTTCTCCAGAGGCTCATCCAGCACCAGCTATACGCGAAACTGGAGAAGTGCGAGTTTCATCAGACTTCCACTACATTCTTGGGGTACGTCATCAGCCCAGAAGGAGTCGCCATGGACGAGGGCAAGGTCAGAGCAGTCCTAGAATGGCCACAACCTACCACCCTGAAAGAACTGCAGCGCTTCCTCGGATTTTCTAACTTTTATCGCCGCTTCATAAGAAACTTCAGTTCAGTGGCAAGCCCACTCACATCCCTGGTGAAGAAGGGAACTCATCGTCTTCCATGGAATGAGTTGGCCACCCAAGCCTTTAATCAGCTCAAGCAGCATTTCACCACAGCACCCATCCTGCACCATCCTGACCCTGAATTACCCTTCGTGGTAGAAGTGGATGCTTCCAACACCGGTTTGGGAGCTGTTCTTTCTCAACGTCAGGGGTCACCACCCAAACTATACCCCTGTGCGTTTTACTCCCGCAAACTAAATGCTGCTGAGAGGAATTACGATGTGGGAGATCGAGAACTTCTTGCCATGAAGGCCGCCTTCGAAGAGTGGCGGCATTGGTTAGAGGGTGCTAATCACTCCTTTACCGTTTTCACCGACCACAAGAACCTGGAATACCTACGCACCGCCAAGAGACTGAACCCTAGACAAGCTCGCTGGTCACTGTTCTTTACCCGATTCCACTTCACAGTCACCTATCGTCCAGGTTCCAAGAACACCAAGGCAGATGCTTTATCACGTCAATGTGACCACGAGCCCACAGCACAAGATTCCAAGACAATTCTGGCCCCAGACCTCATTGTCGCTCCCATTCAGTGGGACATTGAAACCGAGATTGAGCAAATCAACTCCCGATCAGAGATCCCGTCGGCCTGTCCATCCAACCGGGTTTATGTCCCCGATACGCTCCGGAACCAGGTCCTGGAGCGCGTTCATGCTCTTCCCAGCTCTGGACATCCGGGAATAACTACCACCATTCAGCTGCTACAAAATCGCTACTGGTGGCCCTCTTTAGCTCCAGACACCACCGACTTTGTCCGACACTGCCAAATCTGCAATACCCAGAAATCTTCACGCCAACTACCTGCCGGTCTGTTACACCCTCTTCCCATTCCACAACGCCCATGGTCACATATTGCCCTCGATTTCATCACCGATCTGCCTATCTCCGAGGGTAACACCACCATTCTTACCGTTGTGGACAGGTTCTCCAAGGCCTGCCGCCTGATACCCCTGGCTAAGCTCCCTACTGCCTTACAAACAGCAGAGCACCTCTGCAACCTGGTCTTCCGATTTTACGGCCTACCCGAGGACATCGTCTCTGATAGAGGACCCCAATTCACGTCTCAAGTCTGGTTAGCCTTCTTCAAGTCCCTTCAGATCAACGTCAGTCTCACTTCAGGGTATCATCCTCAATCAAACGGGCAGGCAGAACGCATGAATCAAGAGGTCATACGATTCCTACGCTCCTACTGTCATCAACATCAGGAGGACTGGAGCCGCTATTTGGTATGGGCCGAGTATGCCCAGAACTCCATTCAGAAACATTCTACCGGCATAACTCCGTTCCAGTGTATACTGGGGTTTCAACCGCCCCTCTTTCCATGGTCAGGAGAACCCACGAATGTCCCCGCCGTGAATGACTGGTTACAACGCAGTGAAGACACTTGGAATCAAGCCCATACCCATCTTCAACGAGCCGTTCGTCGCCAGAGAGTACAAGCCGATCGACGACGTCGTCCAGGTCCGGTGTACCACTCGGGCCAATGGGTCTGGTTATCCACCCGAGACTTACGCTTGCGGCTCCCCTGTAAAAAGCTCAGTCCCAGGTATGTGGGTCCATTCAAAATAACACGACAAATTACACCAGTCTCTTTCCGTCTGGCCCTACCTAACCATTACCGTATTGCTCCCACCTTCCATGTCTCACTGCTCAAACCTGCTGATGGCCCCAACGAGAGGGAGAAGGAGAGATCCCAGGAACAGAGCCCCCAACCCATTCTAGTGGAGGGCGAGGAGGCTTATCGAGTCCAGGAACTCCTAGATTCCAGGCGTCGGGGCAGCACCTTACAGTACCTGGTCGATTGGGATGGATACGGACCAGAGGAGCGTTCATGGGTCAATGCCACAGACATTCTGGACCCCAGTCTAATCACTGACTTCCATCACGCCCATCCCAACAAACCTGCTCCCCGACCACGTGGGAGACCCCGACGTCGTCAGCCACCTCACGCCAGGAGTCGCTCGCAGGGAGGGGGCTCTGTCACAATCTCAGACTCTGTAACCTCACTCTCCAGCCATCAGAGGGCACCCTCGCCTGAATATTGACTCCCTCACCATACTACATTTCCCAATAGCCCCGGTTCTGATTCTAATCACCATGCCCAGCTGCATCTCATTTACTAGGCTTTTTAGCTGCACTGCACACAGCTCTCAGTGCGAAGTCTTGTTTTGCTACTGTGAACATTTCTGAGCGTTTATTTCTGTGACTGCCTGATTGCTTTGTTGACCCTGCCCGTTTTGGATTTCTCCCTGTCTGCTACCTGCCTACGTTACCTCTGCTTTGTTCCTTGACCTTGACTGTTTGCTGCCTGCCCTGATCTTCTGCCTGGTCTTGTACTACGATTCAGCCCTGTCTTCACTGCTGTATCTGCTGGTTCTGACCTTTGCCTGTTTGACTATTCTGCTCAATAAATTAAGCTGCAAATGGATCTCTCTGATTCTGATGATTCGCGACAGGTGTGTGTGTGTGTGTGTGTGAGAGTGAGAGAGAGAGGTTAAAGCGAGAACATCCACGGGACAAGCCGGATTCACCATATATTTATGTACACAATAATAATCTTTTACATTGTAATCTTTTTTTTAAATATATTTGGCATGTTTGTGTGCTGCTGCGAGCCCCTCTGTGTATAATAATCAGAGTGTGTGTGTAATAAGCAGAGTGTGTGTGTAATAAGCAGAGTGTGTGTGTAATAAGCAGAGTGTACGTGTGTTGTGAACCTACCTATAGGCTCATAATACTAAGGTCCTCTTTAAATTACAAAAATACTGTGCCATTGACTTTAGAGCAGGTTTCAGTTGGTCAATGGCTCAGTCTATATCAGTTCCTCAAAATAGCAACATGCCTCAATTCTCCTGAACCTGGTTCTCAGGCCAGCAGCCCATGGGCCACAGATGGGCACAAATGCATTTGCTATTTAAACAACGTGGCGCATAACGTGAAAATGAAAACTGCGCCGGGCTGAAACTAGCAAAACATACTTGTATTGCGCTGTATTGCACTAGGTGTGTGATAGGGCCCTAAGTGTTAAAGATTCGGCTGTACTTAACTGATGGCCTGAACCAATGAGCATATCCTCTGTCTTATCACCTTTATGGCAAAGTACATTTTGATCCATATTTTTATCACAAAAATGCAATGTTCAAGAAAAGCAACAGCCGCATAATCACCCGGTTTTGTGTGAATGTAAATATGGGTGTCATCAGCATACAAGTGAAACTTGAGACCAAGAGATCTAAGGAACAACAATTATAAAACAACTTGTGTAACACACAAACCCTGGCTGATGATCTGAACATCTTCTGCTGCAGGTTTACTATCAATCTCTTGCTCTGCCTTTATATATTTCCACTTTTCCTGCTCCCCAATCCTCCATTTCTCCCTCCATTACCTCCCTTCTAGCTTTTACGGTGCGTTCACATCTGTAGTTCAGTTCATTTGGTCCAGACCAAGGGCAAAAAATGATACTTTGTAGCATTTTCCAGGCATTTTGGTTCCTTTTAATCCCCAAAAAATTATTTACCATGAACATCACCATAGAAATGCAGTGCAAAGCAAACATACCTTTTTAAGTTTCACCTTATAAAAGCAACAGATTACAATTTACAAATGTACTCAGATTGCTGATTGGGAAATCAGGACACAACGAGGCAAAACTCTTTATTACATGCATCCTACAAGAGGACCACTAAAGTTAGTTGGCATTGTAACAGTTAAGGATCCCTTTTGTATTAATGCATAAAAAGTTTTTTTTTCCTTCTTACTTTGTGGTGAAATGGACATTATCATTAAATTCGCCTTTTTCAAAGTGAAAAGAAACGCAAGAAAGTGTAACTGTGAACATTCACTGTGTGGTCTGTCTTTGCAGAAAGTGCCTCAGTACACACTGATTATTCAAGCCACTGACATGGAGGGAAATCCCACGTACGGTCTTTCTAATACAGGCACTGCTGTCATCACCGTCACAGACATCAACGACAACCCTCCAGAGTTCACCTCGGACACGGTGAGAACACACACATACACACACACACCCACACACACACACACACACACAACTTCTGCAGAGGAAACTCATGGACTCAGAGGAACAATGACCGTTTGTCATCTTCTTTTTAGAGCTGCTTTACAGCAGAATTAAATTTTCCTTTTTGACAGAATTTTTTCCTGTTGCTACTGTAAAACTACTTTGTATAACGTGCTATAGATAGAAAGGTGACTTGACTTATACCTTAGAATCAACTAACAATTGATAGGGAGACATTATTTTGGTTTCTCAAAAAATTGTGTGCCTTTCCATATTTGATTTCCAGTGCTCATGCTGAACTCTGATAATGTGTGCTTTGTTTCGTTTATTTATTTAACACTTTTACACAACCGACCATTGGACAAAGTGCTGTACAATATCTAAAACGCATAAAGACAACCATAAAGAACACTAAAACCACACTTAAAATAACAGCAAAATAAACTCTTAGTTTTAATGGACGAACAACTTCTACACCCCATTAAATGCCTATAGCGAGGAGGCATTCCTTAAGCTTGTGTTTAAAAACACTTAATGTGGGTGGCGATCTGAGAGAAAGGGGAAGATCACTCCAGAGTTCAGGAGCTATCCCTCCAAAAGCTCGATCTACACTTCTCCGTTTAGTTCTAGGAGTCGTTAAAACAAGCTTGAAGACCGTTTTGGTTCATATTTCTCAATCAAATTCACCAAATACAATTGAGTCATACCATGCAATGATTAATAAATAAAAAACACAATTTGAAACTATCAGGTTGTGAATAATCTTGACTAACATTTACAAAAGTTCTGTTCAAAAGAAAAGAGTTAAACTATGCAAGCGTTATACCGTGATTTCCCACGACCTTTTCAAGGCGTGAGGGTAAAATCTCATGGCCAATGGTGTCAAATGCAGCGCAAAGGTCCAGTAAAACAAGAACTGCTGAGGACCCTGAGTCAACTGTATAGTATAGTAGTCAATAAATCATTTAAAACCCTGATCAAAGCCAACTCAGTACTATGGTAAGCCTTAAACCCTGACTGAACATTTCTAAAATATCGTTTTGAAGCAAAAATATGTTTATTTGATTCAAGACCACCTTCTCCTAAACCTTTGATAAAAAGGTAACTTTGAAATTGGCTGATAATTTGATACAACAGCAGGGTCAAAATGTGTGTTTTTATTTTTTTATTTTAAGGCTGAACAAGAGCATGTTTAAACTGATTACGGACTAATCCTGTTAAAAGACTATTATTTATAATACATAGGATACTAGGACAAAGAACATCAAATGCTCCCTTTACGAATCACGCTGGAATAATGTCTAATAAACAGTCAGTGGGTTTTGACTGCTTGATTTCCTTGGCTAGTGACTGCAAGGAGATCATTTCATTAAATGTTCAAAACTAACAAATGGTGGCCGGACAACTGAAGGATCAAACACACTATTCTCAAAAGTGCCAGCTTTACATGTCAAACATTTTTCCTCCCACAGATCCTGACTAGAACAAAAGAATTGAAATTTGTGTAAATTTGTTCTTTTGTTTGGACATTGTTTTGGCTCAGGATAGCTGTCATTCATAACTGTATGATGCCGTACTCGCGATTCACTCGTTCATGCTACGAGTAGGCTAATGGTTGAGACAGGAATTTGGCCAATAGCTGCTGCAAGCATTTTGTAATCAACCAATTGGTGTGTGAGAATTACAGAGAGGTGTTAAAGCAATGTAAATATGCAAACTCATAATGAAGTATTAGACCATAATAACATCATAATGAATTTAGAAATATTGGCTGAATGAAAAGGAAGACATATGGTCCATTGAGCCAAACTAACAATGCAGTATTAGCATGTGACGTGTAAATAATATCATGACATGCCCTCTGTTTTACTGTCACATACATGTGTTATGTTATGCAGTTTTTTGGCGAGGTACCAGAGAACCAGGTCAACATTAATGTGTTGAACTTGACGGTGACGGATAAAGACCAGCCCAACACTGGAGCGTGGAGCACTCTCTACAGGATAACAGCGGGTGACCCCGCGGCTCATTTCTCTGTGCACACTGACCCGGTCTCTAACGAAGGCCTGCTGACTGTCCTCAAGGTGAGGGAAATACTGCACATTCACAAACATTTCAAAGAACACACTGGTAACAGATACACCATTATGACACACATCGGTGCTTATGGAGAGAGAGGAAACCTTCAACCAGAACAGAGTCGAACTAACCATGCAAGTTCATCTTATCTTCTTCATCCAACGGAGAAGAAAACGATTGCAACTTCAACATTTGACACTCACGGATCCAGTAACAGCTTCAAGAATTGTGTCGATTGCACAGACCATGCAAGTATCAATTTAATGAGGTGCTCTGAAAATGATAGGCTGATGTTCTTTTCATAGTTCCACTTCCTGCTTCCGGTTCCATTCTGTCACTCACACTTTTACCTGTGTATGCATATATGTGTTTAGATTAGTTATGTTTGTGATTTACTATTCGGTTCTGATTCTCTGCTTGCAACAAGGTTTACCTTACGATTTAGATTTTGACTACAGGCTCTTAGTACTGTACAGTAAGAAAGACATTTCCCTTCCCTGGAAATTTATATTTCTTAGAATTAATAAGCAATTAGCGCTTAGTGTTCACGGGATGAACAGGTGGGTTGATTGTAATATACATTTTACTACATTAAGTTAATTATATTAACTGATCCAAATATTCATAATCAATTTTAACCAGTTATTATTGATTATTAATATTTCATAGAATTAATTTGTTACATATATATAAAATATATTTCTGTTGTTCAAAATATGTTTTAAAAAACCTACATTTTACATTGACAATGTATTTTCTCACTGCTTGAAGTAAATATTCAAATAAATTTTGGTATTTGAAGGTCAACTAAAAATAACTCAAATTAAATTCGAAAAATGTATTCTGTTTACAAGCTGTGCTGTTTCAATGCAATTACTAAAAAAATAAAGACTTTCTTTTATCTTTGATATTTATTTCCTTGTTAATTGTAGATCAAACTCATCACCTTCTGGCCAAAAATCACTGTTTTATATCTAAAGTATGTTTTACATTTAAGTAATTTGTACAGAAGAAACATTTTTTTGCAGGCAGGTGATTTATTTTTATATATTTTTTATTTATTTTCAAAACAAAAGACCACTGAAGAGTTGTAGCAATTATAATTGTAGGCCTATTTTATTTTCATTTGCTTGTCAGCCTTATGCAGAAATGTCTTTTGCTCGGCCGACTACATGCTGAATCAGAAACATTTACATTTGATAATTTAGCAGACGCTTTTATCCAAAGCGATTTACAAATGAGGAGAGCAATAGAAGCAGTGAAACTAACAATAGGACGACAATATGCAAGTACTGTGACCCTTCCCAGTTTAGTCTAACACTGTATACGTATAAAAAAAAAAGGTGGCCACGGACTCAGTCGCTCTGGTTTAGTTAGATCATTCCTCCAGCAGAAACAGTCCAGGTGAAGGTCTGTGAAAGTGATTCTGTGCCTCTGTGAGATGATGCACCACAAGAACACGCTCACTTGCAGATCACAAGCATGTGAGTCTGGAGTAATGAGTTTGTTGTGATTGAAGAAGGCAAACAAGAATCCGGTTGCGAGAACAGCGTTTATTTAGAGAAGGACACAAGCAGGTAAAGTCAGAAGTGATGACTGAGCAGGCGGAATCACTGGCAATGGGCAGCAGCATAGACATAATAAATACACAGACGCCCTATTGGCCGCTTGGGAACGTTGCTGCGATACGTCAACGTGACCGCCATTTTGCGGAGGGCAAGACTGCAATGAAATCAAATGCAAGTAAATGGTGAGCTGCGGTTTTTCTGGATAAAAACAACAAAGCAATTACATTTATCAACTGATTTCAGTGGTTTGTACGTGGTGTACAAAAAGTTCCATCTCTAGTTATTTAAAATCTCGACTTTTTTTTTTTTTAAATAAGGAATTGTCAAAGCTCAGGCTTGTCATGTAGGCTATCTGGCTTTTTATTCTTGGATAAGAATTGTGAAGATATAATTTAATTTTTACATTAAATTAAATAAAGCTTTCTTATTGTGGAAAAAGCATTTTCTGTGATTGACCCGATTTTAGCAATAACAAAGATAACTGATGGATCCTTTATGGTAATACATACGATATGGTACAACTACAGTGCAATGCAAATAGTAAATATTCGATAAAGTAGTAATAATAAATATATACAAAAAGAAGCAATAGTAAATAGTTTAGTCAATAAAATCAACAAACAGTATACAGCAAATAAAATAGTAATGAATAGTATAATTATATAAAATCATAAGTACATAATATAATACTACAAATATTGATAATTGCATATGTTTATGTATAATACCATAATAATATTAGAATAAAAAATATCAATTACAGTATGTAGACAATAAAAAAAGTTAAAGTTAAGTTAAGTTAAATGGTGACTGAGTAGTAAAATCATTTAACATCATAGCTATAATAGATTGATAATTGCAAGTGGTATAATATTACGATAAGCAAATACAATGTAATAACAATTGCAGAATAATATAGACAATATGAAAAAAAATATGAAACATTATAATATTGATCATTAAACTGACCTTTAACAAAAAGATTTGTCAATTTATTTTATAGGCCTACATACAGAGAATAAAATGTCAATATAAAATAATTTATATATTTTAAAATTATATATAAATATTCCTAAATAGGCTATAAAATAAAATGTCACAACCCTGTCTCTTTTTGTGAGACCAAAGATCGCCCGTTAGATATCTACACAAGATGAATTATATCTCACGTTTAACCACTAGACTAGAGCCATCAGAGCCAGCGGCAAACGTCAGAAGCACTAGCCGAGGTACGGCTGTTCCAGGCGAGGTACATGAGTGAGCCGAGGTAAGGCTGTTCCAGACGGGGTACATAAGCGAGCCGAGGTAAGGCTGTTCCAGGCGGGGTGCATGAGCGAGCCGAGGTAAGGCTGTTCCAGGCGGGGTACATGAGCGAGCCGAGGTAAGGCTGTTCCAGGCGGGGTACATGAGCGAGCCGAGGTAAGGCTGTTCCGGGCGGGGTACATGAGTGAGCCGAGGTACGGCTGTTCCAGGCGGGGTACATGAGCGAGCCGAGGTACGGCTGTTCCAGGCGGGGTACATGAGCGAGCCGAGGTAAGGCTGTTCCAGGCGGGGTACCTGAGCGAGCCGAGGTACGGCTGTTCCAGGCGGGGTACATGAGCGAGCCGAGGTAAGGCTGTTCCAGGCGGGGTACCTGAGCGAGCCGAGGTACGGCTGTTCCAGGCGGGGTACCTGAGCGAGCCGAGGTAAGGCTGTTCCAGGCGAGGTACATGAGCGAGCCAAGGTACGGCTGTTCCAGGCGGGGTACATGAGCGAGCCGAGGTACGGCTGTTCCAGGCGGGGTACATGAGCGAGCCTAGGTAAGGCTGTTCCAGGTGGGGTACATGAGCGAGCCGAGGTAAGGCTGTTCCAGGCGGGGTACATGAGCGAGCCGAGGTAAGGCTGTTCCAGACGGGGTACATGAGCGAGCCGAGGTACGGCTGTTCCAGACGGGGTACATGAGTGAGCCGAGGTAAGGCTGTTCCAGGCAGGGTACATGAGCGAGCCGAGGCCCGGCTGTTCCAGGCGGGGTACATGAGCGAGCCGAGGTATGGCTGTTCCAGGCGGGGTACATGAGCGAGCCGAGGTACGGCTGTACCAGGCGGGGTATATGAGCGAGCCGAGGTAAGGCTGTTCCAGGCGGGGTACATGAGCGAGCCGAGGTAAGGCTGTTCCAGCCGGGGTACATGAGCGAGCCGAGGTACGGCTGTTCCAGGCGGGGTACATGAGCGAGCTGAGGTAAGGCTGTTCCAGGCGGGGTACATGAGCGAGCCGATGTACGGCTGTTGCAGGCGGGGTACATGAGCGAGCCGAGGTACGGCTGTTCCAGGCGGGGTACATGAGCGAGCCGAGGTACGTCTGTTCCAGGCGGGGTACATGAGCGAGCCGAGGTAAGGCTGTTCCAGGCGGGGTACATGAGCGAGCCAAGGTAAGGCTGTTCCAGGCGGGGTACATGAGCAAGCCGAGGTACGGCTGTTCCAGGCGGGGTACATGAGCGACATGAGGTACGGCTGTTCCAGGCGGGGTACATGAGCGAGCCGAGTGCCCGGCCGAATCTCTAAACTCCGAAAACGTCAGATCAATTTTTAAAATAGGGGCTAACTTTATAAATAAACCACAGATTTGATCTTTAAACAACTACATTGTCGACTGAAAAACTATTAAAACTACATTTCGTGACACAATAACGGTAGTATTTTTAAATTTCTCCTCTGAACATTACTATTACTAATTATATCATGACCAAATACAACCAGAAACAAATGTTCAGTCTTGCTTGTGAAAGATAATTCCTCGAGACCTGTTTTCAATTGTGTGGCGATTTGTACAGCCTCAAGCAGCGCACAAAACAGGCATTTATCTCAATTCTCGTTATGAGAAGAATGAGAAAGTTGCCCTCCGCAATATGGCGGCGCCGTTGACGTGCGCTCCAGCGGCCAATAGGGCGTCTATGTATTTATTATGTCTATGGGCAGCAGGAACCAGGCGATAATCCACGGCGAACTCCGACTCAGGGACACGGAACCAGAACAGCTGGCGCTGATGCACTCATCAGTAGCAATAACGAGCTACGCCCACACTTAACACGCATTGAACACTGACAAACGACAGCGGCGAGACAGTGAGTCTAAACACCGTGACAGTTTAGGTATAGAGGAGCAGAGCCAGTGGTTGTTCTGTAGGCTATGGAACGGCACAAGTATCAAATTTCGCCACTAACCAAACGCGTTTCATTCTAAAAATGCCGGTGTTTACGGCGTTTAAGACGAAAAGACGCAGCAAAGTACGGTGTCCTGTGGTACAAACGCCGCAAATTACGCCGTTTACAAAACAAATTCGGCGTCATTATCGGCGTTATTTTTATCCAGCCAATGATGCCGTTTCTGGCGCCGCAGGCCATCCATAGTGCGCCGGTATTTGCGGCGCTTCTGTCTGACAAAGACGGCGTAAAAAGCGGCGTTTTGTATAATATTATAATCAGCCCCACCCTTTTCTTCAAAGTTCAGCCCATCTAATGAAGTAGGTGGAAAGACATAATGTAGTAGATTGTCGATTTGAATGGCGATCCGTCTTAAGGGTTCTGTTTTTCTAACGTAGTGTTTGGACTGTTATGTGTCATATTTTTATTTCTTCATTGGGGACGTGTATCACCCTTTTTCCTTTATCATATTTGGGTATATAGGCAAGGCAAGGCAAGGCAAGTTTATTTATATAGCACATTTCATACACAATGGTAATTCAAAGTGCTTTACATAGAAGAAAGAAAAAGAAAAAAGAAAAAGAAAAAGAAATAACAATAATTAAATTAGAATATTAGAATAAAGAAATTAAAATAATCAAAACAAATAAGAATAATTAAAACAGTTTAGATTAAAAATAAAATAAAGTACAGTAAAAACAGTCGGACGAACAGTGGCACAGTGCTCATTCAGTAAATGCATAGCTAAACAGATGTGTTTTGAGTCTGGATTTGAATGTGACTACTGTAGGAGCACATCTGATCTCCTCTGGAAGCTGGTTCCAGCTGCGGCTGGCATAATAGCTAAAAGCAGACTCTCCGTGCTTAGAGTGAACCCTTGGTATTTCTAGCTGATGTGATCCTAATGATCTGAGTGATCTGTTGGGTTTATATTCAGTGAGCATATCTGCAATATATTGAGGTCCTAACCCATTGAATGATTTATATACCAGTAATAATACTTTAAAATCAATCCTAAATGTAACTGGGAGCCAGTGTAAAGACCTGAGGACTCGTGTGATGTGTTCATATGTTCTGGTTCTGCTCAGCGTTCTGTATGAGCTGCAACTGTCTTATGGTCTTTTTAGGAAGGCCAGTGAGGAGTCCATTACAATAATCCACCCTGCTGGTGATGAAAGCATGCACAAGTTTCTCTAAGTCTTGACTTGAAACAAAGCATCTAATTCTTGCAATATTTTTCAGATGATAGTATGCTGATTTAGTTATTGCTTTGACATGACTACTGAAACTAAGGTCTGACTCTAGAGACACACCAAGATTCCTGACTTGATTTTTATTTGTTAGACCCCTAGCGTCAAGGTATGCATTCACCTTAAGAACTTCCTCTTTGTTTCCAAACGCAATGACTTCAGATTTGTCTTTGTTTAACTGAAGAAAGTTTGGCACATCCAACTGTTTACTTCATCAATGCATTGCCACAAGGAGTCAATGGGGCTATAGTCGTTAGGCGATAGGGCTAAGTAGAGCTGTGTGTCGTCTGCATAGCTGTGGTAAGAGATTCGGTTCTTTCTCATTATTTGGCTCATTGGGAGCATATACAGGTTGAATAGGAGTGGTGCAAGAATCGAGCCTTGAGGGACTCCGCATGTCATGGATGTCCACTCAGACTTATGGTCTCCTATACTCACATAATAACCTCTCCCTTCTAAGTATGATCTGAACCATTTTAGGACTATCCCAGAAAGCCCCACCCAGTTTTCCAGCCTGTCAAGAAGTATGTCGTGATCGACAGTGTCAAATGCAGCACTGAGGTCGAGTAGTACCAGTACTGATAATTTGCCTGTATCAGTATTTAAGCGAATATTGTTTATTATCTTTATGAGCGCTGTATCTGTGCTGTGATGCGATCGGAATCCAGATTGAAAATTGTCAAAGTATCCATTCAAGCTTAAGAATTTGTTCAGCTGATTGAGGACAACTTTTTCAATGATCTTGCCTATGAAAGGAAGATTTGAGATCGGTCTATAATTGCTTAATATAGTCTTATCCAGATTGCTCTTTTTCAAGAGGGGCTTGACAACTGCAGTTTTCAGGGAGTTTGGAAAACTACCAGAAAGAAGTGAGGCATTAACCACTTTTAGGAGATCTGCTTCTAAACTGTTTAACACACTTTTGAAGAAAGATGTGGGGAGTGCGTCAAGGACGCAGGTTGATGTTTTAAGGTGCTGTATGGTTTCTTCCAAAATTTTGCCATCAATTTCATTGAAATCGGACATAGTAACTACATTCTCAGGTTGTGGTCTGAACTGTCTGACCCCAGTGCGGCTCAATGATGTGCTGATCACCTTTCTGATATTATTAATTTTCTCAGAGAAGAAAGAAGCAAACTCACTGCACTTGCCGTCTGAGAGCATTTCACTGGGAATCTGGCTTGGGGGGTTTGTCAGTCTCTTTACAGTAGCAAAAAGAGTGTGTGTGTTGTTTAAGTTTCTGTTTATAATATTTGAGAAGAAAGTCTGTCTAGCTTTGCCTATTTCCATATTGAAAGCATGGATGCTGTCTTTGTAGATGTTATAATGGACTACAAGTTTTGTCTTCCGCCACATGCGCTCTGCTTTTCTGCATGTTCTTTTCATATTTTGCACAGCTGTTGTGTTTCTCCAAGGTGCTTTTTGTCTAACACTCTTCCTGACTTTCACAGGAGCAATATCATCAATACTTAACACTTAATAACACTTTTGACTTTTGAGTTAAAAGAATCAAGGAGAAAATCAACAGAGTCAGCAGATATGCTTGGTTTTAAAGATATAGCCTTCATAAATAGCACACTAGTGTTCTCATTTAAGCATCTCTTCTTGACAGACACAGATCTGGCTTCAATGGCAGGAGAGATCAATATATCAAAGAAAATACAGAAATGATCAGACAGTGCTACATCCTTAATAACAATCGATGAGATGTTTAAACCCTTACTGATAAGTAAATCTAGAGTGTGTCCACGATTGTGTGTGGGACCATGTACATGGTGAGTCAGATCAAAATTTTTTAAAACAGTTTTGATTTCTTTTGCCATATTGTTTTCTGCGTTATCTATGTGAATGTTAAAATCTCCAGTAATAGCAAAACAGTCAAACTCAAACAGGAAATTGTTGATAACAGTTCTGTAAAGTCCTCAGCAAAGGCTGGAGAGTATTTTGGAGGCCTGTAAATAATGATAAGTAAAATGCGTGGGGCACCTTTTAACACAATACCCAGATATTAAAAAGAGGGGTAGTTACCAAATGATGTTTGCTTACATTGATAGACATCTTTAAAAAGAGCAGCTACTCCCCCTCCTCTCCTAGCAGCTCTGCAGACACTCATAAAAGTAAAGTTAGGACGGGATGTTTCATTTAGGACTGTTGCACTGCAGCTGTCTTCTAGCCAAGTTTCATTTAGAAGCATAAAATCCAGGTTGTATGTGGTTATTAAGTCATTGACTAGAAGTGATTTATTTTTAAGTGAGCGGATGTTTAAAAGTGCTAACTTAACAGTCTTACTTTTTGTTTCATTTGTTTTAGTTTGGCGTGCAATAGGCACCAGATTAGATGGGTTTGCTATACGGCTTTTGAAGGCCTTAGACTTTCTATCATGTAATCGAACAGCAATAGGGAAAGATACAGGCACACTGGGTTCCCGCTTGTTCTGTAAACATTTGAGAAAGTTACTGTTATCATAGCGAGGACCCGGCACATATCACTGAGAGCTGGTATCAGTTGTTTTTGGTTCACCTCGAGCCGATGGAGGAGGGTGTGGGCCCTGGCGTTTTTGCAGAGGCCGAAGAGCTCTCACAAGCGGAGAGCGAGCTGGGCCCGCAGGCTTTCGTGGTTTTGGGGCCTGACTTTTTTTGGTTGATGTCTGGGGGCTTGCAGATAGTTTGGTTCCAGCAAACACCAGTTTTTCCATTTTCTCTGAGAAACACAGAAGATGCTGTGGAGATGCTGGAGATAGGGATAACGTGTCTGGTGATAGGATAGAGGCTGGAGGGGGCTGTTTCTCTGGTGTTATTGGAGGCTGTAAAATGCTGTCCTGGTTTTCCAGCAAGTCGTCCTTGGGTGCTGAATGTTGGAGCAGTTCTAGTATGTCATAGTCTGTCTGTGGTGAGCTCTGTGGGCAGGGCTCTGCTGAGATTGTGTCCGTGAGCAGAGGTTGTTTTGGCTGAGTGGTGTTATCATTGTCCTTGCTTGACGTGTCAACTGCATGTCCATCCAGGTGCTGAAGTGAAGTCCTGTGGTCTTTCAATAGTATATAGTATTATTCTACCCTCTGTTTACATTCATGTCTGTGAAAAACATTAGATTTACACAGGAAACTTACTACCTTCATAGTCGTTTTGCTCTTAGTGACAGGGGTTTGACACCAAGGTCCGACCGTATTTTTATCTCCGCTTCTTTTCTTTTGTATTGGTCTGTTGGTGTATGTCTTTTAAATTTCGGAAGACTACCCGATAGCTGACAACTGATTGAGTAAATGACAGCAGCAACTGTTTTAAGCCCGCTTACAGTGGCTGCTGTGGGTCCCTTTATTGCTGATTATAATGATGTAGATGGGCAGATGCTTCACGATATAGTCCATTTCGCTTTTTAAGATCATAAGACTCTGGAGTTTTAGCAGTTCCCAGGATACACGAAAGGAGGTAGAGCCGATTGAACTATTAAAACAAGAGATGATGAGCCAGGCCAAGCGCGGACTACCGCTACTCTTGACCATCATACAAGACTGTATATATTTCACATATAAATTATTTATTATCACGCTGCCATTGCCTTAAAATAGACATTCATATTGCTAACGGTGAATAATAGGCTATATTTTGTACTACCATGTTCATTCTGATGTCATAATATAACGATTATATGACGTTTTTTTATTTTTTTATTTTACGCTTTGCTGCCACATATTATTTTCTCGTAATAACGAGATCTTATTTCGCTAAAACGAATTTTTTTCTCGTAATAACAAGATGTTATGACGGTAAAACATTAAAATGCCTTTATCCACATGCAATTTATAGCAAATCATGTCTTTCTCATAATTCAAAAAGCTGAAGCAATAGCAGCCCACAATAGACATTTATGTTAAAAGATCAAATTCTGTACACACCTTATTAATAAACATGTGTAGCCTATATTAGCAGATGAGCCCAGAATAGAACATTGTGTTTAATTGCACATTAGGCTAAGCGTTTTCCTCCCATAGAAAACCCTTATAATAAAGAAAAAGCTTAATGTGTCTGTAGGCCTACACGCCTTATTAATAAACCATACCAGCTACTATCCTACAGAAAAGCAGATGAGCCCAGAATATGAACGCAGCGCATTTAATTACACGTTAGGCGTTTTCCCAAAAACCCTTTATTATACAGAAAATAAAGGACGCTCTTAGCGTGTCGTTCTATGGGAGGATGGCATTGGGGTGCATATCAAATCATTTAAATGGTATTCAATGCAAAACAAAAATGAAAAATATAAATAGCAAATAAAATAAACAAATCATTGTGAAGAGGACTTATCCGCCTGGGATGGCCGCATGCTCTAACGTTAACCTATAAATGTTCGCTATTATTAAGCGCATATCCAGTGTTTGTGCGGAGTGTGGAGCGCGCACTTCATGACATGGAGGCGCCGGTGCCATCACTCGCATTTTCCTATCAACAGTGGAAACAACTTAAAATACTCCACCATTTATTTCTGGTCATACAGAAAATAATAATACATCAGTCGCAACTACTTTTATTTGTGTAAACTCACAACAACAAGAAAACTTAAAACTTTGTAAAATAAAAGAATGGTCTTTCATGGTCTCTGTGAATTGGAGCGCTTCTCAAAAATGAACTGAAAAACAGTGTATAGACAAGCCTCACAGACATGAGAAATAGCCTTCTATACAAAGATTATAAAAAATGTCCACCAACCGAAAAAAAATAAATAAATAATCGAGACCAAATATGTACGGTATCTGATTATGTAATCCTGTCCGTATGAAAGGTGCAATTACAGCGGAGATATATGGAGATGTTTGCAGGCAGCCTACACTGATTGATTGAGAAAAGACTAGTTTATTAATAAACAATTAAAATGCTTCATTATTTTTTTTCAGACACATTTATTATCATTAGCCTACTTTTGCCGGTGCTTTGGCGCACGTTTTATCCATGCGCTTGAGCGCGGAATATTATATAGCCTATATGCACCCAGGATTCAATATAAACGTGCGATTAGTCACAATAGCTTAAATGAATGACTAGCAAAAATCTTTAGTCTATGGCAACTCTAATTAATAGCCTACATTTAATATTTGACATTGTTTCATTCATTTCCAGCTCTTTACATAGTTGACTTAGCATGATTAGTTAATGAACTAATAAAATCAAGTTTAAATGAAGATACTACCATATATTTCTATATAGCATTGCTTATTCCACCACACAAATGACTGTTTATAAGGTGACAATTTGTTACATGTTAAGATTGTAGGCTGTATCTTGAAGTTTTTTCTATTGCATTGTATTGTATCTTCTGTTATAAAGACGAAGATTGACATTTCGTTAATTAAACAAAATAAGAACACAATGTTGTAAAAAATAAACAACTTAGGCTATGTGTGTTTTGAATAGGCCTACTTTTTGTTTAATTATATCTCTAGGTAATGAAGATATCCACCTCTTTCTGTGCCCGTTCGATTTCCCATGATTCATAGCGGGTTCAACTGACTAAACCGGAATAAACGGTTTTCTACTTCCGGTTGAAGTATTTCTTTACATAGAATGCAAGCACTCTGGTCCAGACATTAGAAACATATCAGTCTACACATGCGTTTTATATTTAATATGAGCGAAATACACATAACACAACAAATCTGTAACTTTTAGGTGGCAAAATATTTTTTAGCAATTCTATGAATTACACTGCGCAAAACAAAAGTAATAGCCTACTAACCGGATGAAGAAGGGTCGGCCTCCACAGAACATAAAATATTCTTTTTATTTTATTTTTCGTGTTCGCATTTATGAAGGAAAAAAAAAACAATGTTACGGACGTGACATTTCTCCATTACGGACATGACCGCTCTGAAAGCGACTTTAAAACTTTCACAGAGATCTTAAAGAGAAACCACAAAGCCTTTCTTTAAAGTGAATTTCGTTTTTTATTAATTGTATCTTAATTTCAATCAATGTTTAATCAACCAATTGCCTGGTTTTAATAAATAAGAAGTAAATATAGTAGAAAATAGATCATCATGACGGAGGCGCTGGCGCGCGAACTGGACTCTGGTCTCATAAATGAACCGAAACTCGGCATATAATGTAGCCTACCTCACAGGCCTGAGAAATATATAGACTATGCATCTTTGAAAGCAGAGGTAGACAGGAGTCAAAGGACTAACCTGCCTAAGCTCATTGCTTGGGTTATTCTGCAGCAGTCGAGGGTGATAGAAACTGTCGGATGCTCATGTATTGCTGGATTAGGGAGATCGTACTGTCATGCATCAACTATCCTTTGGAAGTTATGAAGAACAGAAAAAAGTTCATTTTGTTTTTATCTGTGATTTAATAAAAAATAACGTGATCAGATCACATTTGATGAATGTTTTTTCGATTTAGTATGGCGATGTGGGGATGACACAATCTGAAACACATAGCAAAAACGCATAGACCAGATTCGAACCGGAAGTTGGCAACCGGAGTCGTCGTCATGGCAGCGCGCATTGTTTAGAGCAGAATAAGGTGGATAGTCTATTAACAAAATTAATTCTTATAAATAAAATATTTTATATATAAAAAAAAAGTTTAGGCCTATATTAAATACCGTAAAACTTCGAATAATAGCCCAGGCTTTTATTTTCCCAAATCTTAGAACTGCACCGGCTTGTATTTGAGACAGGCATCTATATGAGACAGGCCTTTATAGTTTAGTGTTGAGATGTTGTTCATAGAGTCTCTAATCTTAAAAAATCTACAAATGCTCCACTTGAAACTGCGGTCTTCCGACCTTTTACTATCGTGTCAATTGATTTTGATTTATATGCGCGAGCAGGGCCGTGCACAGACCTTTTGAGGGGCATGTGCTGAAACTGAAAAAGGGCACCCCCCTCCATTTTTTTATATCAAGATTATTTAGTAAGCCTACATAAAAAGGAGGAAATGGTCACATCTTCATGACAAATCAAAAAAAAAAAAAAGAATAGTCTCAAAAGCTTTAGATTTATTCACTATTAATAACAACCATAATAA
This sequence comes from Tiaroga cobitis, assembly GCA_030578255.1. Lineage (NCBI taxonomy): Eukaryota > Metazoa > Chordata > Actinopteri > Cypriniformes > Leuciscidae > Tiaroga > Tiaroga cobitis. The sequence continues at coordinate 9,340,797 of CM060592.1, forward strand.
TAATAATAATAATATAGATATACAATGTTTTAGGGCTTCTTTAAACCTAATTACAACAGCAACCTTCTGTGAGCCATGCTTGAAGATGTTTATGACTTCGCTGTGGCCATGAAGGTCTGAGAGTCTCTGAGCAAAGGCTTCGGAGTTGGTTCTGAACCGGCTCAGGAACAGACGTGGCGTGAACGGTCTCTTTAATTAACCTAATTTTTTAAAAGAATCTGATTGCAAAGAAGAATTTGATGGCAAAAACTTGATACTGTGGAGGACCAATGTTGGTCTCTTGAAGGTCTCTTATTAAAATAAGCCAGCAATGAAGAAAATTATAAAATAGTGTGAAAAGTACAGTTGCAGTGAAAAGCATTTCTGAAGGGTCGCGTGACACTGAAGAGTACTGACCTGGAGTAAAGATGCTGAACATTCAGCTTTGACCACAGAAATAAATTAGGCTACATTTTTAAATATATTCAAATAGAAAACAGTTATTTTAAATTGTAAAAATATTTCACAATATTACTGTTTTTGCTTATTTTGGATCAAATAAATTAAGCCTTGGAATGAATTAAATCATGAATTACATTCTGCATGATAAAATATAAAGATTCAACAGTGATCTTCTGTAATGTTTTTTTTTTAAGTTACTACTACAATATTACTGTAGTAAAACCATGTTTTACTACATTTATACATGTGAGGACGACCGGAGAGTATAGAATAGCCTACTATATAGATGAAAAATTACATTGCGAATACGTGCATATTAACAGCCTTGAATTAACCTTAATTTAATATTATTACCATAACATGATTAAATGTTAATAAATTAAGTGTATCAGCAATCATAAATCAAAGAACACATTTCTCAGAAATATATGTTACCTAGGTGACGAGGATCACTTTGTAGTTCCAGTACGAGCAGCGCGGGGGCGCGCACCTGTGCTTATGATTTTCCTATGGAAACGGCGGCATCATTAAATTGTCATCAACAGCTTACCAACTAGATTGTTATAGCTATATATAGGTGCTCAGTTTTTCCTGTTGTAAAATACATTTGGTCAAAATCGCATTTTATAAAAAATTAAATGCTACTGTATGCACAGCTATTTAAGTGGGCTATGTATTGGCAATGACTATGGAAAATGCTAGCATAGCCCTCACTCTCAGGTCCCACATATCTTAGTCAGAGATCAAATAAATAAAATATGAGTTTTATAGACAACGTGTTTAGTACTTATTCAAACAACAAGATCTTTGTTTAACCTTGCAAAACTTCGTTCAGCTGCTGTGTGGCCGCTGTGGAGCTTCAGTTCATTCAGTCAAGATAGAGGGTGCGGAGTTATCAGCTTTACTGACAGTTTGAGGATCGAACAAGATTTACACAAGCGCTTTTTAAGATCTTTCATTGGCTAAATATTTTTAAAACAGACAGATAGACTTAAAGGGTGACCACCAATAGAATTGATTTATAATTTTTTTTTTTTTAAAACACCACCACCAAAAAAAGGGCACTTCGGCAAAAAGGGCATGTGCTCTGCACAGGTTGAGCCCTACCTGTGCATGTGCCTGTGCGCGAGGGAGAGAGAGCAAGACAGCGCTCGTGTTTGAAGACGTGAGAGTGCGCGCGCGTGGCCGGGGCTCTCTCTCTCTCTCTCTCTCTCTCTCTCTCTCTCTCTCTCTCTCTCTCTCTCTCTCTCTCTCTCTCTCTCTCTCTCTCTCTGCTTGTTATGCGCCCTGTCAGGCGCAGCAGTCATTCTATTCTACATCACTCACCGATCAAAAAAGCCTTTGGCGGGACAAAAATTAGCTTTGGCAGCCGCCAAAAAAGCGGACAATCTGACGGGTTTTATTAGATTTGATACAAACCGAAACTAAAAAACAGACACGGCCTCTATTTGAGACCGGCCTTTATTTACCCAAACCTGCAGCCACACCAGGCGTGTAAAAGAAACAGGCGTCTATTTGGGACTCGGCTATTATTTGAAGTTTTACGGTATATATTTTTAAAAAGCGCCTCATTTATTAATTTTGCCTGGGGCTTCTATTCAGTGTTTGCCTCTGATTGGGGGCTATTTGCTTAATCTTTTTGAACATAGAAGTGTGATAAAGGCTAGATAGGCTATAGGCTACATTTTATGTGGATAATAAGGCATATTTTGTAACATGACACATGTCCATATAAGGCCAAGAAAATATGTAGTTTTAATGACAAAACATCTTGTTATTACGAGAAAAAATGTCGTTTTAGCAAAATAAGATGTCGTTATTACGAGAAAATAATATGTGGCAGCAAAGCGTAAAAAAAACAAAACAAAAAAAAACGTCATATAATCGTTATATTATGACATAAGAAAGAACATGGTAGTACAAAATATAGCCTATTATTCACCGTCAGCAATATGAATGTCTATTTTAAGGCAATGGCAGCGTGATAATAAATAATTTATATGTGAAATATATACAGTCTTGTATGATGGTCAAGAGTAGCGGTAGTCCGCGCTTGGCCTGGCTCATCATCTCTTGTTTTAATAGTTCAATCGGCTCTACCTCCTTTCGTGTATCCTGGGAACTGCTAAAACTCCAGAGTCTTATGATCTTAAAAAGCGAAATGGACTATATCGTGAAGCATCTGCCCATCTACATCATTATAATCAGCAATAAAGGGACCCACAGCAGCCACTGTAAGCGGGCTTAAAACAGTTGCTGCTGTCATTTACTCAATCAGTTGTCAGCTATCGGGTAGTCTTCCGAAATTTAAAAGACATACACCAACAGACCAATACAAAAGAAAAGAAGCGGAGATAAAAATACGGTCGGACCTTGGTGTCAAACCCCTGTCACTAAGAGCAAAACGACTATGAAGGTAGTAAGTTTCCTGTGTAAATCTAATGTTTTTCACAGACATGAATGTAAACAGAGGGTAGAATAATACTATATACCCAAATATGATAAAGGAAAAAGGGTGATACACGTCCCCAATGAAGAAATAAAAATATGACACATAACAGTCCAAACACTACGTTAGAAAAACAGAACCCTTAAGACGGATCGCCATTCAAATCGACAATATACTTCATATGTCTTTCCACCTACTTCATTAGATGGGCTGAACTTTGAAGAAAAGGGTGGGGCTGATTATAATATTATACAAAACGCCGCTTTTTACGCCGTCTTTGTCAGACAGAAGCGCCGCAAATACCGGCGCACTATGGATGGCCTGCGGCGCCAGAAACGGCATCATTGGCTGGATAAAAATAACACCGATAATGACGGCGGTTTTGCTTTGTAAACGGCGTAATTTGCGGCGTTTGTACCACAGGACACCGTACTTTGCTGCGTCTTTTCGTCTTAAACGCCGTAAACACTGGCATTTTTAGAATGAAACACGTTTGGTTAGTGGCGAAATTTGACCACTTTTGGCGTTCCATAGTAGGCAAACGTCAGTGCCTTTAATCTGACACGAGCGGCTGTTGGGAACCAGTGCAGTTCTGTGAGGAGAGGAGTTACGTGAAACAGCTCGATAAACACACACTCGATAAACACACACTGAATAAACACACACTCGATAAACACACACTCGCTCCTGCAACTCACAAAGGCACTGTTTTTTTCCTGAAGGACTACAGATTTACAAAACACACCTGCCAGTGGGCGCCCTCGAGCAGAAACAACACAAGCGAGACTCATATATGGAATGCCAAAGCTGACTTAATTAAAAATAAATAAATATACGAATAAATGTAAAAAAGCAAAAATACATAAATAAATACATAAATAAATATACAAAGAAATGTAAAAAAGTACAAATAAATGAGGACTTATACTTTTATTTACTTATTTATGTATAATTGTGTTTTTCACACATTTATTTATTATTTATTTATACATTTATTCATTTATTTATTTCCACTTTTATTTATTTCCACATTCATTTATGTTTTTGTCTACATTTATTTATTTTCACATTTATTTATTTCTACATTTATTTATTTCCACATTTCTGCATTCTTTATTAAGATTTTGACTTTTAATGACTTAATGATTTTTGTTAATTTTATTTTACTGATAACAGCCATAGTGCCTTATTATTATAATAACCGAGTAGTTTATCAATTAATATTAAGAACTTGACATATATGATGATGTATAGCCTAGCCTACCTATTTAATAAGGTTTGGGTAGATATAAAATCAATTTATAGGGGGAAATATCCCCACGCATGGGCACGACAGGTGCTGTTTGAAAGGGCATGATGATGCTTCTGTCCTCCACTGCATGGCGTGAGATGCGTGGCTCACTAGCTGCGTTTACATGACTCCCTTTTGTTTGATTTAAGAACAATTCAAAATTGATGACTTGTGATTAATCAGTATCTAAGAGCAGCATCTATGAAATATGGTTTGTGTTTTAAGCATTTGAATTGTCACCTGTTATGCATACGAAATGAGGAAACGCGAATGTAAACCGCATATTAAGTGGCGTTTCAAACTCAGTGATCAGTATGCTTGCGTAGGAGTCAGTGAAATGTGCGCTGGTTTCTCTCCGCGGTCTGCACTAGTGTGCGAGTCTCATCGACAATAAAAGCAAGCCAAACACAAGCTATCAGCCCTATCCACCGCGTTTACATTGTTATTAATAGTGGATACTTTCATGCGCTTCCATGTCCAAGTGTCTGCTATCAGACCCATTGAAGTGCAGTTTCTGTTCTTGTGTGCTATGTGTGTTAACCCTATATAGCCTACCCTACATACAGTTAGGGTGATATACATGACTTAAAATGTGATATTGTCCGCACTCTTGCGTTTCGTTTGGTCACACACACACCACAAGGTGTCACTGTGGCCTCAAAGCTTCAGCACTGCCACCCTGAGCTCGATTGCTGATGTCTGAGGTAAAACTCATTAGCATACAGGGAAAGAATAAATAAATAAATGTAGAAATAAATAAATGTGGAAATAAATAAATGTAGAAATAAATAAATGTGAAAATAAATAAATGTAGACGTAAAAACATAAATACATATATGAATGTGGAAATAAATAAAAGTGTAAATAAATAAATGAATAAATAAATAAATGTGTGAAAAATACAATTATGCATAAATAAGGAAATAAATCATTTATTTGTACTTTTTTACATTTCTTTGTATATTTATTTATGGATTTATTTATGTATTTTTGCTTTTTTACATTTATTCGTATGTTTATTTATGGATTTATTTATTTTTAATTAAGTCAGCTTTGGCATTCCATACTCAGAAGTTAGAGACCATATAAAATCCATTATATGGACAAAGGCATATAATGGCGAATAGCTGAATGAAGTCCAGATAGAGACACTTTGACTGATGAAACTTATTGAAGAAAATAAACACACAGTCGAAACAAGATATGGTTTATCTTCAAGCCATCTCGGGTATTTTCATAAGAATAAAGTATATTTATAATACAATGCTAATCGACATGGCCTCTTGTGTCATAGTGTAGAATTTTTTTGAGCCATTTATAAGCCACATCAGATCACAGATGGAAGTTATTTCAAACACTCGACTAACTTTATTTAGTGAGTTTGGTGCAAAGTATGGTGTTAATCTTGTTAATTGCTGTGTTTTGATGCTGTGCTAAGCTAACATACGAGCTAGCCCAGTTGCCAGGAGCAATTATATTTTATCTAAACATGTTAGTGTACCTAAGATTTTTTTAAGAAGTGCATTGAAGGCAAAGAAGGTGAAGTGAGAAGTTTGTTAAAAGCGATGAGGGATTAAACAGTGTAAATACCGTATATACCCGAATATAAGACGACCCTGAATATAAGACGACCCCCCCCATTTTCCAGACTTATTTTTTGGGAAAAATAGATTTTTGTGGAAAAAATCTGGTTTTCAACAGAAAATAATTTTAAGAGCAAATTTCCGAGGCGTTGTTCCAAATGCCTCGCATCACCTGTGCCTCGTGTAGAGGCCCACTCGTCGGCGGAGACCGGCACATATGCGCTTCCTGATTGGCCATGACTGCGGCTGCTGAGTGCGACGGGATGGATTTAATCACCCTGCGGGGTCGTCTGGCCGTTTTCGACGACGATCCGGCTCCCGCTCTCTCTCTCTCTCCCTCTGCTCGAGCCGCGCAAGAAAAAGCGCCGTTCAGAGAGGATGCCAGAGCGGACGGAGACAAGCGAGCAGAGACCCCCCATTTTTCAGCCTATTTTTAGGACAAAAACCTCTTCGTATTATATTCGGGTATATACGGTAGAAGGGCTTCAGTAGGAATAATAAAGGGGGTGCAAGGTTACATAAATGTTAAGTAAACATACAAGCTTTCATGGATAGACTATTCTAGAATATCATGGACTTCCCCAACTAATCCTAAACTAATGAACCTTTACTGAATAGTAAAAAAAACAGTTTATTCTCTTTCTCTGGCTCATGGTGTCTTCAATGGTCGATGAAAATCTTAGTTTATTATTCTTAATAACTTTATTTATTTATACCGAACATTTCAGCTTGCAGACTTTTATAAATCTTTAATAAAATGCAATTTTATTTTTATATTAGCCAATTATGATTCTGAAAGAAAACGTGAGGGGATTTACTGTTGCTATAGTAACTAAAGCAACTTAAACGCACATCTAATTGACAGATAATCCGCAAGCTCTTATTTCAGTGTTATTGTTAATGTTATGTTACTTTAGTGAACAGGGGTAATGTAGGTATAATGTATATAATGTATTAAGAGGACAAACTTTGTTGTTAATCTGAACCGTGCGATTGTATTTTAGACACTTGCATTATGTTCTTGCTCCATCCATGCAACAAATGTGAAACCTCTCTCACTTTTGCGGATGTGCCAGTGGGTTTAGTCTTCCGTTGCATAAGTTGCCGACCCCTGGCTTACACAAAGACAAGAACAAGAGCACAAGGTCAGGAATTACACTAGCCATGTGCTCAGATACAATGTTCAAAACCATGGAAGGAGTGTCACGTCACCAATGATTAGAAATGAACTCACAGAAGTGTGAGAACTGTGGAAGGAATATAATAGAATAGAATATTCAGAATTTTACATTAACACATAGTACATTGTTGGATTTAATTCATTTTGTGTAGACTGATTTAACAAATAGTAATAAAAATCTTTATTTTCCATCTTCGTTTCAGCCCATTGACTACGAGATCAGCAGATCGCTGGTGCTGACAGTGGTGGCAGTGAATGAGGTTCCTCTAGATAAAGGCATCCGTCTCCCCCGTCAGTCCACAGCCACCGTCTCCATCCGCGTCACCGATGTCAACGAGAGCCCTTATTTCCAGCGCAACCCTACGCTGCTGGAGCTGCAGGAGGGCTTGCAGGCCGAGTCTGCGATCGCTAGCTTCACAGCCCAGGATCCAGACCGCTTCATGCAGCAGAGCCTCAGGTGACGCTAACATCGGTCGCCAACATATTAGTCAGAGCAGAAGTCACATGTGTTTGAGGATGAGCCACAGAGTACAGTTAAAACCAAGGAGACTGGAGAGGCAATCAAGTACTTTACACCTCCTTCAAGAGAAAAACATGAACAGAATACATATCTTTTTTAGTATATCTTAACATTGTTGCTCTCTCCTTAGGTACAGCACGCTGTCTGACCCTGCAAACTGGCTGAGAATTGATCCCATGAATGGACACATCACGACCATTGGTGTTTTAGACAGAGAGTCTCCATTTGTGCAAGACAATATCTACACAGCTACGTTCCTTGTCACTGACAGCGGTATGTTTTCTGTCTGAGGAAATAATTATATTTGGATTCTTTTATTCTTGCTCATTTTTTCATAATAAGCTTCATTTAGTGTGGGCATATAGAGCGTGAGTTCAGACACTTGTAAGGCCGTGACCCCTTGTGTTTGTGTGTTTCTTTATTTCTGTCTATGTGATGTTGTCGTGTATCACGTGGGAATAGGGAGAGCCTATACATTGGATAAATTCCAGTCTGGGAATGTCCCAAACAACCCTATCCTGAATTAGTTTACTTTATCAGAAATTGCGTGGAAACCTGTTATCAATAAATCAATCAATAAATCAAGTTTGTGTGTCCATATAATCTTAGTGTAGCGGCAGTATCAAGTTAATTTGCAAATCATGAAAACTTGACTCAAGCATCTGGCCCAGTCTTTGAGCAAATACATAGCAGTCTAGCCAGTCAAGCTGTGAGTTGAAAAGAGAGACAGCTATACTGTGCACATATTCCATGTTGTAGAACAAACGCGATCAGTAGCACAAAAAAACTAAAATTAAAAATAAATTAATTGTTGTACCTTAAAATGAACATAATCTGTTTGTGCACTCCATGATAAAGCAGCATCCACATAGACACCCAAGTATTTATAAGAGGACACTTGTTCAATCTGTATGTTATGTACATTCACTGGTGTTAGATACAAATTCACTGGAAGATCAAAAATCATTTCCTTTGTCTTCTTTCCATATTTAATAAGTAAATTCATTTCACACCACTCCACTAATCTATCTATACAACACTGATAAATATTTTAATATTCTTCGATACCTAATAAAGACAACAGCGCATTCTATAAAGTGTGAAAGGAAAGGTGAGCTCACACCGATTTACATTGATTCATATCTCCAACATGAATTGCTGGGCCTCTGGCTGTTGCTGCTGCAGCACGTGAACACAGTCTGAAAACAGTCTGAACAACGTCTGAACACAGTTTGAACACCGTCTGAACACCGTCGGAACACCGTCGGAACACCGTCGGAACACAGTCTGAACACAGTCTGAACACCGTCGGAACACCGTCGGAACACAGTCTGGACACAGTGTGAACACAGTCTGAACACATTCTAAACACCGTCTGAACAACGTCTAAACACCGCCTGAACACCTTCTGAACACCGTCTGAACACTGTCTGAACACAGTCAGAACACAGTCTGAACAACGTCTGAACAGTCTGAACACAGTCTGAACACCGTCTGAACACAGTCTGAACAACGTCTGAACACCGTCTGAACACCTTCTGAACACCGTCTGAACGCAGTCTGAACACAGTCTGAACACAGTCTGAACACCGTATGAACACAGTCTGAACAACGTCTGAACACAGTCTGAACACCGTCTGAACACAGTCTGAACACAGTCTGAACACCATCTGAACACAGTCTGAACACAGTCTGAACACCATTTGAACACAGTCTGGACACAGTCTGAACACCGTCTGAACACCGTCTGAACGCAGTCTGAACGCAGTCTGAACGCAGTCTGAACACAGTCTGAACAACGTCTGAACACAGTCTGAAGACCGTCTGAACACAGTCTGAACACCGTCTGAACAGTCTGAACACCGTCTGAACACCGTCTGAACACCGTCTGAACACCGTCTGAATACAGTCTGAACACAGTCTGGACACAGTGTGAACACAGTCTGAACACAGTCTAAACACCGTCTGAACAACGTCTGAACACAGTCTGAACACAGTCTGAACACCGTCTGAACACTGTCTGAACACAGTCTGAACACAGTCTGAACACAGTCTGAACACCGTCTGAACACAGTCTGAACAACGTCTGAACACCGTCTGAACACCTTCTGAACACCGTCTGAACGCAGTCTGAACACAGTCTGAACACAGTCTGAACACAGTCTGAACACAGTCTGAACACAGTCTGAACACCGTCTGAACAGTCTGAACACCGTATGAACACAGTCTGAACAACGTCTGAACACCGTCTGAACACAGTCTAAACAGTCTGAACACCATCTAAACACAGTCTGAACACCATTTGAACACAGTCTGAACACAGTCTGAACACAGTCTGAACACAGTCTGAACACAGTCTGAACGCAGTCTGAACAAGTCTGAACGCAGTCTGAACGCAGTCTGAACGCAGTCTGAACACAGTCTGAACACCGTCTGAACACCGTCTGAACACAGTCTGAACACAGTCTGAACACCGTCTGAACACAGTCTGAAAAACATCTGAACACCATTTGAACACAGTCTGGACACAGTCTGAACACAGTCTGAACACAGTCTGAACAACGTCTGAACACCGTCTGAACACCTTCTGAACACCGTCTGAACACAGTCTGAACAACGTCTGAACACCTTCTGAACACCGTCTGAACACAGTCTGAACAACGTCCGAACACCGTCTGAACACCTTCTGAACACCGTCTGAACGCAGTCTGAACACAGTCTGAACACCGTCTGAACAGTCTGAACACCGTATGAACACAGTCTGAACAACGTCTGAAAACCGTCTGAACACAGTCTAAACAGTCTGAACACCATCTGAACACAGTCTGAACACCATTTGAACACAGTCTGAACACAGTCTGAACACAGTCTGAACACAGTCTGAACGCAGTCTGAACAAGTCTGAACGCAGTCTGAACGCAGTCTGAACGCAGTCTGAACACCGTCTGAACACAGTCTGAACACAGTCTGAACACCGTCTCAACACAGTCTGAAAAACATCTGAACACAGTCTGAACACAGTCTGAACACCGTCTGAACACAGTCTGAAAAACATCTGAACATCGTCTGAACACAGTCTGAACACCGTCTGAACACATTCTGAACACAGTCTGAAAACCGTCTGAACACAGTCTGAAAAACATCTGAACAGTCTGAACACCGTCTGAACACAGTCTGAAAAACATCTGAACATCGTCTGAAAAACATCTGAACATCGTCTGAACACAGTCTGAACACCGTCTGAACACCGTCTGAACACCATCTGAACATCGTCTGAACACCGTCTGAACACAGTCTGAACACCGTCTGAACACCGTCTGAACAACGTCTGAACACAGTCTGAACACCGTCTGAACACAGTCTGAACACAGTCTGAACACCGTCTGAACACCGTCTGAACACAGTCTGAACACAGTCTGAACACAGTCTGAACACCGCCTGAACACAGTCTGAAAAACGTCTGAACACCGTCTGAACACCGTCTGAACAACGTCTGAACACCGTTTGAACACCGTCTGAACACCGTCTGAACAACGTCTGAACACCGTCTGAACACAGTCTGAACACAGTCTGAACACAGTCTGAACACAGTCTGAACACAGTCTGAACACCGTCTGAACAACGTCTGAACACCATCTGAACAATGTCAATTTTATTCACATAGCACCATTAATCCCAACCGAGGTTGTCCAATGTGCTGCACATACTGTAACACAGACTAGTTCTTTATTAAGTTTCATGATGAACTGGAGCGCGAGAACTGAAACAAAATATAGCCTAGGCTAAAGCTTGTTCATTATTTCATATTATTGGTCAATATTTTAAATGTTTAATAAAGGGGCAAAAAGTCATAAACAAAAATCTGAAAATCCGTCAAAAGGCCTATTTATTTTTTTGCGCAGCATTTGGTGCGTACTGTTCAAATGTACATTTTGGTGTTCAACTTTAACCAAAAGTTTTAAAAATACAACAACGGTTCTTTTTCCGTTTTGCAGAATTCCGGGTTAAAAAAGGAAACACTGATCATTTGGACAGAATACGAGACAGTTCTTTATTAAATTAATTAAAAATAAACAATAATGACAGGAATAGGCTACTGGACTCTAAACCTCAACGAAATGACACAATCAAGACCTCAGAGCAGAAATGAGGGAGAAACACTCATAAACTCCGTAGGCTATATGTGCCGTTTGTAGTATAAGGGTCTTTCCCCGCCATTAATTCTTGGATAACACACCACGTCTCCTTCCATTAATAATAATAATGTCTAGTGCGGTGGCTGCATATATAAACCTACCAACGTCCGTTGCCATGATTTTTGGAATGACTTATCATGGGAGGAAAAAAGGGCATTTTAGTCGCATAACATCGGTTAATGGAAATGTTGTTTTTTCACAATAGTTTTTTTTTATTGACATTTAGAGGAAAAAAAATCGCAAAAGTTTTGCGCAAATCTGTAATGGAAACGCGCTTACTGATTTGCTATATGTGTATGAGTGTGTCGTAGTTGATTATGCATGTTTACTTAACTTGAGATTTGTGACTATTAGGCTGTTATTATAGGAAGTTGGCGTGTTGCATGCTGTGTTCACGGAACAATGCAGATCAAGGCTATAACTGTAACTGTCACGACACGCACACAAAAAGGTAGGTCCAAGAGCAGTTTATTATTGGGGTAATCCAAATCGTAGTCGCCAGGCAAAAGGTTCAAAATCATACAAGGGCAGTCCAGAAACAGGAAACAAAACAAGAACAGAACTCCGAAGCGTAGTGACATTAAACAAGGACTCGACAACTAACATAGAAACAGACAGGGTATGAATAGACATGTGCAAACAATGTGAGTGGGAACAGCTGTGTGCAATGATCAGTGATGAGTTCAGGCAAAGGGTTATGGGAAATGCAGTTCATGATAATGGTGACTTTCAGGGAAAAAGACCTCTAGTGAAAACCCAGGGAACACAAACCAGACACTGTGACATAACCCCCCCTCTACGGAGTGGCTACCAGACGCTCCAAGACACCACACAACACAAAACAAGAGTCCAGGAGGGAGGTGGAACAGTGGAGGATCAGGGGGAGGGATGATGGGCCAGGTCCATGAAGGGCAACCGAAACCAGGGGTGACGGCTAAACCGGCGACCAGGGCGAAACAGAGAGTCCATCGGGCGCCCAGGGTGGAGAAGACAGTCCATCGGGCGGCCAGGGCGGAGAAGACATTCCATCGGGCGCCCAGGACGAAGCAGACGATGGTCCTTTGGGCGGCCAGGGCGGTGAAGACCCTTCGGGCGGCCAGGGCGGTGAAGACCCTTCGGGCGGCCAGGGGGACGCAGGTCGTGCAGGCGGCCAGGGCGGTGAAGACCCTTCGGGCGGCCAGGGCGGTGAAGACCCTTCGGGCGGCCAGGGGGACGCAGGTCGTGCAGGCGGCCAGGGCGGTGAAGACCCTTCGGGTGGCCAGGATGGTGAAGACCCTTCGGGCGACCAGGGGGGTGAAGACCCTTCGGGCGGCCAGGGCAGTAAAGACCCTTCGGACAGCCAGGGCGGTGAAGACCCTTCGGGCAGCCAGGGGGACGCAGGTCGTGCAGGCGGCCAGGGCGGTGAAGACCCTTCGGGCGGCCAGAGGGACGTAGGTCGTGCAGGCGGCCAGGGCGGTGAAGACCCTTCGGGCGGCCAGGATGGTGAAGACCCTTCGGGCGGCCAGGGCGGTGAAGACCCTTCGGGGGGCCAGGATGGTGAAGACCCTTCGGGTGGCCAGGGCGGTGAAGACCCTTCGGGCGGCCAGGGGGATGCAGGTCGTGCAGGCGGCCAAGATGGCGACGTCACCTCATGTGGCCAGGGCGGAGGCTTAGGAACAGACACTGGCTCAGAAACAGCAACAGCAACAGAAAGAGCAACGCTGGCTCAGAAACAGCAGATACCGGCTCAGGAACAGCAGACACCGGCTCAGGAACAGCAGACACCGGCTCAGGAGCAGCAGACACCGGGTTAGGAACAGGAACAAACAATAGCTCAGGACCAGGAACAGACACCAGCTCGGCGGGGGGCATCTTGTCTGTCAAGTCAAGTCAAGTCATCTTCATTTATATAGTGCTTTTAACAATGGATTGTTCCAAAGCAGCTTTACAGAGATAAACATATAATTTATATAATTTATATAACTTCACCGTATAATTTAATTTCTCTAGTGCTGCTCCTAGACTCTGGAACAGCCTCTCTCCAGAAATCAGAGCTGCGCCAACCCTGCTTATCTTTAAAGTTGGATTAAAGACATTTTTATTTGACCTGTCGTATGCAAACTAAATGTTGAAGCAATTGCCCTGTGGTTGTTTTTTATTTTTTATTTATTATTTTCTGTGTACAGCACTTTGGTCGACGGAAGTTGTGTTTATGTGTGCTTTATAAATAAATTGAAAAATTTAAATTGAAACATATAATTTAAGGTAACAGAGATTGTTTTGGCTTTATAGCGGTTCTTGAGTAATGTTATTTCCAGCTAAAGTTAGTTTTGATTGATTCACCTCCATTGAAATGATCATTTGTTATTAAATTAGGGGCCACTAAGACGACCCCATTCTCTCTAAACAGACTTTAAACGCGAACCTGTGATTAACGCTGATGGCGTTCATATGCGTTCACATGCGCATTAAGAATTGATTCTATAGTTATGTACTTTTAAAAATATGTGCGCAGGTTTGCAATTCCATACAACCCAGCCTAAACAAACTACTTGTCTTGCCTATAAATTTTGATACAGAATTTTGTTTTATTTTATCACTTCGGGGTACGCGAGCCGGATTTTCAACAACGCTTTATCTGTTCCAAAGTTTTGGTGCTAAATAGGAAAAGGATCTACCGCCAGCAGTTGATTTAGATATTCTAGGTATTATCAACTGGCCGGAATTTTGAGATCGCAATAGACGTGAAGGACTATAATGCGTTAAGAGCTCGCTCAAGTACTGCGGAGCTAAACCATTTAGTGCTTTGTAAGTAATCAACAATATTTTAAAATGTATACGATGTTTAATAGGCAGCCAATGCAGTGTTGACAGAACCGGGCTAATATGGTCATACTTCCTGGTTCTGGTAAGAACTCGAGCTGCTGCGTTTTGAACTAGCTGTAGTTTATTTATTAAGCGTGCAGGGCAACCACCCAGTAGAGCATTACAATAATCTAGCCTTGAGGTCATGAACGCATGAACTAATTGTTCCGCATTTCCCAATGAGAGCATATGGCGTATTTTAGATATATTTTTAAGATGGAAAAATGCAGTTTTACAGATACTAGACACGTGACTTTCAAAAGAAAGGTTGGTATCAAAGAGCACACCCAGGTTCCTAACCGACGATGAAGACTTGACAGAGCAGCCATCAAGTGTTAGACAGTATTCTAGCTTATTAAGTGTGGAAGTTTTTTGTCCAATTATTAGAATCTCTTTTTTTTCAGAATTTAGTAGTAGGAAATTACTAGTCATCCAATTTTTTATATCAGCTATGAATTCTGTTAATTTTGTGAATTGGTAAGTTTCGTTAGGTTTTGAAGAAATATACAGCTGAGTATCATCGGCAACAGTGAAAGCTAACTCCATGTTTCCTAATGATATCTCCTAATGGTAGCATGTACAGAGTGAACAGCAACGGTGCTAGTACTGAGCCTTGTGGTACGCCATACTGAACTTGTGATCGATAAGACATCTCTTCATTTACTGCTACAAACTGATAACGGTCAGATAAGTATGATTTAAACCATGCTAGTGCAATTCCACTAATGCCAACATAGTTTTCTAGTCTATTTAAAAGAATGTTGTGGTCAATTGTGTCAAATGCAGCACTAAGATCAAGTAACACTAATAGAGAGATCCAACCACGATCGGATGATAAGAGCAAATCATTTGTGACTCTAATGAGAGCGGTCTCAGTGCTATGGTACGGTCTAAATCCGGACTGAAAATCCTCGCAGATATCATTTCTTTCTAGAAAGGAACACAGTTGTAAAGATACTGCTTTTTCTAATATCTTTGACAGAAAAGGCAGATTCGAGATCGGCCTGTAATTGACTAGTTCTGTAGGATCAAGTTGTGGTTTTTTAACAAGCGGTTTTATCATAGCCAGTTTAAAGGTTTTTGGTACTGTATCCTAGAGGCAAAGATGAATTAATGATATTAAGAAGAGGATATATGACCTCTGGAAACATCTCTTTCAGTAGCTTAGTCGGTATAGGATCAAACATACAAGTTGTCGATTTAGATGAATTAACGAGTTTGCAGAATCCTTCCTCTCCTATAGCAACAAATGAATAAAAATTTTCCTCAGGGAGACTACAATGCACTGATGCGATACTGTAGTAGACGGTTGCATAGTTATAATTTTGTCCCTGATATTATCAATCTTATAAGTGAAGAAGTTCATAAAGTCATCACTGCTGTGTTGCTTGGACACTTCTGAGCTTGAAGCTGTCTTTTTTTGTTAGTTTAGCCACTGTTTCAGATAAATACCTTGGATTATGTTTATTTTCTTCTAATAGGGTTAAAAAATAAGCAGATCTAGCAGCTTTTAAAGCCTCTCTGTAAGCAATCGAGCTCTCTTTCCATGAAATCCGAAATACCTCTAGTTTAGTTTTCTTCCAGTTGCGCTCCATTTTTCTGGCTGCTCTCTTAAGGGCCCGGGTGTGCTCGCTGTACCACGGCGTTGGACTATTTTCTTTAACCCTCTGGGCTTCTTTGTTTAGGGGTTACACTTGGCTTCCTTTCGGTCAAAAAAGACCGAAGCCTTAAAATGTATTAATTTTCCAGGAAAACCATTCAAATATATTTTTGTTCAATAATATTTTCTTATTATTATTTATCATTTTAAAAGATTTTTATGATACTTTGCATTATTTATATAATTTTTATGAGCTATTTTTTCCATTAGAATTAATTATTTTTTCAAAAAACTCAACGTGGCACATTAAAATATAATGCTGGCAGCAGGCAAAAAAAATTTCAAGTGAGAATACCGCCATCCAGTGGCTTTAAAAATGTATTAAAGTGTGTAATGTCCGTAACCACCTGTAGGCTGCTTATAGCTTCCTATGTAAATACATAGAAATGCTTTTTGATTCCAATTGCTGTTTTAGACATGATTTCTCTGTCTTATTCGTTTTTTTAATTTAGATATATATTTAGATATTCTAAAAGACTACTTTTTTATTTTTGTTATTTTTGAATATTCTCAATTTGTTGTTGCTGTCTTACCAGTTCATTTATCTCTCTCTCTCTGTGTGCGTGCGTGTGTGTGTGTGTGCATTTGAGCGAGACTTTTTTTTTTTCATTTATTGATTTTATTTTGCATATTCTAAAAATTTGCTGTTGCAGTCTTGCCAGTTTATCTCTGTGTGTTTGTGTGCGTGTGTGTGTGTGTGTGTGTGTGTGTGGGCGTGTCTTATTTGCACTCTTGATGTTTTAGAGTGTCACCCCTTCATTGCTGTACACTTTTTTTCTGCACAGTGGCTGATTTGTAGTTTGTACCACCAAAAGTTTCTCTGAGTTTTCCTATTTTTTCGTATTTCCCATTAATTTCCTATGGTAGGAAACTTCGGTCATTTTTGACCGAAAGGAAGCTAAGTGTGACTATTTTTTTTACGACCCTTTATCATATCCGAATCAACTCCTTGATTTTTTTGTGTGTTCACATAGGTGATACGACAAAAGTCACCAAGTTTCATCCCCCTCCGATGAAGCAAAAAAATTCAACATTTCAAAACGTATACTGTTTCGGTCATTTTTGACCGAAGAAGCCCAGAGGGTTAATCTTCTTTAAGCGCAACGGAGCAACTGCGTCTAAAGTGCTGGAAAAGAGAGAGTTAAAAGTTTCTGTTGCAATATCAAGTTCTTCTAAGCTATCCGGGATGCTGAGATGATGAAACTGATTAGGAAGATTATTGATAAAGCAATCTTTAGTGGCAGAAGTTATAGGTCTAACGTATTTATAACACGGAGTCGGCTTTGCAGCCTGTGGACACTGGCTCCGGCTCTGGAACAGTAGACACTGGCTCCGGCTCTGGAACAGCAGACACTGGCTCCGGCTCTGGCACAGCAGACACTGGCTCTGGCTCTGGAACAGCAGACACTGGTTCTGGCTCTGGAACAGCAGACACTGGCTTCAGCTCTGGAACAGCAGATACTGGCTCCGGCTCTGGAACAGCGAACACAGGCATGTCCAGGATCCGAGCCAGACGCTCCAAATAGTCCATCAGTGTCCTTGTGAACCGTCTCTGGCTGAACGGACGGGACATGAACCGTCTCTGGCTGAGCAGACGGGACGTGAACAGTCTCTGACTGGGCAGACGGGACGTGAACCGTCTCTGACTGGGCAGACGGGACGTGAACAGTCTCTGACTGGGCAGACGGGACGTGAACAGTCTCTGGCTGGGTAGACGTGACCTGAACCGTCTCTGACTGGGCAGACATGACGTGAACCGTCTCTGACTGGGCAGACGGGACGTGAACAGTCTCTGGCTGGGCGGACGGGACGTGAAGCGTCTCTGGCTGAGCAGACGGGACGTGAACAGTCTCTGACTGGGCAGACGGGACGTGAACCGTCTCTGACTGGGCAGACGTGATGTGAATCATCTCTGAATCAGCCCCCGGAAAAGCAGCGGGCTGCTGGGGCACTGCCTCCAGGCTTTCTGAGGTAAATTTTCCAGCATTATTCCTCACAGCCTCGCAAGACGACGTAAAGTACTGTAATCTGAATTAACTTGTTGTGTTTTATCGAGGTGATGTGGGCTTTGTCTTGTTTGCATGGATCGCCTCAGATCATTTGTGTTTGAATAGCACGCGCTCACCGTGGGCGTAATCAAATTAAAAGATAATGAGCTGAAATGAGAATGACTGACATCTCTCTCTTTTCATATAGATTACATAAACAGAGAATATTTGTTTTTGTTATGAATTAGACCATTTAAAAGTACACACTTAAATGATTATAAAGATATATAGCTCATGCCTGAGTGAATAGTATTTGCTGAGTTTTAAGTTTAGAGATGTGCTCCAAAAAAAATGTTTCACGCTGACGGTATATATATATATGTGTCAGGATATACACCCGGAGAACAAGGTTAGTAGTGTTCAAAATAACTTTTAATGAATCTTTGGGAGGACAGCAGGTAAGTTCAGAGGTTCAAACTGGGACTGTGAAAATAATCCTGATGAGTGTCCGTCTTTTATCTTGCAGATAAGGACAGGCTTCAGAGTGTCATGAAATCAATCCGAGGAAAGCAGCACAGGAACACCAAGGAGAATGATAGATCTCAGGACGATGGGGACAAGAAATTAACAGATGGGTATTCTGTGGAAACAGACTGAAAAGTTCGGGATCAGTAGTCTGAAAATACACAGAGAGCTAGTTAGTGGGTCTTTCCTAATTCAAGGTTCGACAGGGACTGGAGGTGAGGTGTGTTCCTCTGTAGTGCTCAGTGATTGCTGGGATTGATGACAGGTGCAGGTGATTAGTATTCAGGTGAGTGTGATCTTTGTGTTGTGGATGTGAATGAGCCTGATTGATTCCTGACATTACCCTCCCCTCCAGGGTCTGCCTCGAGGTCGTGGAGCTGGTCGATGTGGATGCTGTTGGTGGAATTCGGTGAGAAGAGCCGGGTCTAGGATATCGTCTCGGGGAACCAAAGATCTTTCTTCTGGTCCATAACCTTCCTAATCGACAAGGTATTCTTGACGACCACCCCAACATCGGGAGTCCAGGATTTCATGGACAGAATAGATGGGATCTTCGTCGATGGTAGGTATGGGAGGTGGGTGGTCAGGATCAGGCTTTGCGGTGGGAGGAAGAACAGAAGGATAGTGAGGTTTCAGGAGTGACACATGAAAAACTTGGTGAATCTTGAATTGCAGAGGGAGGTGGAGTTTATATGTGACTGGATTAACTTGATGCAGAATTTTGAAGGGTCCGATATATCGTGGGCTTAATTTCCGGCAGGACTGGCGTAGACGAATGTCTCGATTCGAGAGCCAGACAAGTTGACCAGGTTCAAACGTGGGTGCGTCATTTCGTCGTGCATCCGCAAATGCGTATGGCCTGCTTGAGATGATGGTGAGCCTCATTCCACACTCTTTCACTTTCTCGAAACCAGTAATTAACTGAAGGAACTTCAGAGGGCTCACCAGACCATGGAAACAGTGGCGGTTGGAAACCAAGGAAGCATCGGAAGGGAGTTAGTCCTGTTGTAGTCTGGTGCAAGGAGTTTTGGGCATATTCTGCCCAAGCGAGGAACTGATTCCATGTTAGTTATCGTTTTTTTGTAATGCCTCGTTTTTATTTTTATTTCAGTTAACGACAATGTTTCTTCCCATCTAGTTTTCGTTTTTTGGTTCGTTTTCGTTAACGATTATAACCTTGTCTTCCACTCATCCCCCTCCTGTATCCGAACGAGATTATACGCACTCTTGAGATCCAGCTTGGTGAAGATACAAGCTCCTTGTAGTTGTTCGAGTGCAGAGGGTACGAGAGGGAGAGAGTATCAGAACTTTATGGTGATCTTGTTAACCCTCTGGGGTCTAAGGTGTTTTTGGGGTCCTTGAGATGTTCTGACATGCTGTGACATTTGTGTTTTTTTCAGTTGCTTATAAACATATTAATGGCACAGATGAAATTACACTATATTTAGCACAAACAGGGCTACGATAATATGTGATATAATATGTATGTACATGTTTGTATATTTGAGAGAATATTGTTTATGCGTGGTTATTGAAAAAAACTAAAAATTAAAGTTTCTGAAATAAGGCTACAAAACACATAATAAATATGTGTCCACAAGACTTTTGACTAATGGATGTTGTTGCCTAGTTTTTTTTCTTCAAAATGATCTGAAAAACATCCTGCCTAATCATTCACATAAAACTGTGAATTGGGTTTTATTGTGAAAAACTTTTTTTTGTTTGCCAAGGCAATATGCGAATGGCCTTGAACAGTCCAAGCCACATCATGAATAATGGGGGGATTCTCACCTGACCCGCATAATAATGAGCCTTTCATTCAGGTGTTACACAAGGAAAAATTGAAAGGAAAACATACATATATATATGTATATATATATATATATATATATATATATATATATATATATATATATATATATATATATATATATGAAGAGTTCAGATGCAAAAGCCTCTAAGTGCCATTTGAAATTTTCTTCTAGAATGATCATTTTTATCAAGCTTGTATATTTAAGTTCAGTAATTTCACTTAAATGGCAATGAAGATTACCTAATAATTGTCATTTAAGTGAAATTACTGAACTTAAAATGTACAAGCTTGATAAAAATTATCATTCTAGAAGAAAATTTCAAATGGCACTAGAGGCTTTTGCATCTGAACTCTTCATATATATATATATATATATATATATATATATATATATATATATATATATAATCAAAATATAAATGAAAGTCAAAAACCAATTTTTAGTCATACCTGGAAACAAATCCTGGTCAAATAGGTTATATGGGTCATTGTATAGAATTGGTTCAAAGTTAGAGTTGGAAACATCTTGAAAAGAATTTTTTTTCCATATAAAGTATTATAAGCTTGCATTGGATAACAGTTGATTAGTTTATTTTTTACAAAACATAGGCTACTATATATTTAACATATGAGCAGAAACTGTCTAACTAAAGCTTATTTGATGTCTATTTTATAGTAAAAACTTTCTAATCTATTTCGTCTGTAACAGTAGGCTATGCATCTGTGCATTCGTTTGTTCACACACCCAGACACCCGATTCATATTTAAACAGTCTTTTTGGTTTTACCGATACTATTCTATATTGCGATTAGAACAAATCTCAGTAGTCTTACTAATGTAGGAGCGAGAGTGAATGAATGCACAGCGCGCGCGCATCTGTGAATTCGTCCATTCATTCGCACACAGACACGCATTTAATATTTAAACAGTCTTTGTGCAGTTTACAGACACTATTCAATAACGCGATTAGAACAAAGCACTTAAGAATAAATTACTTACTACATCAGCTGAATTCGTGCTCCTCGAAATGAAACAGGTAACGGAGTTAACTTTTCCCGGAATTATTCCTCACTGCGCAGCAAGACGAGATAAAGGTTAGGGCGTTCTGATGTGGGCGTTTTCATGGCTTGCCTCAACATTAACGTTTGAATAGCGCGCGCTCTCAGTGGGCGTGGTCACATTAACACGTCATACGCTATAATTAGGTGAAAGGAAAAAGACTGACATCTCTCTCTTTTCATACAGATTACATCAACTGAGACTAGTTGCTTTTTTATATAAATTACTTAATTTAAAAGAAGAGAATTTCAGCTTCATAAAGAGAAATCTTTCGTGTCTCTGTGACAAGTATTTATTGAGTTACAGTTAATTTTTCGGACGCGTTTCAGAAAGATTTTTGCGGAGACAGTGAGCTGAAAGCGCACCCTGTTTATTTTATTTATTTTACAAAAACACAAGGTTTTGATGTTAATAAGAGTGTACACAAAAAAAAGAAGACATTTAACAGTATTGAATGATGTGTAACACTTATATGTAAGATCAAAATCAACAAAGTATTTTGAGTTTGTTTTGCACTGATAAGAAAAAAAGTGAGCAGATCACGCTGGCGTGATTGCCGACCCCTGAGGGTTAAGGGCTTGGTATCGATGCAAGGTATTAGGCCGCCGTCTTTCTTTGCCACGAAGAAGAAACTAGATGCTGCTGGAGAAGTTGATGGACAAATGTACCCATGATTTAAGGCTTCTTGTATATACTGTTCCATAGCTCGTTGTTCTGGTATGGATAGCGAGTAAATGTGACCGCGAGGCACCGATTTATCAGGTTCCAAGTCAATCGCGCCAAGGTAGGTGTGGAGGAAGACGAGAGGCTTTCTCTGGACTAAATACGTCTGCAATGGAGGCATACACGGGGGTAATTACTGTCGACTGTTTTTCCCTTGGGCTCTCAATTGAAGTCACTGCGATGGGGATAGTTTTCGGCGAAGAGGGGACTGGTTTTGGAAGTTTTGGGAAGCAAGCAGAAAAACAGGCAGAACCCCAGTGCAGAATATCTCCGTTCCTCCATGAAACATCAGGATTGTGTTGGATGAGCCAGGGTCTAACAAGAATGATCGCGGAAGTGGAATTTTCTAATACCAAGGGAGTGAATGGTTCTTCGTGCAAACAGCCTACTCTTAACGTGATGGGTTTTATTAACGTGATGGGTTCCGTTTCACATACCCAGGATTCAAAGCTTTTCCGGTCACTGATTTTGCTGTGTACGGGGTTGGAGTGAGAGTTTTCGGGAGTTGAAGTTGCCGGCAGAGGTCGCCTGAGATGAAATTCCCCACTGACCCGAGTCAATAAGGGCTGTAACTGAAATGATAACATCAGCAAAAATCAATGATACGATGGTGGATAGTGGTGCAATATTGAGGGGGCTGATTTCCATCGAACTCACCAAGAGACGAGGTGGACGAATTGGGCATACACCGATGTAATGGGTGTTGTCTCCACAATACAGACAGAGATTATTGGTCATGCGTCTGGTTCTTTCGGATGGAGAAAGACGGGTTTGATAAATTTTCATTGGCTTAATCTCACGGAGATCTGGGTTTGTAGCTGGTCTAGATGAGAAAGCATAGGATGATTGGTGATGATCCAGATGACAATTTTGAACTCGACGAGACACTCGGATAGATTGTTGAATACATTTTTCAAGGCCCATGACATCATCATAGATTGCAAGTTGTAATCTGAGGGCTGGAGTCAATCCTTGACGGTAAGTAGTGATGAGTGCTCTTTCGTCCCATCCACTCGCAGCAGCAAGGGTTCGAAACTTTTTTAATTGTTCACCTATTGAGGAATCACCTATGGGGCAACCAAAAACTTCTTTGAAGTGTGTGACGAAATTCTGAAGGGAATCGGTAACCGGTCCGGTCTGATTCCACATGCTTTCTGCCCATTGATAGGGCCAGATAGAAGTGAAATGATGAAGGAGATTTTAGAACGCTCAGTAGGGAAATGGTACGGTTGTACCTCGAGAGCGAGAGAGCATTGAAGGAGAAATCCATTTCAATCCTCTTCCCGGCCAGAGAAGGGTGCTGGTTCCACCATAGGGCTGGAAATATACAGAGGGGAAGAAGCAACAGATGCGGAAATGGGGATCGCTGCAGCTCCCTGCTCAGCAAACTCGACCGGGGGAATTTCTGCTGGTATGTTCCCTGGATTCATGTCGGTTTAGGTCAAACCTTCTGTCAGGATATACACCCGGAGAACAAGGTTAGTAGTGTTCAAAATAACTTTTAATGAATCTTTGGGAGGACAACAGGTACGTTCAGAGGTTCAAACTGGGACTGTGAAAATAATCCTGATGAGTGTCCGTCTTTTATCTTGCAGATAAGGACAGGTGTCATGAAATCAATCCAAGGAAAGCTGCACAGGAACACCCAGGAGAATGATAGATCTCAGGACGATGGGGACAGGTATTTAGCAGACGGGTATTCTGTGGAAACACACTGGAAAGTTCGGGATCAGTAGTCTGAAAATACACAGACTTCTTTCCTAATTCAAGGTTCGACAGGGACTGGAGGTGAGGTGTGTTCCTCTGTAGTGCTCAGTGATTGCTGGGATTGATGACAGGTGCAGTTGATTAGTATTCAGGTGAGTGTGAACTTTGTGTTGTGGATGTGAATGAGCCTGATTGATTCCTGACAATATGATGTATATATAATCCTTTAAATAGACTCAGATCCCACAACTTTTGCTTTTACAAGAGTTTCGATCTCTGTCTCATAGTCAAGCCTTTGATTTCACAGGCCGCTACTGAAGAATGTAACCAGGCATCTCTCAAACATAACAGCAATGTCTCTCAAAGTCTCAACAGTAGCTTGTGTAAGCTCGGATCTCGTCTTCTTTGTTCTTTATTGACCAGGTTCAATAAAATGTCCCAGTGTCACACACAAGCCACACACCTTTGCAAACTCTTGAGTTACCAAGTGTCTTACGTCAAGTAAAGCTCCTCTGCTGTTCAGTTCAGGGTTCACAGTTCAAGTCAAGTCAAGTCAAGTCATCTTCATTTATATAGCGCTTTTAACAATGGATTGTTTCAAAGCAGCTTTACAGAGATAAACATATAATTTAATGTAACAGATTGTTTTGGCATTATAGCGGTTCTTGAATAATGTTATTTCCAGCTAAAGTTAACTTTGATTGATTCACCTCCGTCGAAATGATCAGACTTTTAAACGCGAACCTGTGATTAACGCTGACGGCGTTCACATGCTCATTCAGAATTGATTCTATAGTTATGTGCTTTTTAAAATATGTGCGCAGGTTTATAATTCATACAACCCAGCCTAAACAAACTACTTTTCTTGCCTATAAATTTTGATACAGAATTTTGTTTTATTTTATCACTTCGGGGTACGCGAGCCGGAATTCACAACGCTTTATCTGTAGAGTGGGAAAGGGATCCTCCATAGGGAGAGGATAGTGGATACTTCAGCACTGCATTGTCATCGGGTCCAGGCGGATCTCCTTCGTCAGATCTGGACACGGCCTGGATCCGGCAGGCTGCGGGAAAACCTCGGGATAAACAAAGACACTAATATTAGCGTAGATGCCATTCTTCTTATGATGTAGCGAGTACATCAAGATTTAAGGGAAGTGTTCCCAGTTCCGGCTGACCTAATCTATGCAGCCTAACATTGAATTTATAGAAGTCTATAGTGTGTTATGTGTATGCTAGGTCAAAGAGATGTGTTTTTAGTCTAGCTTTGAACTGACAGAGTGTGTCTGCTTCCCGGACAATGGTAGGAAGACTGTTCCAAAGTTTTGGTGCTAAATAGGAAAAGGATCTACCGCCTGCAGTCGATTTAGATATTCTAGGTATTATCAACTGACCGGAATTTTGAGATCGCAATGGACGTGAAGGACTATAATACGTTAAGAGCTCGCTCAAGTACTGCGGAGCTAAACCATTTAGTGCTTTGTAGGTAATCAACAATATTTTAAAATTTATACGATGTTTAATAGGGAGCCAATGCAGTGTTGACAGAACCGGGCTAATATGGTCATATTTCCTGGTTCTGGTAAGAACTCGAGCTGCGGCGTTTTGAACTAGCTGTAGTTTATTTATTAAGCGTGCAGGGCAACCACCCAGTAGAGCATTACAATAATCTAGCCTTGAGGTCATGAACGCATGGACTAATTGTTCCGCATTTCCCAATGAGAGCAATGCACAAATGGTTCAAATGCACAACAAAGGCCTTCCCTGTTGTCTGTGTTGTCCTGTCACTCTCTGCTGCTTGTGACCTGGGCAATTTAGTGCTGATTGGTAACGCAGCAAGAGAAAATCTCTCACTGTGCTTTCTCTGAGCTTTCTCTCCAGTTAACACAGCTCACAGAACTGCTTGATCGGTTCCAGATCAACTTCCCAGGCTGCCTTCGGCTCTTGCTACTCCCGATCCGTCTTACTGGTTGTTAAGTGGGCGCTGGAGGAGTGACGTCACTAGTTAGAGGGAATGGAGGCTCTTTTATCGTTTTTATTTAATACTGGTTTTTATTTAAACCAGCATTTCTGAGGTAAATTTTCCAGTATTATTCCTCACAGCATTTACATTAGAATAATAATGTTTCATATAATCTAGATGAGATATGGAATAAATAGCATTCTATACAAAATGAATGTGTCTATATTTGCTTTGTTGTGCATTTGAACCACACCAAGCATTTAGTGATATTACAAAATAATTTGAGGCCAAACATATAAAATAACATTATAAACTGAAAAGCAGGCCTGTCTCCATTTATCCCATCACTTCACCACGTGACAGCAGCAAGCAGGCTCCTGATTGGTTAACATGGCGCGAACTGACACCAAAGTTCAGATTTTTTAACTCGGGCATCAGACGCAAATTCACGTCAAAGGACAAAAAGCACCAAATAAAATCAAGCCAGACATTTAATTCGCGCAAACTGAACACGCGAATGAAGCGAATTTACGTCCGCCACGCTAAACGCCTCATTCGCACCGCAGGACCTCCTTTACATTGACTTAACATGGAAATCACTCGCGCCAGACGCTCTATTCGCATTTGGTGTGAACACAGCATTAAACTTCCCTCACGTAAACTGGGACCCAAATATACTGAACCATTTTCCATCACCAACGTGCTCAGTCTGGTTTCGGTTCAACTCAAATTATTCCCCAAGTTTAAGAATATCCTACTGTCTAATCCTACTGTATAAGGTACTTTCACAGTTCAGGATTCACAGTTCACCGGCCTTCCCTGTTGTCTGTGTCGTCCTGTCACTTTCTGTAGCTTGTGACCGGTCTGTGCAGATCACGTGCTGATCGCTCTCACCTGCCGCTCGTTTCCTTATATTCTCTTCTGTGTTTGCCCCTTTTTTGTCAGTAGATTTTTCTATGCCTCGTCTCATGTTCTGTGGGTTCTATGCTGTGTGTTTTGTGTTTTATCTCTGTTTTGCTGCTGTGTCCAGGACGCCTAGACGAGGAGTTTGATAGCTGGCTGTGCTCTTGCTGTCTCTTATTGTTTCTCATCCCGTTGGGCATTGTACCTTGGCATTGTACCTGAGGTGGTGACCTCAGCCTGTGTCCGCAGCTGTCTGTGTCTGTACGGGTGTCTCTGAAGCTCTCACACATTCCATTTTTTCGTGTGTGTGTCACTACACTTTGGATGTTGGGTTGCACAAACTCTCTGCTTTTGAGTCCTCCATTTACATTTCCTGACAGCCGTACACAATAGCAGGACAAATATCCCCAACATGCCAAACCATATCTACCTCACCACATGTCTGCTGTGTTTGCAGCCGCAACCCCCATGACAAAAAAAGCAATAATCCACATATGCATACCTTCAGCCTTGCAGAAAAACATTTCCTCCACTCACAAAGAAACAAAAGAAAAGACAAAAAAATAAAAAATAAACGGCAGACCAAAAACAAAAGAAACCCTAAACAGAATGAGATGTTGTTTACAGCCGTGCCGTGCACCATGATGACATTTTATCGTGATTTTGTTGCCGATACCAAGTCTGCAATCGCTGACAAGTTTTCTATATTTATATTCTATGTATAGTGACAAGGCTCCAGGCAAGTTCAAGTTTGCCTCTCAAGTACAGAACTTTTATAAAATTGGCAATAACAAACAAGGAAGTCTGAAGTGAAGGCAGGATCATACACTGAGAGAGATTAAAAAACATAAATCCTGGCAGTGTTATAACAGTCCAGATCATACACAAAGAATCGGTCCACAACAGTAAATCCAAACCTTGTAAAACAGGCAGTCATACATAGAGAATCAGCCCAAAATGGTAAATCCAAAACGTGTAGAACATGCAGGGCCAAAACACAGGTAAACATTTTAATACCAGGCAGTCAAACTAAAGTTGTGAGGCAAATAATCCATTAAAACTAAGCAAGCAAGATCATGGACAAGAATGCTATAACACAGGAAAACTGTTTAGAGATGTCAGCAATGGCAAACACAACGTTGCTGTCACGTATGTTCAGTTAGTGTCACCTTCATGGACTTTTAGTTTATTGGTATTCAGTCACGTTTCCTTTGTTCTATTTTCCCGCCAGTCATCAGTCACCATGGACACTAATCCTCCACCACAGCTGTTCATCATTTAGTTCGTTATCTCTGTGTATTTAGTTCCAGTCTTCAGTGTTGGTCTTTGTTTGTGTATGTTTGTTAGCTGTACACAACTGTTCTTTAGTTTTATTAAACTATGTTGATAATTTGATCTAGTCTTCAGTCATTCATCCTCATCTTCATCTTGTGTTGCAGTGCAGTGCTTAAATAGTCTCTGATTGTTGAACAGATTAGAAGCAGGTGTGTTTAATGTTCAGGAGAGGGAGTCCTCTGGTAGCAAGCTGGCATAGTGTCCCATGAAGGGAGCATAACAATAATGAGTCTGTTTGGTCTCCAGGGATTCCTCCGGCCAGCAGCACCGGTACTCTGCAAATCCTTCTTCTGGATGTCAATGATAATGCTCCTGAGGTTTTCCCGGCAGAGACGGTGATGTGTGAAAAACCTGAGAACAACGGCATTAACATCACAGCGCTGGATGCAGACATTGACCCTAACACTGGACCTTTCTCTTTTGAGTTGCCCTTACAACCTATTGATGTTAGAAAGAACTGGACAATCACACGTCTCAGTGGTGAGAAAATACACACACACACACACAGAGAAATATGCAGAAAACGTTTCGGGTTATGACTATACTATAACCCTTGTTCCCTGAGAAGGGAACGAGACACTGCGTCGAGAATCGACACTTTGGGGACGCTCCCTTAGCGTGCGCCTCTGAAGTTAAAATGAAACTAGTCCAATCCTGATTGGTGCTGCATCATGACGTAGCATGTGTGACGGCATATAAAAGGGACGCCGACGCACGCACTTTAGCCTAGCGATGAAGCAAGACGCTCTCTGGCCTCGAGGGGCGTGGCAGAACGACGCAGTGTCTCGTTCCCTTCTCAGGGAACAAGGGTTATAGTCATAACCCGAGACATTCCCTTTCGAGGGAACTCTACACTGCGTCAAGAATCGACACTTTGGGGAACGAATGCCCACTAGGCCACGCACCGAAAACAGGCCTGCCCTAGGGTGAAACTGCACTCAGGCACTAGCTAGGACGAGAGCACTTGTGCGCCGGGCGTACTAGGGAGGTGCAGACTGTAGAATCTAATGAAAGTGTGAGGAGAGGCCCAACCAGCCGCCTCACAGATTTCACGAATGGGGACTCCTACATGAAGGGCCCTAGAGGATGCTATACCTCTAGTAGAGTGAGCCCTAACAGCCAAGGGTGAAGGTAAATCACGCACCCTATAGGCCAAAGTAATAGCCTGGACTATCCAGTTGCTAATAGTTTGTTTGGAAGCAGGTAATCCCTTTCTAGGTGACCCAAAGCACACTAGAAGTTGGTCCGACCTCCTCCAGAAAGAGGACCTCTCAAGGTAAACTCTCAAAGCTCTTACAGGACAGAGCAAATGGAGCCTCTCCTCTTCTGCCGACACATGTGGTGGAGGGTGAAAAGCATGAAGAACTGTAGACTGTGCCACATTAGATGGCACCTTAGGCACATAACCAGGCCTAGGATGTAAAATAGCTTTTACTCCGCCAGAGGCAAACTCCAAGCAAGCCGGCGTTACTGCCAGGGCTTGGAGATCTCCCACTCTTTTTATAGAGCTAATAGCTAACAGAAAAGCCATTTTAAAAGTCAAGTCCTTCGGTGAAGCCGACTGAAGTGGTTCGAAGGGGGCCAGGGATAACCCTTCAAGAACCACTGCCAAATCCCAGGAAGGAACCCTGGATCTGGTTGTCGGTCTCATCCTCCATGTACCACGGAGAAACCGTATGACCAGTTGGTGCCTCCCCAAGGGCCCATCATTTAAAGGTGCATGGAAAGCCGCAATGGCAGCCACGTATACTTTTAAAGTGGATGGGGAGAGACCTGCAGAAAAGCGGTCTTGAAGAAATTCCAGAACTGAAGCCACCTGGCAGTTGACTGGATCTACATTATGTTCTCTACACCAATTAGAGAACACATTCCACTTGAGGCCATACAATCTCCTGGTGGATGGAGCCCTAGAGCTAAGTATGGTTTCAACTACTCCTACTGATAGTCCAGCATCTAAGTACTGAGCCCCCTCAGGGGCCAGACCCACAGATTCCAAATTTCCGGACGGGGGTGGAATATTGTGCCCTCTGCTTGAGACAACAGATCCCTCCTCAGAGGAATCCGCCATGGTTGGTCTATCAGGAGTGACACTAAGTCTGAGAACCATACTCGGGCCGGCCAGAACGGGGCTATCAGGAGAAGACTGATGCCCTCCTGGCGAACCCTCTCCAGGACTCCCGGGAGCAGAGCAATCGGGGGAAAAGCGTACAGACGAAGCCTCGGCCAAGCCTGTACCATGGCGTCCAACCCCAGTGAGGCTGGAAGGGTAAGAGAAAACCAAAGTGGACAGTGGGACGTCTCTCGAGACGCAAATAAATCCACTTCCATTTGTCCGTATCTCTGCCATATTAACTTCACCGCTTCCGGATGAAGTCTCCATTCCCCGGGCCTCAGCCCCTGCCTCGACAGGATGTCTGCTCCCTGATTCTGAACCCCTGGGATATATATTGCTCTGATGGACAAGATTTTCCCTTGGGACCATAAAATTATCTGATGCTCCAATCTGGATAAGAGGGCGCGATCTGAGTCCCCACTGTCGGTTCAGATACGCTACCACTGAAGTATTGTCCGAACGTATCAAGACATGGTAACCTTTGATGTCTGGAAGGAAGCTCCTCAGAGCCCTGAAAACAGCCAACATCTCTAGGCAATTTATATGCCAAGAGTCAAGTCATCTTCATTTATATAGCGCTTTTAACAATGGATTGTTTCAAAGCAGCTTTACAGAGATAAACATATAATTTAAGGTAACAGATTGTTTTGGCATTATAGCGGTTCTTGAATAATGTTATTTCCAGCTAAAGTTAACTTTGATTGATTCACCTCCGTCGAAATGATCAGACTTTTAAACGCGAACCTGTGATTAACGCTGACGGCGTTCACATGCTCATTCAGAATTGATTCTATAGTTATGTGCTTTTTAAAATATGTGCGCAGGTTTATAATTCATACAACCCAGCCTAAACAAACTACTTTTCTTGCCTATAAATTTTGATACAAAATTTTGTTTTATTTTATCACTTCGGGGTACGCGAGCCGGAATTCACAACGCTTTATCTGTAGAGTGGGAAAGGGATCCTCCATAGGGAGAGGATAGTGGACACTTCAGCACTGCATTGTCATCGGGTCCAGGCGGATCTCCTTCGTCAGATCTGGACACGGCCTGGATCCGGCAGGCTGCGGGAAAACCTCGGGATAAACAAAGACACTAATATAAGCGTAGATGCCATTCTTCTTATGATGTAGCGAGTACATCAAGATTTAACGGAAGTGTTCCCAGTTCCGGCTGACCTAATCTATGCAGCCTAACATTGAATTTATAGAAGTCTATAGTGCGTTATGTGTATGCTAGGTCAAAGAGATGTGTTTTTAGTCTAGCTTTGAACTGACAGAGTGTGTCTGCTTCCCGGACAATGGTAGGAAGACTGTTCCAAAGTTTTGGTGCTAAATAGGAAAAGGATCTACCGCCTGCAGTCGATTTAGATATTCTAGGTATTATCAACTGACCGGAATTTTGAGATCGCAATGGACGTGAAGGACTATAATACGTTAAGAGCTCGCTCAAGTACTGCGGAGCTAAACCATTTAGTGCTTTGTAGGTAATCAACAATATTTTAAAATTTATACGATGTTTAATAGGGAGCCAATGCAGTGTTGACAGAACCGGGCTAATATGGTCATATTTCCTGTTTCTGGTAAGAACTCGAGCTGCGGCGTTTTGAACTAGCTGTAGTTTATTTATTAAGCGTGCAGGGCAACCACCCAGTAGAGCATTACAATAATCTAGCCTTGAGGTCATGAACGCATGGACTAATTGTTCCGCATTTCCCAATGAGAGCATATGGCGTATTTTAGATATATTTTTAAGATGGAAAAATGCAGTTTTACAGATACTAGACACGTGGCTTTCAAAAGAAAGGTTGGTATCAAAGAGCACACCCAGGTTCCTAACCGACGACGAAGACTTGACAGAGCAGCCATCAAGTGTTAGACAGTATTCTGGGTTATTACGTGTGGAAGTTTTTTGTCCAATAATTAGAATCTCTGTCTTTTCAGAATTTAGTAGTAGGAAATTACTAGTCATCCAATTTTTTATATCAGCTATGCATTCCGTTAATTTTGTGAATTGGTAAGTTTCGTTGGGTTTTGAAGAAATATACAGCTGAGTATCATCGGCATAACAGTGAAAGCTAACTCCATGTTTCCTAATGATATCTCCTAATGGTAGCATGTACAGAGTGAACAGCAGCGGTCCTAGTACTGAGCCTTGTGGTACGCCATACTGAACTTGTGATCGATAAGACATCTCTTCATTTACTGCTACAAACTGATAACGGTCAGATAAGTATGATTTAAACCATGCTAGTGCAATTCCACTAATGCCCACATAGTTTTCTAGTCTATTTAAAAGAATGTTGTGGTCAATTGTGTCAAATGCAGCACTAAGATCGAGTAACACTAATAGAGAGATACAACCACGATCGGATGATAAGAGCAAATCATTTGTGACTCTAATGAGAGCGGTCTCAGTGCTATGGTACGGTCTAAATCCGGACTGAAAATCCTCGCAGATATCATTTCTTTCTAGAAAGGAACACAGTTGTGAAGATACTGCTTTTTCTAATATCTTTGACAGAAAAGGCAGATTCGAGATCGGCCTGTAATTGACTAATTCTGTAGGATCAAGTTGTGTTTTTTTAACAAGCGGTTTTATCATAGCCAGTTTAAAGGTTTTTGGTACGTATCCTAGAGACAAAGATGAATTAATGATATTAAGAAGAGGATATATGACCTCTGGAAACATCTCTTTCAGTAGCTTAGTCGGTATAGGATCTAACATACAAGTTGTCGATTTAGATGAATTAACGAGTTTGCAGAATTCTTCCTCTCCTATAGCAACAAATGAATCAAATTTTTCCTCAGGGAGACTACAATGCACTTCCTGATGCGAGAATGATGATGGTCCTGCCATAGACCCCTGGCAAAGTGGCCGTCCATGACCGCGCCCCAGCCAGTAAGGGAGGCGTCTGTCGAAACGGTTTTCCGGCGGCATGACGCTCCCAACACTGGACCTTGGGACAGAAACCAAGGTTTCTTCCATATTACTAGAGCACGAAGGCATCTGCGCGTTACTCTGATCATACGAAACGGATTCCCCTTGGGACAAAACCCCCAAAGGTATTATGTTTGATGCCGCTGCCATGAGGCCCAGCAGTCTTTGAAATTGCTTTACAGTGATAGCCTGGCCTAGCCTTATTCCAGAAACCATGGTTAGGATAGACTCGATACGTGCGGGAGACATCTGTGCCCGCATCGTAACGGAATCCCACACGACCCCCAGAAAAATAGTTTTCTGACCTGGTTCTAGCACACTCTTTTTCACGTTGAGTCTCAACCCTAAATTCTGAATATGAGCAAGGACGACATCTCGATCTCGAACTGCCATCTCCCGAGACTGAGCCAATGTGAGCCAGTCGTCGATGTAATTTAGTATACGTATGCCCTGGAGTCTCAATGGAGCCAGAGCTGCATCCATACACTTTGTGAATGTTCGGGGAGAAAGTGCTAGGCCGAATGGAAAGAACCCGATATTGGTATGCTTTGCCCCCAAAAGCAAACCTTAGGAACCTCCTGTGACATGGAAGGATGGAGACATGAAAATAGGCGTCTTTTGGGTCTATTGTGACAAACCAGTCCTCGGACCTGATTTGATTCACTATAATGGGAATGGTGAGCATCTTGAATCTGAACCTCCTCAGAGCCAGATTCAGATGTCTTAAGTCTAAAATCGGCCTCAGCCCTCCATCCTTCTTTGGAACTATAAAGTAACGGCTGTAAAACCCCGACTCTCTGTCTGGTAGGGGAATGATTTCTATGGCCCCTTTGACCAGGAGAGTCTGTACTTCTTGTTCCATAACCCGAGCCTGTTCTGGAACCACTGTAGTCGGCACCACCCCTGCAAACTTGGGGGGTCTGTGGCCGAACTGCAGTCTGTAACCATCTTTTATTATATTCAGGACCCATATAGATATATTTGGAAGATTTTGCCAATTTCCCAGAAATTCTCTCTCGAGGCTGATCTCGGGTATCTCTTGAGCACTGTTCTCGACTTCCTGAAGCGGTAGAACGGCAGGAACTAGATGAGAAATTTTTTGTGACCATAATGGTTGCTCTTTTTTTTTTTAATTTTGTGGCGGACACCCTATTGGGTGTTCGCTGGAAATTGATGTGGCCCGAAGCATCAGAGATGGCGGGATAACATCTCTTTCCTGAGGGCTCCGCTGTGAAAACAACCTCGGTTGCTTCACGTGGGGAGGACAGCCCCCTGAGGTCCTACCACTTCGGTTAGGACCTCTTCCCTGCTCTCTTGGCCTGAATGACGGCCCTCAGGTCGCCTTTCTGGCCGGTGGGCTTCGGCTGAGCACGTTTCCTCTGTTGCCAAGCTCCAGATGGAGGGGCTCTAGAGGAAACACTCTCTTTCTGCTCTTGCCGGTATGAGGATCTGGTTGACCGCTGTGGCTGGCCACTTGGACCAGCCCTCCTAACAGACTTAGATCGGCGAGGGAGAAACTGATGGAATGCCGCAGATTGTTTCTTTGCCTCATGAAACCTGTCGACAACAGTGGAAACTGCGTCGCCGAACAGGCCAGAAGGCGAAAGCGGCGCATCCATCAGAAAAGATCTATCCTTATCTTTCATACCGGATAGATTGAGCCACAGATGTCTCTCCGTAGCCACCATAGCTGCCATGGAACGGCCGATAGAGCGTGCTGTTTCTCTAGTGGCCCGGAGAGACAAATCTGTGGCCCTTCTCAACTCCGCAATATCTGACGGAGTGGGACCCTCGCCTTCATCCAAATCTTTAAGGAGGTCGGCCTGGTACGCCTGCAAGATAGCCATCGAATGCAGGGACGCATCAGCCCGACCAGCCGCCATATATGCCCTGCAAACCAGTGATGATGTTTCTCTACATGGTTTGCTGGGCAGCGCCGGGTTTTTAAGCGAAGACGCCGCTTCAGGAGAAAGATAAATCGCCAAAGCTTCCTCCATCTGCGGCATCTTGCCATACCCCGCCTCCCTCGCACCCACCACATTACTATAATCACACGAAGTGGGGGATGAGATGCGAGAGGAGTGGGGTTTTTCCCAGGATCTAGAGATCTCTTTATGGAGATCTGGGAAAAATGGCAAACCCCGGCGCTGAGGCTGTGATCTGTGCTGCAGAAATCTCTCGTCTAATTTACTGTGAAGAGAATCTTCCTGCTTATCTTGTGGCCAGCTGATGTTGAGTCTGGCCACAGCATGCGTCACAACCTCTACCAACTCCTCATATGCGGGAACATGAGCTGGCGAGTCATACTCATGTCCCTCGCTCCCGATGCTGAGAACGTCCACTTCCTAACCAAACTTGGATGTCTTTTTTTTTCCAATAATAAACAAACATTGTTAAGTTGTTTTGATTGATACTGTGAAGCAGCTTTGATACAATCTGTATTGTGAAAAGCGCTATATAAATATATTTGACTTGACTTGACTTGACTTCCTCAGAAGCAGATAGTTCCAACACCGGGCACTCGTCACGGGCAGAAGAAGCCGCAGGGCGGGCTTCTGCACCGTGAGCGAGTGTTATCGAATCTGCAGACGATGAACGAGAAAGTGCCTCAGCAGTCTCGTTCTTGTCTGCCAGATCCTTTTGCGATCCCCATGCGATCCCCATGAACTCAGCCTCCGCGCCGCCTCAACGGACGCGGGACCTGAGCCGCAAGGATCGCGAGCTTGGCCACCCTCATTAAATATAGCCAAGCGGGAGCGCAACACTCTTAATGGTAGTGCTTCACAGTGTGCACAAGCAGATCCCTCAAGAGCTGCCTGTGCATGCTGCGCTCCCAAACAGTTTACACAAAGTTGATGTGTGTCCCCACCCGTGATGAATCTTGGGCAGGGGTGCACACATCTAACAAACTGTTCACTCGCCATAATAAACTCAATATAATAGACAAACAACACCAAATAGACAGAGACAGTTTCAACACAGAGCGCTTGCTGAAGAGCGAAAGCTAAAGTGTGTGCGTCGACGTCCCTTTTATATGCCGTCACACATGCTACGTCATGACGCAGCACCAATCAGGATTGGACTAGTTTCATTTTTACTTCAGAGGCGCACGCTAAGGGAGCATCCCCAAAGTGTCGATTCTCGACGCAGTGTAGAGTTCCCTCGAAAGGGAACAATATCTCATTGGCCTCCTGAACTGTCTACACTATACATGAGCAATTCGATTTTCATTACAATGGTCATTAGCCGTCTACACTGGAAGCACATGATGTATCACAACACACCTTCAGTAGATTCCACAATCGTTTTTAGATGTATTGCACAGTCAATACATTTTTATCCATGTCCAACTGATTTGATTGCTATGCATTTAATAATTTAAATCTT
Source organism: Tiaroga cobitis (assembly GCA_030578255.1). NCBI lineage: Eukaryota > Metazoa > Chordata > Actinopteri > Cypriniformes > Leuciscidae > Tiaroga > Tiaroga cobitis. The sequence continues at coordinate 9,377,417 of CM060592.1, forward strand.
TTTGAAAGTTTCATCAAAGCTTGTGATGTTTCTAATCTTTGAGACCTTCAAGAGGAGAAAAGTCACCTCCTTCCAATGCAATTCATGTTAGTTATTAACCTGTTAAGCTTCAAGCCCATTTTTGAAAAATCCCCAGATATGGCATTCCCAAACTGAAACAGATACAGTTCATGAACCCTTTGTACTAAAAGCACAAGTAAGATCTCATTTGAAAGCTGACACCTGGAAGTTTATTGTAAATGTAGAATTAATTATTGTCATAATGAAAAAAAATAGTTATAAATAGCTTCAAAGTTTTGTAAAGTTATTATACATTTATTTTTATGAAACATCTTCATGAAAATAAAATTGAAGTTGGCCCTGGAGCAATCTAGAAATGCACTGCAGCTAAAGCCACATGTCTGGCCATGTTATATTTAAAATCTGAAGATGATAAGTCTAAAACTCTGTATTTAGTTCAATGTTTTTCAAGATCATGTCATATGACTTTATTTTGATTAGACTGGTGTTTATTGTCATCTTATAAGCATCTATTCAGTCTATTGCCTCTATTGTTTTGTGATGCAAAAACGAGCCCCATTCAGTCTCAGTCTCCCCTGCACATATTCACACCTCTCCAGCCTGTTTATTGCTCTAAATATGCTTTTCTTTTGTCTGCATTATAATCACGAACGACTAGCAATTCACACTGTTTCAATCCCTCATTTATTTTATAAAAGTTCTCACTTCACAGTGAAACTGTATCAAATGCCCTTTTTGAAAAACGAAACAGTTCAGTAAGCATTCTTATTTAGAAAAAAATCATAAAAATTACACCGAAGTTAGGTAGCAGGTGCTCAGTACTAGCTAGCATGTTAGCTTAGCACACCATCAATAGCCTACACGACAATTTATGAGAATAAAACTATGTTTGTGCTCAACTTACTTTATAGCGCAAGTCGAGTGTTTTAAATAACTTTCTGTAATCTGATTTGGCTTCAGATAAAAAAATCAGATAGAAAATATATTATTTTATTGTATTCTGCACAATTTGAAAGTCTATCTCGATTAGCATTACATTATACATATAATCTATTATTATGAAAATACCTGACATGACTCGAAGAACACAGGTAAATCAAATATCATTGCAATCATGTTTATTGTCTTCAAAACATCTTTATCTGCACTTTACAGCGATCTCGGATAGCTTTGTTGTGCCAGGACTTCCTGAATGTCACATGATTATAGTTCTTCTTCGTGTGATCCATATATGGACTTTACTGTTCAAACAGCGCCCCAGACCGTTAGTATGAATTGATAACACAGTACATCAGAGTATACAGCGCTCAAAATGATTACATCGACGCATTTGGGTATAAATTCAATAAATATTATTCCTGTCTATAGAAGTCTGATGTATACCTATGAGAATCGATCAATATTTCTCCAAATCTGCACATCGTTGAGCTAAAAGCCCTTAGGGACGTTGTTTTGTCAAGCGCTGTCGTGACGACAGCACAGGAGTTTTTTTCGGAATGGAAGCGGCTGACGCTCATAATTCATATTAAAGGTAACGACTCATTTTTTAATTTCATAACTCCTGACACAAATTAAGACATAACTGTCACTATAAGTTTCACAGAATACAATAGTGGTCAAATACTGAAACTTGAGTCTTATATCTTTTTAATGATGTATAGTTTGTCAAGGTAATAACATTAAATCTGATAGTAACTTTGAACTATTTAAAAAAAAAAACGCTTCAGTGCGCCCGCGCTCTGGTGAAGCTTAACAGGTTAAATTAATGTTCCAGTTCTATCTGGTGTTTCAGTATCAAGAGGCTTACAAAACCGTTACCTCACAAGGATTTTTTAAATTGGGTTCTGGGGCTGCAAAGGGGGTGCTGGTCTGTGGAAAAGTTCAGCGGAAAATAGTTTTAAAACTATAATAAAATAATGACAAAATATCTAAGTTGTTATGAATTTAATATGTTATAAACTGGTCAGAAATTATGAGTTCAATCCCAATTATATTGACAGCCATTTATTCAGTTTTATATATCTTACTCTAATGGCAGAAAAGTGCAAAAAACGTTTCACATTGAGCTTAACCCTAGGTTTTCATCTTTTAAACCCCTAATTTAACCAAAGGTAAAACAGTGTTTCACACTTGTAATTTTTAAAGGACATGAGCACCGCTTTTACAAGATTAAGCATACATTGCGTTGCCAGAGGTGTACAATGTGAAACAATGCACCTTTAGAATGTCACAGCCAACCAACCACCCATTAAAAACTCCTACTTTTGCCTGTATCCCCTTATGGAACATATGCAGAGTTTCCCACACATCTAGATCTGCTCCCAAGTAAAAAAAAAAAAAAAAAAACAGAGGTTGGGGACTGGTTAAGCGAACAATATCCGTGTGACTGAAGAGCAGGGACATCAAATTTGTAAAACCTGGCAAAGGTGGATGGCGAGGACCAGCTGGCTACAGCACAGACGTCAGTCATGGACACTCAAGAGGAGGCCATTCGCCTGGTGGAGTTTGCCTTCACCTATATAGGGAACTACAATCCTAAGGACTTGTACACCAGCGGAATCTACTATCGTCTACTATCCAATGAGAGCGTGTCTGCTCTGACTGTCGGTACTGGCTAGAGCACTCAATGTACACCCTAAGGGCCTGGACTGGGCAGAGTGTGTGAGAGGTCTGCTCATCCTCAGTGGAAGGGAGAGCAGAGACCGTTACAGCTTGTGCTCTGAACACACGCACATAGGCTCTTCTTAGACTAAGGACAACTTTACTGTCATAAAGCCCAAACTCGAGGCAAGATGCATCTACTGAGACAACTTACTTGCTGTCCACTTCTCCTCGGGGCTCTACCGGACGCGGCTGAGGACGCTCGCGCGTTTCCTCTGTGGTGGAACAGACTGTGGGTCCGGCTGTATTCTGGACCGGGGAGATACAAACTCCAGACACCAGATGATAGCGTCACTCCAGTTCAGTCCAGAGGTGTCTGGGAGGTCTACAGGGTGATGGTAATTCTCCCCGATCTAGAACAGTGACTTCGGGGTCTCGTCATCAAAGGGACTGGTGACAGTTAGAATAAAATAACATTAGTTAAAGTTACTAATGCTAGTTAGAATAAATAACTCATGTGAAGATTTAATCCTCGGGTGGATCAAGTTGCTCCTCAAAATGAAACCGAAACCACAGTCGCGCTCTTCTTCTGAGGTAAATTCTTCCAGGATTATTCCTTACCCCATCCCAAAATCATAAATTATATTAATGCAATAAAACGTGTTACCCTTAATCAAGTTGATGTGGCTGTTCACTTTTCATTGGATCACCTCAGATTCTTACCATATGAATAGCACACGTAGTGTTCACATTAGTGGTAATGATTTCACATGAGAATGACTGACATCTCTCTCTTTTCATATCGATTAAGTAAATAGAGAATATCTGTTTTAATTTAGATTATTTGAAAGTAGACACTTAAATGTTTCTATAGATATATTGCTCATGTCCTTGTTGTCACGGTAGGTGGCTGATAACAAAAGAGCATGATGAAGGAGATACTCAAAATAGTCTTTAAATGAAAATACCACCAAGGAAACGTCTCGGGTTACGAATGTAACCTATGTTCCCTGAGAACAGGGAAGGAGACACTGCGTCGAATGACGCTTCGGGGAACGCCTCAGGCGCGACAGGTGTCTGAAATCACTATCAAATCACGTCAATCACATTGACCGGCGACAGCCCGTGAATCATTAACGTGAATGATTAACGTGCGACCTGGAAGTATATAAGGGCGCCTGGCAAACATGACAAATCACCTTATCGTCTGAAGGGACTGTACGGCAGGCATGCCCCGAGGCATGCCAAGGAGACGCAGTGTCTCGTTCTCTGTTCTCAGGGAACATAGGTTACAGTCGTAACCTGAGACGTTCCCTTTCGAAGGGAACTCGCACTGCGTCGAATGACGCTTCGGGGAACGTTATACCCACGCCGCCATGCTAAGGGGATTGCATGCCCTCAGGCAGTGACAACTGTCCGAACCAGCAAATTCAAATGAAATGCTAGAACCACTCACCCACAGGTCCCACTGGGCTGTCAGTGACATCATTCCCTACGGTCATAGCCTAAGCTATAAGCCTCACAGGAAAACCTCCATAAACATAGTTAAATGAAAGGCCTACCTGGGCCTGCTCAAAGGCCTAGGACCACAACTTCAATTAGAAGGGGTCCCTTCTAGGGAATGTGGCTAGGGAACCCGAAGGAACCCCAGCCAGTCACTATTCAGGGGAACGTACTCACCCCGAAATGCCACCAGGATGGCCTGACCTGGCGTCAGATACATAGACACTTAATCTGGCCACTTCCTGTCTGTCCGAAGACAGAGCCTCTGGAATATGCCTTTAGGTAAGGCATCCAACCCGAGGGAATGCGAAGCTGGCAGTGAACCGCTCGGCCCGGATCTCAGAGACGGGATATCCTGGAGAGTATGACTCAGCATAGTGCTTTACAACCTTTGCTAGCGAGGGGAGTTTCTCTACTCGATCCACGGATCATCCCAGTGTCTGTGTTTCAAAACACTGAGGAGGCCTGTGAAGGCCTAGGACTGATCTAACTGGGAGGCCTCACGAGAGGCCTGCGACCGTCTGACCAGACTCAGGGGTCCGCGTGCTCATAGTGACCCTCAATGAGGGGAGCACATGGTGGCCTGGTAGGCAAAACCAGGCTGTAGGCAGGAAAGAGGTTCCGGGAGGCAGAGGTGTCAAGTAACGAAGTACAAATACTTTGTTACCTTACTTAAGTAGAAATTTTGGGTTTCTATACTTTACTTGAGTAATTATTTTTCAGCCGACTTTTTACTTCTACTCCTTACATTTTCACGCAATTATCTGTACTTTCTACTCCTTACATTTTAAAAATAGCTTTGTTACTCCTATTTCATTTCGGCTTGTCATCGTTCAAAAAATGACCAATTACACAAACGTTTAATAGATCTGAGTCCCGCCTCCTGAACATCGCTAAACTGATTGGCTTTGTGTTTTCTTTCTAACTTGTGAGAGGCTGTTACATTTGGCATGCGAAGTGGCAAAACTCATCCGAAGGAATTAGGAAACCTAGATGCGGTAAAGTGAGGGAGAAATCAATAGTTTTCTGCTCAAGAATACGGGGCAAATCGCGTCAAATAATGATTTGGGTACAGCCGTTTTTACAATATAGTACTGTAAGACAATCGCGGGATAAGTGGCAAACATAATCGAGAGTGTGTGTGTGTGTGTGTGTGTGTGTGTGTGTGTGTGTGAGAGAGAGAGAGAGAGTGTGTGTGTGTGTGTGCATGTGTATATGTGTATGAGTGTGTGTGTGTGAGAGAGAAAGAGAGAGAGAGTGTGTGTGTATGTGTAACCCTACATTATAGAATCAAAATATCCCCATAAAGATGGCAATATCCGAAATCCTTGTTGGGATTTTTTTTTTTTTAAACAGCTTATAAATCAGACTGATGTTTTTTTAGAGTTGAGAGTGAGAGTTGAGAGTGAGAGTGAGAGTTATTTGTGATAGGGTTAGTGTAGGGGGGTAGAATACACAGTTTGTACAGTATAAAAATCATTATGTCTATGGAAAGTCCCCATAAAACATGAAAAAATAACATTGCTTGGTCTGTTGAAATGAGAGGCCTGTTTGATCAAGTTGAAACCTTGTCATCCCAGTCTCATCAGCTGGACTGAAAGAAGTTTCAGTGCACTTAGGACCCTGAAAACATGTCTCAATGCAATGGTCACAAGTGACACTTGACAGTATTGCTGTGTCGAGTCCAACAGGACCAACTTGACAGTATTGATACAAAACATATATGCCAACAGTTAATTTCTGTTGAAGGGATAGTTCACTTATTTAAAAATGAAAATTCTGTCATCATTTACTCACTCTCAAGTTGTTTCAAACCAGATTCTTTCTTCTGCTGAACACAAAAGAAGATATTTTGAAGAATGTCGATAACCAAACAGTTGATGGTAGCCATTGACTTCCATGGTATTTATTTTATCCTACAATGGAAGTCAATGGCTACAATCAGCTGTTTGGTTATCGACATTCTTCAAAATATTTTCTTTTGTGTTCAGCAGAAGAAAGAAACTGGTTTGATTTAAATGATTTTCATTTTTGGGTGAACTATATCCCTTTAATGAAAGATGCAGACGTGTTTGGCTTCTTCAAAAAGCAAGGAACAAGACAGTATTGCACTATTGCATTGCACTATGAACGGAGTAAGGTTAAGTCTCTGTTAAACTGCCTCCTTGTCTTTATTAGTTACCTGCAACATTACAGAATTAATGAATTAACGTATTGTTAAGGTCAATATAGACTAAAAACCTTAATACCTTATCCTATTCATTTCCTGATTCCTCCGCTTCTGTGAAAGTCCCCAGTCCCCACCAATCTCAAAATCAAACCTACGCCTTTAAAGAGAAGTATAAACATATACCATTCCGAAATAACTTGCCTCTGAAGTTTGACTTTTTGCACCATTACAATACTTATAGGCAACTAGCCATCATATCTTCCGCTCCATGAAACACATGTTAATGCTCAGTAGTACACACATATGGTTCTTTAATGCATTTTACTGAAATGGAAATTGGGCTGAAATTCATTTTCTATGGGCATATATGCGGCTGAAACAGGTAGTGCATCCCAAATTTTTCAATATTAACAAGTGATAAAAGATAGAGACTTTCTGTAAATTAGAGAAATATTAAGGATGACCCAAAGTTTATGTAGGGATTACAGTTTCCCATCTAATTAGCATATTATGACGTCATATGGTGGTGGCAATCTTGGATTATAGAATTTTCATGAAAAGTCACATGTTATGCAGCACTTATTTCCCCCCAAAATGTCCATCACCTTCTGTATGCTATATTGCACAATACTGAATGCTCAGGTATATAGTAAGTAGTAAACAAACTGTGTAAATCATTACTAATAAATGGTAGAAACAAACCGAATGCATGTAGTGGTTGGCCTTTTGCTGTAGAGATTTTCCATTTACTAAATACAGTAGGCACTCTTATTCCATGTATGGGGCACATATATATTATTCATATGACATACAAACACAAGTAGACAAGACCTGTTTAGTTCAAACGCTCACTCGCACAGATCATGAGTGACATGATACGAGCAGCGCGGCCAGATCTGCCTCGCACGCGCGCCGAGTGTGCAGAGCTCGGACTACTGTCGTTGTCATTGCGACTCCTCACCCTTCCTCCAGGTTCCCTCCTAACTGTCCTATGAATACTTCAACCTCGTCTAACATAGCCAGTGGCATTAGACAAAGTCTCCACCACAATACTGTCGCCGCAATTGCATAGAGGCTCTGATAACATGGCTCACTCGCACACTAGCTCCGATTTTGATCGCACTGATTCAATGCGCTCTAACTCGAACATTTTGTATAGAAACATGACGTTTTTTTGATTCGGGGATGAAGTATGACATGTCTGCCATCCAGTGGAGGGGAGGTCGAATGAAATTTGACACCCAATTTGACAAAATCGGCCGTTTTATTCAGTGCCGCATCTTGTCGAGTAAACTCGACCGTGGCGCCTAGAGGGTTAATATAACGTTATAGTGATGGCCTTTAGAAAAATGTTTTTTAAGGAGGTGGTAGTGCACTATAGGTCCCTGTGGCGCGGCCTAAGCTTTTGTCCTTAATGGCATTTTTTTCCTTGCATTACTTTTACTTTTATACTTTAAGTAGTTTTGAAACCTTTACACCTTACTTTTACACTTTTACTTGAGTAAAAAGCTTGAGTTGATACTTCAACTTCTACAGAAGTCTTTTTAAACCCTAGTATCTATATACTTCTACTTGAGTAACGAATGTGAATACTTTTGACACCTCTGCCGGGAGGGAACCAGTAGCAGAGACTTTAGTCGAGCCAGGGCGCAAGCTCGCCTTCAGCAGCTGCCTGATAAGGCCAGCTGAAATGATTGCAAGAGGCCACTAGCTTCCTGAACCCAGCACCGCTAGGGAACCACTCACAAGGAGGCCTGGTGAGGCCTACTACCTGATAGCAACAGTATGTGGTCACCTACAGGGAGGCCTAGAGAGGCCTACTACCTGATAACGATAGTATGTGGGGAACTCACCCTCAGGGAGGCCTGGTGAGGCCTGCTACCTGATAATCACAGCATGTGGGAACTCGTCTTTAGGGAGGCATGGAGAGGCCTACTACCTGACAGCCATAATATCTGGGAGCTCTTTTCTGCTACCCGATAGTAAGTCAGGCTAGCTGTCCAGTTGTCTGTCCTTGGGCTTGTCTCCAGGGAGACCTGGTGAGGCCTACTACCTGATAGCCAATGTAGGTGGGGATTCGCCTTCAGGGAGGCCGGGAGAGGCCTACTACCTGATAACCATCTTAAGTGGGAATTCACCTTCAGGGAGGCCTGAGGGGCCTACCACCTGATAGCAACTGGTAGCTGAGTCCAGGTGACAGTTCCAAGGCGGCCTGCTAAGGCCAGCCAGCTGGGGACTTGCCTATCAGGGAGGCCTGGTTGGGCCTACTAGCTGATAGCAAGTCAATTCTGCTACAAAGGAACACTGTTGGGAACCATACTACACCAACGTAACTATTGGGCCCACCCACAGGCGGCCTAGTACGGCCAGCTACCTGTAGCGGCTATAAAGTATGTCGCACAATGTTGGGACTCACCTCCGAGGAGGCCTGTTTAAGGCCTACTACCCACCAGTGAGTCAACTGCCCGAACCACCAAGGCCAACCATTTCTCTCGAGAAGTGGCCTACAGCGCCCTATTGGGGGCTGCCTATACAAGGAGGCCCGCAGAAGAAGAGGATATATGACCTCGGGAAACATCTCTTTCAGTAGCTTAGTCGGTATAGGATCTAACATACCAGTTGTCGATTTGGATGAATTAACGAATTTGCAGAATTCTTCCTCTCCTATAGCAACAAATGAATAAAATTTTTCCTCAGGGAGACTACAATGCACTCCCTGATGCGATACTGTAGTAGACGGTTGCATAGTTATAATTTTGTCCCTGATATTATCAATCTTGTAAGTGAAGAAGTTCATAAAGTCATCACTGCTGTGTTGCTTGGACACTTCTGAGCTTGAAGCTTTCTTTTTCGTTAGTTTAGCCACTGTTTCAAATAAATACCTTGGATTATGTTTATTTTCTTCTAATATGGTTGAAAAATAAGCAGATCTAGCAGCTTTTAAAGCCTCTCTGTAAGCAATCGAGCTCTCTTTCCACGAAATCCGAAATACCTCTAGTTTAGTTTTCTTCCAGTTGCACTCCATTTTTCTAGCTGCTCTCTTAAGGGCCCGGGTGTGCTCGCTGTACCACGGTGTTGGACTATTTCTTTAATCTTCTTTAAGCGCAACGGAGCAACTGCGTCTAAAGTGCTGGAAAAGAGAGAGTTAAAAGTTTCTATAGCAATATCAAGTTCTTCTAAGCTATCCGGGATGCTGAGATGATGAAACTGATTAGGAAGATTATTGATAAAGCAATCTTTAGTGGCAGAAGTTATAGGTCTAACGTATTTATAACACGGAGTCGGCTTTGCAGCCTCCAAAAAAGTTCTCTTACCTTATTACCTTGACATGGCCCCATAACTCTATTCAGGGAACGAGGTCTGTAAAGAGTGTGACAGCATGAGAGGTTCAGGATCTTTAGTGTGTGCAAGTTCTCAGTAAACACCACTTCAACAGTCTCTTCAGTATGTAGGTGTGTTTAATAATTAAACAAAAGGGTTTACAACTTAAATCTCTTCAGCTCAAAAGTAACTTAATCTTCTTTGTTTCACAGAGGTATGTGTCCTTTCTCCAGCCACACACACACACACACACCCATCAACAGTTTCTTACACCCACTATTAGAGCCTGCTGCTGGTCTCATTAGCTGCAGCTGTACTCTCAGGCAGCCTGGGTTTTGTAGTCCTTAACAGACGGCCGTCTTGCTCCAGCCATCATCTGAGGGCAATGTATCTGCCCTCTAGAACACGCCCTCTCATGATGCCACAAGAGAAACATATTATTTTTTAATCACAAAAAATACTCTTTGAAAGACCAGCAGCTCACCTGCGGCGTGCGAAGTGAAGACTCACCAGACAGTTCTTCATGAACATTGGGTCTACCACCTTTACATACCTGAAAGAGGCACTCTCACTAACCAAGCCGAGGCGGGCCATCAGAACATTGCTCTAACCATGAGCCCTCTGGCCCCTGGCCTCATCTAAGGTCCTCGGACCATGATAGGCCAGGCCCTCCCATCTGTCTGGGCGTGGACACGGATCTCAGCGGTATGTATGTCCTGGATACAGCTGAGCGCGCCTTCGCCTCTGAACTTTCCAACCACCGCCAACACGGAGGTGCTGAAAAGCTCAGAGGGCGAAACCAGCAAATCGAGGAGAAAGCCTTTCTCTTTCTTCCCGATGTCGGCCAGGTTCAACCACAAATGTCTCTCCGTGGCCAGTATCGTCGCCATCGACCGGCAGATTGCGGCAGCAGTCTGTTTGGTGGCCCGGAGAGCTATATATATATATTTTTTCTTCATTTGCGGCGCAGCTCAGTAACCGCCTCAGGGGCTCCACCCCCTGGTCGAGATCCCCCAGCAGATCGGCCTGGTGTACCTGCAACACTGCCATGATGTGCAGGCTAGCACCGGCCTGACCCGCTGACGTGTATGCTCTGCCATTCAACTTGCAGGGTTTGAGCTCTCAGTGTCGATTGTTTTCCCATCGACGCATACCCATGCTCTCCTATCCTCTCAACATCAGCGAGACTAGCCTGCTGATGTTGGTGGATACAGGCAGAGTATGGGTTCTTCCATGTCCTCTCGATCTCAGTATGAGATCGGGAAGAAATGAAAGGCTCACCTGAGCTGGTGGTTCTATGACCGGGGAAAATCCGCTCTCATCGCGAGCGATTTCTCCCCCATCGAGCAGCCACGGCAGCTGCAGCCTGCCCGCGGCGCGTTCCATAACACCAACCAGCTCAGCATACACGGGGCAGGGTGGCTGAGAAGATACAGGAAATATCCTATTATTACCACCCTCATCAGCCATCTCCTGTTTGTCCGGGAGAGCGCTCGCTTTTTAACAATTGCAGCTTACCCTCGTCAGCCGCCGCATCGTCTGAGAGGATTACACCCCTCTCAAGGCGATCGGCGGGCTTCATCTGCCAGACGCTGAACCCTCTTCTCTCAAGAAGCGGGACAGGCGAGAGCAGAGCGATCACAATTTGTACAGGCAGTCCCCTCGAGAACTGCCTGTGCGCGTCTTCCTTCCCAGACAGAAAAATGCACAGTTCGTGGGTGTCACCCGGCTTCAGATATCTTGAGCACGGGTCTGCACACTTCTGAAAGCATTTCATAATTACCTGATTTTCAAAGCGGTTACAGACAAAACAGTCCCTGAAGAAAAAAGATGATTCTTCATGTTTGCAAGACGCCCTTATATACTTCCAGGTCGCACGTTAATCATTCACGTTAATGATTCACGGGCTGTCGCCGGTCAATGTGATTGACGTGATTTGATAGTGATTTCAGACACCTGTCACGCCTGAGGTGTTTCCCGAAGCGTCATTCGACGCAGTGCGAGTTCCCTTCGAAAGGGAACACAGGAGATACCTTGAAGAACCGAGTAGCACACTCAAACACAGACGGGACAGGACAATTAACTGAACAAAACAAGGAGTACTTATACTAGAACTAAATGAAGGGAGCTAATGAGTTAGTTAAGTAAGGGCCAGGTGAATGAGATGCTGGGCCCTATTTTAATGATCTAAAACGCAAGTGTCAAGCGCGAAGCGCAAGTATCTTTGTGGGCGGATCTCGGCGCTGTTGCTATTTAACCGGCGGGATAAATGACTATTGCGCTCGACGCAAATCTAAAAGGGGTTGGTCTGAAGTAGCTTCATTATTCATAGGTGTGGTTTGGGCGTAACGGGAAACAAACCAATAAGAGCGTCATATCACATTCCCTTTAAGAGCAAGATGAACGAGGTTTGTTCCATGGCGCAATACTATTATAACGGCTCATTTACCAGGCGCGCTTCAATCATTTCACAGCCGAGGAGATCAATGTTCTCGTCAGGGCCGTAAAAGAAAGAGAAGTGACATTGGGGATGGGACAAACCCACCCAAATTAGCTTCGGCTAAACATGCATATAATAATTTGGGTAAATGTGTAAGCTTTATGCCTATTTTTCCCATCGTCATGGACACAACAATGATTTCCCTCGTGTATTCATATTTTTCCTTATAATAATGTATCATTTGCAAAAAGTAAAATGCACCTGTGTAGATGACAGAATCATCTACAGTGTATGCGCGTTGTTCACACTCTGTATTATGGGCAAGCATGCGCGTTTAAAATAGCATCTGCAGTGTTCGAATTACGGGGGAGCTAAGGGGAGCTCGGCTCCCCTGAAAAGGACCTGGGCTCCCCTGAAAGCCTACTTTGAGACATTTAGGGGGAGCTCTAAAACACTGTCCATTTTTTGTGTCGCATAGATTTTGATTTTCTGTACATTAAGGTTCCTGAAATAAATTATGATATTAAAAATGTGTCAGTGTTTATTCGATCCTTACATTACTATTTCCGAACATCTGTCTCCACTAATAAATGCAATGGGCGTGGTTCAGCGAAGTCTGTAGCGGGAGAGTGGGGACGGAGCCAAGCGGTGAATAAGTGGGTCAAGTTCAAATGACAAACACCTGTCTGTGATTTCAGTAATTGGAGTGAGGAGACCGCATATAAGCGGGCCGTGCTGATATTAGTGTGAGAGAGAGACTTGGAGCTCGTGCACGTATCCTGAGAGAAAGTGACTTCTGAAAGCTCTAGGCTATCCACCGGAAAGAGTGGGTCTACAAACTGTATCCAGTGAAGCTGTGTTCAGCGGGAAGAGGATTGCTACATCTGTATCCAGAAAGCTGTGTCCAGCGGAAAGAGTAGCCTATTAATTATCATCTGTTTCTGTTGCCTTTTTGATATTTTGAGTTAACGTTATTTGAGCGCGACCACGCGCTGTAAAAGAGCCTTGTAGATCCCTGTGTCTCCTTCCATCACCTACACACAACGAACCTGTTTTGCATCACACTATTGTTTTAAATGCCCGAACATGCACCAAAAGCGTTGAAGTCAGTCAGGGTCAGGGAGGATCGGAAAATAGGGCTCCCCCGAAAGCCACGTTGTAATTCGAACCCTGAGCATCTGAATGTTCGCGAAACGCGCCACTGACTTTAGACTAGGTTTTTTCTGGCCAGTGGCGCAAAAAGGAGGCGTGTTTCGGCGCAAACATTCCCTGGTGCTATTTTGCAGTTCCAGAGAATGTTTGCGCCGAAACACGCCTACTTTTTGCGCTGAACCGCCCAGGGAGCGCAAGTTCATTCCCTAGTTTGCTTGCGTGCGTCTGTGGAGGGAAAAGCCCGCTTTTCGAATGATACATGCGTCGGTGTACAAAGTCAATTGTGCTGGGTGTAAGATAGGGCCCTCAGACTGAAAATGAGCAAACAGAAAGGGAGCACAATGAACAAAAAAAGACTCTAACATGTGTGAAGAGTATTTGCTGAGTTTTGTTTCATTTTTGTAACGTACTCCAGAATAAATGTTCCTGAAAAGATCGAGATGGCAGAGGCACACCCTGTTTAGTTTGTTTTCTTTATTTTACAAAAGCACAATGTTTTGATTTTCAGTAGACACATGTATAAATAGACCATTTACACTTTTGAATGAAGTATTGCTTTTAGCTGTATGACCATAAATGGAGTAGTTTAAGTCGATTTCACTGCTATGTAAAAAAATAGAGATGGAGATGTTTCCATAGTTCTTATGGATTTAGTCTGTCTCAGTTTTTTCAGTCAGATGTAAGTCCGTGATGGGGATATTAGATATCTGTTGGGACTACACAAACATATTACCAGATTATTAAAATGAATGGTAAAAAGGAATGTTTGGAAATGTAAACCAATATTTCCTACTGGCACACTAAAGCAAAATGATTTACATTTTGCTCCTCAATGAAAATGCCACACAGTAAATACTGTCATGGATACTTCCAGTATAGACAATTTCATTAATTTCGTATTTTATTACTGACTCAAGAACACATAACGCACATGCAGTTAAATGCATTTGAAGAATTTAAAGTATTGCTTAAATACTCTTTAAATCCATTTCCTAGGTGATTATGCACAACTCGTTCTTAAAATTGACTTTTTGGAGAATGGAATCTACAAGATTCCCATTATAATCACAGACTCTGGTAAGATGCCGTTGTCCAACACTTCGTATCTGCGAGTGAAGGTCTGTCAGTGTGATCCTAATGGAGACTGCACAGACCAGGAGCTCGTCATGACCGCTGGGCTCAGCACAGGACTGATGATCACCCTCCTGCTCTGCATCATCACCCTCCTCAGTGAGTCACAATGATCATTTGCAGGATAAATGTGCATGACTGTCTTAAATATAATGTCACAAAGCAAAATACCTTTCTTGAGCTTCACCCTCTCAGTAGTCTTTGAGTAAAGATGTCGATGCTGAAAAGGAAAATAAATGTTGTGTTCAATTTGCAGTAATAATAACTTTCTCTCTGTGTAGTCCTTGTGTTGTTGTTCGTTGTGTGGATGAAAAGAAGAGGTGAAGAACGACTGGGCAAGCAGCTGCTGATTGACCCAGAGGAGGACATCAGAGATAACATCCTGAAATATGACGAAGAGGGAGGAGGCGAGGAAGACCAGGTACCAGTTTCAAGCAATCCGAGATCGAATCTCAATGTAGCCAAGCTGTTGGCCGACTTCGTTTATGTTTTACCGTTCTTGATGCTTAAATAGGTAACTGTTTATTAGCAAGTTTATTAAAGGGACACTCCACCCAAAAATGAAAATTCTGTCATCATTTACTCACCCTCAAGTTGTTGCAAACCTGTATTAGTTTCTTTCTTCTGCTGAACACAGTAAATGATGACAGAATTTTTATTTTTGGGTGGAGTATCCCTTTAACTAATAATAATAATAATACCTTTTATTTAAAAGGTGCCTTTCAAGGCACTCAAGGACACCGTACAATATAAAAGAGGGCAATAAATACAAAACATACAAAGCACTACAACTACACATCAAACAATCATATCAATAAAAGATAATCTAAACAAATACGTTTTTATCTGAGCTTTAAAATGGGAAATTGAATCCATTTGGCGAAAGTGCAATGGTAAAGCATTCCACAGCAAATATCTTTGCGAATTTTTGTATATATTTTTTCTATATATAAGGCACTTAAATGCGAATTTCTAAAGACTTATGGGAACAGACTGTATTACTTAGTTTGTTTCTAAGCAGTGATTAAATTGTGATTTATTATGTGTGCTCTCCCTAGGGGGGTCTGGGGATATGCTCCCCCTGGAATTTTTTTTGAAAAATAAACCATTAAATGGCACTTTCTGGAGAGTTTTGTGCAAAGAAATTGAGAAAATGAGTCTTACATGATATGTGAAAAACTGCAAGGTTAAGAGCATATACTTTGCATTGTTGTAGTATCAACAGGTATTAGGACATTTAGCATTTACATTACTGTTAATCAGTCATGTACTGATTAACTAAAAATTAAAAACTCAAATAAATGGTTGATTTAATTTCCATTAACCACCTAGCTTACCCCCCAAGGATAGATTGAAAAATAAAATCAATCTATCCTTGTGGAAAGTTTCCTTGGTAGCTAAAAGTAGGTCTAGCAAGTCTTATATTTCTGTAATTCACACAGATCAAACACAAATATGCTGCCTGAATAGATTGCTAGTTTATTTTGAGTAGCCAGCTAGCAGTTCTCTTGGCAGTTTGCTGATAATCCGGTGTCTGAAGTAAAATGCTCCGAAACATCTCCTGAGAAAAATCACATGGCCAACCTAGTCTTGGTTATTTAATTTAGATTTAGTCTTATTTTCCTTACCTTGTCATTCAAGGCCAGGGCACTTATTGTACATTATTGGAACTTTTGCACGCTTCCACATCCCGCGCAACTAGGATCTCCCAGGAACACTCATTATATATTGCTGCGTACATTTATCCGTGTCACCTAGATGCGCATGCACGAGCGGTGCGCGATCATGGTCGACATGGTTGACAAAAGATACAGTACACAGAGTTCTCACAGGAGCCACATTGTCAAGTATTTGAGACAAACTGTTATTATAAAAATTTACCAAGTCAGATGTAGGATAATTAAAGCAGCATCTGTGTACAGAGTAATCAATCATTCCATCCAGAACATCAAGGTCAATATTCTTAATATTACGAAATGAAACCGAGCGTTGTGGCTTAACTTTAGACAATGGAAGAGAGATATTTAAAAAAACTGGGCTTATGATCTGAGATAGAAGATTCAGTATAAGTAAAGTTAAAAGGCTTGACACCTGAACAACATACAAGATCTAAAATATGTCCCTTGCTATGTGTTGGGAAATTAACATACTGCACAAAGTCAGCACAATCCAGAATTGATTTAAAATCATTATATTGAGTATTAGTAGTGTTGTCAAAATGAATGTTAAAATCTCCCATCAACACGATGTTCGGAGACAGGGTACACAGATGTGTTAAGATGGTAGAAAATTCTGTAAAAAATAAGTTCATAGTGGATGCCTTTGGTGGTCTATAAATTGTGACAACAATAGTGGGAGTTGTACGGCCAAAATTTCAAATGATGATGGCTCTGATATAGAAATCGGACAAACTTTATAGCAGTCATGATGAATAAGTGCAAGACCACCCCCTTTACCAGAGCAGCGAGGCTTGCATATATAGGAATATCCAACAGGTGTTGCTTGATTTAGGTGAAAAAAGTCATTAGGCTTCTGCCAAGTCTCAGTTAAGGACATAAAATCAGTGTTTTGGTCTTTAATAAGTTCGTGAATAACAGATGCCTTGTTGTTGAGTGACCGAACGTTAAAAAGAGTAAAGCAGAGTGGGGAAGGCTTGAAATCTGACCTGGGCACCAGAGCGAGCACTTCATAATCGACAGACCTCCCAGCATTTTTAGGCAGCCTTGGATTTAAAGACCAAAAAGAACGAATTTGTCCACCACGTTCAGGATTGGGAGAGTTGATTCTGATATTCCGATGAGACCCGCGATGAGAGTATTTTGGTCGGCGTAGTAGATCCGGATGATTATGCAGCAACGGAGGAGTTGTAATTACAGATCTGAGTTTGTACAGATCTGCCACCGAGTACACCATTCGAGGAGCAGCGCTAAACACCACGGAGGAGAAAATAATCCACATCAGCAGTTTGAAGAACCACATGATGAAATCTTGTTGAGTTATGACAGAGATGAAGGCTGAGCTGCAAACGCCAATCCTCCACCACAAAGTCAGAAATAGATATCAAACTTCAATCAGATTTCCGAGGTCCAAGGGTGCAGTAATGGAGCAAAGGCTGGATACATTTTCCTGACTTAAAACATTCAGATATAAAACAAAAACAACAAAATAACCGGTGAGTAGCGGCAGCCAAAACGCGCCAGCGTTCACTCAACCGGATGTCAAAATGCCGTAATTTAACTGTTGTTGATGACGTCATTGGATGTCATTTAACTGTTTTAAGTGTTTAGCGTCAAGCGTTTTGTTTAATTATCAATGGCACATTACAACATAAATGTGCTACATTCCAGTAGGGACGCTGCACAGAACGACAAAACTGATGAGGGAAGATTAGCTGATCGCGTCAGAAAATGAAAATGATGAAGCTCGTCTTTAATCTGCTAAATTATTGTTTTGTCAATCATTCACGAAATTGAGATGACACTGATACCTGGCCATAGCAGCGGAAGAAATTCTTCAAAACAAATCCATACATTGAAAAATCTGAAAAATACTGATTTTGTTGACTTGGCTGCACAAAATAACAGACTAACTAAATAATATTGCTTTCAATATAAAAACAAATGAAAATTAAACCCCATCGCACAGTTCAAGGTTTAAATAAAGTGTCGGGACAGTTTATTGATTTAAATGAAATTAAATCAATAATCGATTAGTTAAGAGTTTATTTCCTTTTGCGAATTTAAAATAAGAAACACAGAATCTTATTCTTGCGACATTTTAAATTTGTATTGCCAAAGAAATTGCAGCTAAATTAAACGATTAAAACAGCACAAAACGAAAATAGTCCAAAGCGAGATGAATTAATTACATGCGATTTTCTTTGCCTCTCTCTCGCGCTGGGTCTCTTTTTAGCAAGTTTATTTTGTCTCCCTCCCTCCAAAAAAAACCTGTAGCAAATTATTTAGCCTTTGTTGCTTCAAAGACACAACATACGCCTTGTTGAATTCACCTATAAAACAATAAAACGAGGTTGATCTTGAATTAAAGATATCTGTATCTGCGCATCACTCGCATTCGTTTCTTGGCATGAGCGCGTTTCGTCAACAGTTCATGTAAAGCCAGATAGTTGACAATCACACACACTGCTCAAACACTCTAAAACTCTTCGAAAGTTGAAACAACTGGATTGAACACTTCAAATGAAATTTGGTGTGAAACAACTTTAAATACAATATTTATAATTTAATAAGATATAGGGCTTACATTTAGACACTTCGAGAGATTTATCCTTAAAATGATTTTGCCTTTGCCTGCTCATCAGGGGTGCGTTTCCCGAAAGCATCGTTAGCCAATTATGGTCGCAAGTTCCATCGTTATCAGCATAGTTCAACAAGGCGGTGTTTCCCGAAACCCGACAGATCTCGAGCTGTGGTTAGAAGAAGAGTTTCTACTGTTCATGACATAGTAACTTAGACGTGGACTAATAAATCCGTATCTTGAGCAAAATATGCAAGCTGACATTCAGTACAACCTGTGTCTTTTATTTAGAATACATACAAATGTCAGTTACATCTTTGAGTTTGTCAAGATATTTAAAGCACCGTTTTTGAAGACTGCGCATGTGTGACCGTGCTCTACTATGTAAGAATGTATTGAATCTGGAAATAAAGCGAAATAACTGAGAAAAATTAGAAATAGTCCTCAGATGCCATGTCTGCAATTATAGCAAAACATCTCGCATTAATTCGATCTCAAACAGTTTCATTAAAATAAGTTATTACTCCTCCATGTGCGTGACGTTATAAACCAATGTGGTTGAACGACCACTTTGTGACAATATGGTTTTGGGAAACAGTCGTGACTAGCTAGTTGATTTCCTCAACGCTGCATCGTACTGTGATAGTGAAGCAGCGAGTTACGCCGTTGTACGGGAAACGCACTCCTGGCTGGATCCGACATCTCCATATGACAGAGGAACATTAACACTATTGTCCTGCACGCACGATAAAGCCACTGTCCCTCCAAACCCCCACAGGCTCTCTGAGTCTGAGTTAAAACAAAGAGAAGTCGCAACTCGCTATTCTATAGGCCTACATTAGCATTAAGCTGTTAAACTGTTGATAATGAAGGAATTGCATAATTTAAGCTACATGTAGTGATATTTCTGTCATGAAACTTTATTGCTAAATATTTCATTTCAATAATTCATTCAATTTCAATATTATATTTTATTATTCAAATAAATCTCGAACCACAGTGCTTTGTGGTGCTGCTGTTAAACTAAATAACATTTACACAATAATTATCAACTTAAATGAAACAATATCGCAACAATTCGACAAATACATTATTTGATCTGTTTTGATCTAGCCTACATTTATTTAGTGCGAGATCTTCCCCCTTGCCTTGTCCATTCCTCATTGGGAAGCGCTCACATCATAGCTAAACATGTTTGAGTAGATCCCCTGTACCTCTCGGTTTCAGATGGATTACATAATCAGATAACATTTATTAAATATTAAGACATTTAAAGGCTGTAGACATAGCCGATTTCTTATCGTGACTGAGCTGAGACGAGTGGCTTTCAGTGCATTTTTGTGACGTGCAGTTCCCAGAGACAGAGACAACAGAAACTTTTGTCGTTAGCCTAATATGAATAAAAGTTTACAGTTTTGAACAATGTAGGCTACTCTACTCTTATCTGTGTGACCAAAAAATCATGATTACCGATGAGCAACACCTGTGAGACGCACCGGTCTGGTATCTCTCACGGAGGAGCGGGAATTTTCTTAGCAATGTTAAAACGCACATCAACTGATCACTTGTTTAGCGTTCATGTAAACACTACATTCAGATTCACCAATCAGAATGAATTCAGTTAGATTGAAACAAACGGTGTGCATGTAAACAATGAATGGCGACTGCAGAAAGCAAAAGCTGAATCCCGGACATCGACGGCCGGACATGTCCGGGAAAAAGAGGATGGTAACCCCTACTACTCAGCTTTCTCCACAGAACAAGAGCCTGCTAGCTTAGCTTCCAAAAAAAGAAGGCTGACATTATGTGTACATTCTGTGTGTACGCTTTGTGACATTTTGAAAAGCCGTGCATGCATTAAGACCACTGGAACTATGAACGTACTGTAACTGAAACGCTGGTTTTGGTTTTATTGTTTGTCGTTAGGGTTAGGGTTAGGATATCTGTTGGATTTCTTTATTTTATATATTCTATGTGGTCTATTGGTGAAATAGCCTATAGCATTGATTACTGTGGAGGGAGGGGTGAGGGATTCAAATAATTCAGCAGAAGCAGGGATGTTTAGAACGGAAGGAAATAATAAATTATTATATTATTATATTTTTTTTTTATAGAACTGCTTTTGAAATTACGATTGGTATTATTATACAGATGTAAAATCATTCTGTTGAATGCTATTTGTTCCAGTGTAAAATGGAAATGCATGGTAATTTTATTTTGTAAATATAAGCAAAAAACTATATTGTCATGGTTTGAGTTTTGTTTCTCGTCTGTCATGTGATCCCCTGTTCTAGTCATGTGATCTTGCCTTGTGTTCCCCTGTCTGTTGTGTCATGTTGTCATTGGTTGATTGTTTAAAGGGGTCATATAATGGTACATGCACTTTTTTGTACTGTTGATTGTACTGAAATGTGTGTTGGCAGTGCCTGTACACAACCATCATATAATGATAGAAATCCAGTGTTTTTTTTTTTAATCATCTTATATATTTTCCCCTGTCTCAAATCGAGCCGTTTGACCGTGTGACGTCAGTAAATCGGACGCCCCTCCCACGATTGTTGATTGACAGCAGCGTTTCAACACAGACCCGCCCTGAGCGAGCTGTCATCATAGTCCACCATTGTTGATACGCTGGAGCAGAATGGCGTCTAAGCGATTGTGGTGTTCTGTTCTTGGGTGTAATAACAAACACAGTCATTTTGATGTTCCTAAATCCGAACCGCTGAAGACGCAGTGGCTGAGTTTTGTTTTCGAAGGGAATATTCCCCATGAGCAACGTCAATGCGTTCATGTTTGCGCGAATCATTTCACACCAGACTGCTTTATAAAGGAGGGTCAGTATAAAGCTGGTTTTGCTAATAAGCTGCTCCTGAAAAAAGAATCGGTATAACTATTCGTGTTCCTGCTGCACCTCCAGAAGAAGTGAATGTAAAGTTGTATTAACCTTATATTAATCTTTGCAAATCGCTTGCACGCTTCACGATGAATGCGTCTAAGGATTACATTCAGGGTACATTATGGCATGTTTTCTATACGACATTCTCAATATAATTCATAATCCCACATTTAAAATGAACAATGCTGTTATGGCAAAATTCAATACCAGTCAACATCACCAGTAAGAGTCATTCAGAGTCAAATTCAATAAAAATAAGTATTTTATTCCTGCAGGAATAGGTTCAGTCCCAAACACACAAAGTTCAATCTGTGCGAGGAGTGACACACCCTCGGAGAGCAGACGGGGGGTTTTATACCATTTTCAAGGACCTTTCCTTCTAAGTTTACAGATATGATATGGCTGTTGTGTCTTTTAAGGGCACAACGGCGCCTCTCAGGCCACAGCCTAATACAGAAATACACTGGCCAAAAAGCTGACCAGTGCCTAAGGTCAAAGGTCTCCTCCCATCTGCTCCTGAGCGTCACGCCATGCACGTACACCGTTTTAGTTTATGTCATCAAAATCATCAGGAGCCACATGGTTCAACATCCCTTTAGTCACATTAACTACTGATCACTGTAAGATAAAAATTTCCCTCTACAAATGCGTTATGGTTATTGTGTTATTAAAAACTAGGTACGTATACATCAGTAAACACATAACGTTAGCGTTCGTACATCTCACTAAGTTACTCTACCCTGCCAGTACACAAAGATAGATCAAAGTGACATTATGTTAACCAACCATTAAGAAACTTCCTGTTCGAGCCTTAATTGTCGAACTTCTTTGGAACTCCGGTTCAAACTGATACGGTTGCATAGATGTGTCCTCAGAGACTCCCGCTGCCATTCTTTCTCCAAATTATACCCTTAACTGTTGTCACAGCAACACTCCATGCGTGTTGTGTCAAAACGCACGCAGAACAGAGGTGCGGAGTCAGCGAAGCTCATTATCATTTAAAGGCATATGCACTGAAACGGCGTGCTGAAAACAGCTGTTTTTGACCAGGTGTTTTCTTACAATACTAATGAGAATTTTTTATTGAAGTATATTACAGACTTTTCATTTAGACCCTGAAGAATCAAATTAACTTGTATGAAAATGGCATTATATGACCCCTTTAAATGTTCACAGGTGTCCCTTGTCTCGTCGTTAGTCCAGTATGTATTTAAGACCTGTGTCTAGTTCAGTCTTTGTGAGTTTATGATGTTGTTATGTTGCATGTCGATTGTTCTGTTCACTAATTCTGTTCCAGAGTCTTATGCTGCGTCCCAATTCGCCAACTAACTGCGCCCTAAAAGTATGTACTCTTTTTGCGAAGAAAAAGTACATACTTTTGAGTATGTAGCAAAAGAGTAGGCAAGCTTTGGGACATACTACTTCGTCATCTTTAACGGACAGCTCTGTCGCGTGCATCCTATCACTGTAAACTGACCTGCCAATCATCTCGTCACAGTTAAATCCTCCATTTAATCTAATTTAATTTCTTACCATTTCAGAGAGAAATATTGTCGCACGTTCACCTGCCAGTCGTGGGTCTTTCATGCGAATGTGTTTGCAATTTGAATGTAATGATGCAATTAAAAGTTAATGGCTAAACATATCTTTACAAAAGTTCACAATGCTTCTGCAGATGCAATATAATGTAGCCAACATTGAATAAATACATTTTCGTCAGGTTAGATACTGATAATTAATCACTTAAACCCCTTTATCTAAACCACTCTACATAACCGTCGGACTCGTGCGTCCTCCATGTCTGTAGTTTTTAACACCTTTTCACTTGTGTTTGTAGTTCTACCAGAAAGACTCGGGAGATAAATTGAAAGGCTGTATACATTTATTGACAGCTCAGCAAGCATAAATTTATGAGTTCTTTGGCGTAGGCCCCGTCCTTAGCGAGCAAAGCGAGGTTAGCCGAATCTGCATGTCCCGCCTGAGATGAAGGCGGGGGCGCAGCCGACCCCCTGGAGGTAAGGAAGGGACCATCCTGGTGGTGGTGATGGGGAGGATGGAGGGGAATGGCAGCGTCAGCATCTGCGGACTCAGACAAGTGTAAGTACTGTTGTGGCAAAAATTCTCAAACAAACATCACTGCGTAAGAGACACTCAGAGTCAAATTATATAAAATAGAAGTATTTATTCTTGCAAGAATAGGAGCAGTCTAATACACAGTTGTTACCCTGTGCAGAAGAGTGACACACCCCCAGACAGACTGAACTAGCTTTTATCTTAGTTTCAAGGCCTTCTTCCCCCCAGAGCCTTCCTCCCAGTAGTTTTCCATAGACGTCACTAGTTGGCCCACTAAGCTCCCCTGCACCAAATGGCCTTCTGACATCTAGGTCAGAGGTCCTTGTTCGTCTGTTCTCTGGAGTGTCTCCCTCTTCTGCCTCCCCAGGTACATAAACAGAATCCTCTCACTACAAGTGAGAGACACACATGTGACATTCTTTGAATCATCTATATTTAACTAAAGATCAATGAATATCATTAAAATTGCCACTACAACTCCTCACTTTTTATCATTCTGATTACCCATAATCACAATAATAAACAATAAGACAAATTTTAAGTCATATCATCACACTTATACTTTTCATCTCTGATTTTTTGCATAAATGATCACTCTCCTTGAACCTGTGAAGAAAAGTTTAGAATGAAGAAGCATAAGGCTGTTTTTGTGGGGGAAAGGCCCCGTAATATTTTAGCAAGCAAGTAAACATTTCACTGCGTCGGGCTAAGCGAGAAATCACTGTTCCTGCGCTCCTGTAAACAGACCCTCAGTCACGACAGTAAGGAAAAGGTAGTTATAACATAGCAAGGAAACAACCAGATAAAAGTAAAATAAAAAATCCCTCAGTTTCAAACCCTATCTTTGTACGCCATCTCGTAACACGGATGACTGCTGCTTTTAACCCTCTTTAAATCTTTGCCCTTAATCTTTCTCAGAAAATAAACAAAATAGAAGAAAAACAAACAGAACATACATTTAACACATATCTCACTGTAGCTCCCGCTACCTGTGTCGTCACATAATTTTGTTCATCCTTGGGATAGACTGTCATTTTCACCAATTGAACAGACAGCATGTTTCACCTGTCACTGTAATCATATTCACCCATGAATAACACAATTATTAGAATAACAATCCTAACTCCTATCATTAAGCCTTTTCCATTAATCTACGCCCATCTCCATATTTCACCTCGGTTTTCCTAACCATATTGTTCACTTCTAATTCAATTTAGTAAGCTCTATTTAATGCCATATTTAACAAAATCTAACCAGAGAAGTCTTATAATTTTATCCATTCTTCTAACCAATGCAGTTGTTCAATATTAACTCTAATATTTCCATTACGGACACAATCAATATATTTTCTACATTTACAATCAAATCAATACTTTTAATTCAAACATGCTGTGGTTCTACTTAATAAGCCTCAACAATTATCCCTATAATTTACATTAATTAATAGATCTTCTCTTCCCAAAAACATTTTCCTTAAATATTTCCTAATGAATAAGTAACCAATCAAATCTTTTTTGATCTACTGTATATCAATACTAAGCCCTATTTTGATTTAATCAAATCAAATCCTCAAAATAATCACAAAACCCCATTCTTAAACCATTAGCTGGTTCACATCCTCCTCCAGGCATGTTGATAATCTCGTTCGCCCCATGGACTATGGGATGGTTGTGGCCTGTTGGTGTTGTCTAAGGTGAGAGGCTTGGACCCAGGTGTCTGATCCTCCAACCATTTTCTGATCCTTATAATGTTTTCCCTTAAATCACGACCGCACCCCCACTGGAGTGAACTGTCACCTGTGAATGGAGACCTTAAGTATTTTGTTAGTGACCGCTTGTCTAGCCGCTCGTCCCCTTTGGTGTGACCTGTGGAATCAACCTGAAACATTATCACCGGATAATTTCTCGCTCACTTAATAGCACTCGGGGTCCTTTTCCCCTGAAAAACAATATTTATACATTTGGAACAGAATCAGTTCTGTTTTCTGCAACCCATCCTGACATTCTGTAAAAGGAAAATTTAAGTTTGCGCTGCGCAGGTGTGGCACCTTTCTGCTACAATAATAACCCAGGCCAGGATAGTTAGTCAAATTCATCCGTAACCATTATTTTATAGGGGACATTCTCCCCTGTATCCAAAAGTATGCATGCTCTGTAAAGAAAAACAAATGTCGAGGTTATTTTCAGATAGTAAAATACGTAGTTTCTTTTGTCTGCTGTGCTGCCATGGCCTTCGCTGCTGCATCTGCCCTGGCGTTCCTGTTGAAACAGTCCTGCAAATACATGTACAGACAGCAAATTTTGTTTGGGACCCAAGTAAACCATATTTGGCAATTGTTATACCATCTCCCTCTTGATGCACGACACAACTCGAGCATCAATTTAACATAACATTTAACATAGTGTTTTTTATAAAGTTTGCCATCAACACTAACCCAAACGTTGTCCTTCAGACAAATTTCTCTGCCTCTGAAACAAAAATATTACATTCTTCACTTAAAGCCCAATCTCATCTTCTTATCGAAGTATTTGAAGGGCAACGTCCCTGAGTCTCACAGCGAATCTTGCTTTTCAGGCCTGTTGTTTGGTCTCTCAAGTCAGTCATCTACAAACATTTCTAAAGTCATCAATTTTCAGGTCAGGTCGTGCTGTACAGACTTGGTCAATGTCAGTCAATCATTTCTCCCCCTTTGTTCACAATTATCATAAATGTTAAGGGCTCTCTTGATACTTCGAAATTGACTTAGCCAATATGTCATTTTGTTGTTGCCATCAAATCTACAACATTTTCATTTATCTCAGCCCATGCCAGATGGTGATCTACAACTACACAATTCCAATTTACACAAATACTTAAACTGATCCAGAACATAATTCAAATCGACATCCTGCATGACAAAAGTATTACTACCAGACAGAGCTTGATGTCCAATCAACTTAAAGCTCGTCCCATGTTCTGTATTGTCTTTTCAACCGTTCCACTAATTTCAATACTGTTCTAATATTAGTACCCCAAACTAATACATACAACATAAAGTGCTGTTACCATCACACACACACTCATACTAGACACACATATGTTAACTGCTCATTCTCAATGTTTGCCCTTTCCTTATATCATCGTTAAAAGGATTTAAATCTTAAATAAGATTTTAAACTTCACATATTTTCTGTAGCCTTTCCCTAATTTTACATGGTCTCTTAACCACTTTCAAAGCATGTCTTGTTCATTATTCATTTAATTTTTTAGACAAGTCAGCTGGGTTGGTTTGTTTCATTATCATTATTTTTCTTCAGCTTGCTCTAGCAGGCCGATAACAGAAAGACAGACACAGTTACCATTCCTTCCTCCGCTCAAGCAGTCTCTCTCACTATAAATACATTTCTTATACAAAATGTAATATTAAATTCATTACAATAACCTTTGACCATCCACCTTTGTTATCCAGACTTAAATCTACAAAAGCTGTCTTCATCTTTAGTCACCACCATGTCTAACGACCTTCAGGAGTTAAAACCCATGTTATAAACTTCTATACATTTTCCTTGCCCATAAGGCAACCGACATCAAAAAGTTTTATTACTGTCTCCACAACAATTAATAATGGCAATCCCCCTTACGGTCTCAGCTGGCTCTTGAAAGCCCATTGCCATTAGCTCCTTGTCTATAATTTTCTTCTCCTCAGGGTGTTGTCCCCCTGGTATAGTTGCAGACACTTGTCACAATGAAAAACAAGCCATACAACTAATGCGGTTTCTTCTGGTGAGTGGTATAGAGGAGCTTTGCATTATGGGGAGACATGCCGTAACTCGTCACCGCGTCATCTCCCCTTAACGGCATAAGGACGCTGCTGGCCTCACAGCTCCTGCTCAACTCTCATACCTGTCTCACATAACACACCTCCATTCAGGAGATGCCCAGTGACTTTACGTGAGCCCTCTGGCTTGGGTTGCCCCCTGTCTGGCCAAAGAAGGTCTTACCCGTCATAGAGGTGGTCACTCGTGCCCACTGGTGACCGCTTTTTTCCCATCACACAATCGGTTTTCTTCAACAGAACTCAGCTGCTTTCTGGAGCTTAGGAAAGGCACGTTCAAGAGTCACCAGAGCCATTCCCATTGCCTAATAGTGTTCACACAGGGAGACAGGTCAATAACAACAGTATTTAATCACTTAAATCCATTAACCATCTTAAAAGCAGAACCCTAGCTGCTTAGACTATACTCAGCGAATTTGGATCATCCGTACGTTCAGTGAACTTTACCTGTAGACGGAGCCATCGGTCCTGAATGGTGGAGACTAAATGAGACAAAGAAGTTACTGGTCCTAAAATAAAATAAAATGTCTTCAAGTTCTGCATTATTATTTTAAAGACTTCTTTAAAGTCATTCAGTTTTACATTTACTAATACAAATTGCCCTTTATGGCAATTGTTTCTTTAAACATCTCTGTGTCTATGATTCTTCAACTGAAACTGTGCTTTACTACAAATAGCTTATCACAGATAACAGCTTTGAGCTGACATTGAATGAGAGAGACTCTGAGACATTCAGGACTGGCACACTGCACTCTCATAAACTTCTAACATCAAACTTTTACCTACCATCCTATAGCTCTATCCCAGCTTAAGGCATATTTGCCAGAAATTACATGTGTTTCCAAATAAACATAATTTTTATAGTTGTCTTTATTTAGACATTACAGTACACATCAGATCCAGATAAGCAAACTGTTTCATTACAGCCAATAATAAACTTATCTTTTGAAAGCAAAACATCAGCTTCTAGTTCTTTCATGGCCAACTTTTCAAGCTGTTTGTTTAATCAGCATTCAGCAACTGTTAATCCAGTATTGCTTCTGCTTACTTGATCTTAAATAATTATTCGTTTCACATTTCATCTCAATTTTAGTTTGTCAAGTTCTCAATTACGTTAACTTTGACAAGGCTAGCACTCTCTGCTTGATACATCTTTTGCAATTATTATAAATCATTCGTGAGATTAGTCTCTCTCCTTAATCTAAACCCTTTCTAAAATGTTTAATTAAAACACAATCATCCTGTTAGTTACTTTGATATATTTTGCAACTCACATTTGTTGGAGTCATTAATTTTACATCAACCTGTATTCATCAATTCACTATTATAGATCTTTTCTTTCTTATAGGATTCACTTTAAGACTTCAATCCTTTGACCTTGTTTTTATCTCTTATTTCTCAGACGAAAAATGTTACTGTCGTCATTTAAACACTGATCTACTTTCAAACCCCACATTATTATCAGAAATGTGTCACTATCACATTTTCAAAACCCCTTCACTCTCTGTCATCTGGTGGGTTCATGTGTCAGCCTCAATTACAGCATCAGACACCTTGCAGTTTGATCACTGTGAGCTTGCAAACGGCTCCAACTTACTGCACACCCTTGAAGCAGTGTGTGTCCCATTTCAGGAATGTAAACAGAGCCACTGATAAGCAGTTCTCTGTATTCTTTTACAGTCCACCAGTCGCGGATTTAATCACAATAGCCAAATCATAATCTTCATCATTTTATTGGCGGAACATAATTTCATGAGCAGCACAGAAAATGCTCAAAATATTCGAATTTGTTTTCTGTCTTTACACATTTCTCCCAGCTTATCTTTTACAAAACATCATCTGCAAATCTCTTCAAAGTGAGATCTTCTGAGCAGAGCTGTTTACAGCATTTGCTCTCTTCTGTCTCACTATTTATTTATTTATTTTCCCGGACTGTTCCGTTACTCTTCATAAAGTGTAACAATTTGTACATCATTATTTTCATTACAACTGGTTTGAAGCCTTTCCCTTCCATCACATGGTTAGTCTGCAGATTCAACTTAATATTATCATTATTGTCTCAGTCTTATCTCTACTGTTTCTCCAAAACAGATTATATTACTCAGTCCGTAAATTACACAGACAACCATTATAGCTACTTGCTTCAATACCCTTATTTTCTTAACATTAATAAAATAAAGCAGATATATCATCATTTCATCCTTATTTTATCAAAATCTAGAATTGTTCTTAAAACATTCTTCATATCATGTTAATCCCTGTCAATCATACAATGCCTTATTTTATTCTAAAACTGACTTTTCATTTCACCATTTAAACAGTTAATTTGACTTCCATAAATTCTGTCAGACCATGTCTATTTTCATCACATATAGTTTTCTACTATATTTCTCCTTTCTTTTCCCTACATGCCAGTTCCCTCATTATCCTCTCCTTTCTTTTCTCAAACATGCCAGTTCCTTCATTATCTAACCAGTCCATGATTGTTTGAACAATCCCCACACACGCATATCTCACACACCAACCTTTTTGTTTTTTTTTCACTTCCCTCTTCCACCAAGTCTCACTTACAGTTCCCTCTATTTCACACAGACAGCCTTATTGCTTCTTGCTACTTCAATCCTTGTCATATAAATTTAAGTTCTATAGACATCTAATGTCATGCATCCATTTACTGGATGAAGTAAAAAAAACATTATTTCTCCTGGCAGTTCGACATTTTATCTTCAAGCCAACAATCCATTATCTGTTCACATTTTTTTTACACACATGTTGAACGCAGACACAACTTTTGTTTCTCACTGCTCTGTTCAACTGATTCCCGCACCATCTTTAATGTTGTGGCGCTCAATACCTCATTTGACAAAACACCGGTGTACCAAATTTCGCAAGCTTGCTTTTGAGACATCCCCATACCGGCTGTTTTCTGTTCTCTGTGGATTTTCTCTTCAACGCGCGTTTTCTTTAATCTGTTAGGCGTCCCTAACAAATCCGATCTTTTCTTTTAACCCAAATCGGTCGGGTTGCACTTGTTAGTGCCCTCCTAATTAAGAAAATCTTTTCTGGCTCCCCCTAATTAGCCTCAGCACCTAAAAAACAATTTGCTCCGTGGTGGAACAACTGATCTTCAGGTTACCTATCTGTTTGAAACCTCTTGATCCGTTACAGATCTCAGTTAATCTCAGATAATTTTCGTATCTGTTTGAAACCTCTTGATCCGCTACAGATCTCAGTTAATCTCAGATAATTTTCTCTCGTATCTGTTTGAAACCTCTTGATCTATATATAGATCTCAATTAATCTCAGATTACGTACCACAGAAACAGCCCTCAGCCAATATGGTTCAATTTCACTCTTCCCCCAATTAAACCGAATTTAAATGACCCTTACCAGAGACGTTGTTTCATGCCACTTGCGGGTTCTTTAGATTCCAGTGGTCGATTCTCCCGGCCCTGACATCGGTCGGCCCCTCTCTCTCAAGTTTACGAGGTAGAGCTGGAACTTACTTAGTCCAGGTGGCCAAACACCGTCCGATCTCAGGTCCAGGAGGCATGTCCAAGGAATCCCACTTCTGACCCCAAAACTGTTGTGGCAAAAATTCTCAAACAAACATCACTGCGTAAGAGACACTCAGAGTCAAATTATATAAAATAGAAGTATTTATTCTTGCAAGAATAGGAGCAGTCTAATACACAGTTGTTACCCTGTGCAGAAGAGTGACACACCCCCAGACAGACTGAACTAGCTTTTATCTTAGTTTCAAGGCCTTCTTCCCCCCAGAGCCTTCCTCCCAGTAGTTTTTCATAGACGTCACTAGTTGGCCCACTAAGCTCCCCTGCACCAAATGGCCTTCTGACATCTAGGTCAGAGGTCCTTGTTCGTCTGTTCTCTGGAGTGTCTCCCTCTTCTGCCTCCCCAGGTACATAAACAGAATCCTCTCACTACAAGTGAGAGACACACATGTGACATTCTTTGAATCATCTATATTTAACTAAAGATCAATGAATATCATTAAAATTGCCACTACAGTACCAATCTTTTATACTGTGGCTGTTAACACCTGATTGGATAGGGATGAAGTAATACATGACGCGCTGATTGAGTCTTCCTGACAGAACTTAAGCTAAAGCTTCCATTTCTAACCGAATCCTTGTTCAACGCGCGATGGGTTGTGGGCAATAACAGCCGTTAGAGTGTGCAACGATCTGCACTTCGGATTCTGACCGGATATAGTAGACCATCCAGGTCTCTTTGGAACACTCATTTCAACATACTACGATTTGGGACGTACTAATTCTATTTTCGAATACTATTTAGGACGGATAGTATGCGAATTGGGACGCAGCATTAGTCTGAGTTTGTCAAAGTTCTAGTCTTTATTTAAAGGGACTATGTGTAACTTTTTAGCAGAGGTGGGTAGAGTATCCAAAAACTGTACTCAAGTAAAAGTACAAGTACTTATAGAAATATTTACTCAAACTAAAAGTAAAAGTAATAATCTTAAAAGTTACTTGAGTAAGAGTAAAAAAGTATCCAATGAAAAAACTACTCAAGTAGTTAGTTACTAGTTACTTTGGATCACATAGGCCTATACATATATAGGCCTATGTGATCCAAAGTAACTAGTAACTAATATATATATATATATTTAGATATTTTTTCATTTAAATGACTAAAATTATCATAATTAGATAAGCTATCTTTGCAACAAAAACAGAAGAGACAAACATTATTTCTGTATATCTGTATATTATATCTATAGCCCGAAAACCATTGCCTATCCTTTGGTTTGTATAATAGTATAATAACTTATACAACTACATTTGGATTATTAGACCATGTCGGAATAAAGTGACTCTATGGAGTTTTGCAGTCATATGTAAAGGGATGGGAACCATTGACACAGATTAGAAAGTGTTAAAACTCTGCATATGTGCTCGCAGTCATGTCATGTCCAACACAAACAACAATCAAATGCAAGGATCTTCTTCTGTCTGTTCTCCAAAATGTATTTAAATGTAGGCTATATTTATGAAAACATCTTAAACTGGTTAACTGTGTCTAATAAGGCAGGCAAAGGCATTCGTTTTCAAGTCAAGTTCGCACTCCACTGCGCAATACACACAATGTGTGTGTACACACATTCATAAACTGGACGATGATAGCTTATTTAATGTATAAAGTAATGTATATCTCCAAAAAAAAGGGTAATGTCATACTTTGTAGTAGTGCTATATGGCGTAATAACCTGTTTGGTTGTAAAATGTATTACCTGAATGAAATTTAATGTATCGTCGTGTGGAATAATTCATTCACAGACAGCTTACGAAGTAACATACGAAGATGTTCAACTAATAAAGATCTTCATCGCTGGCAAAAAATATGATGCATTTGCAGATTTACTTTCTAGATTGTACTGTAGACTGTGGACCGCCACTTCATACAACGCTCTTGATGTTCTTAAATCTTCCTTTTACGACTCCGAGACGATTCAGTGCGTGCAGGACACTGAACAGATCATTCAAACTGATTCGCGAACCGATTTAGACAGATCTGCCCAACTTGTTTGATGAAGTCTTTGAACAGAATCGGCTCAAAAGAGTGATTCATTTGTGAATTGAGCATCGCTCATGCCCAGAAAAAAGAGAGAGCGCGCGCTTAGAATAAACTACGCTTTTAACAACATATTGCATTCAAATAAAGTAACGAGAGGAACGTAACGAAGTAAAAGTACAGTTTTTTCATTAGAAATGTACTCGAGTTAAAGTAAAAGTACCCACAATTAAATCTACTCTTAAAAGTAAAACATTTCCAAAAAAATACTAGTAGTAAATGTACTTCGTTACTACCCACCTCTGCTTTTTAGGTAATTTATAATCTAAAACCAATATTTTTATTCATAAATATGTCCTCAGTGGTGTACAAATACCTCTGCCAATTATCTGACTTATCCTTGTAAACAAAGAATTTATTATCTTTATATACATGGGACGGGAGGTCCACGGAGGCTTCCATGTAATTTCGCCTTCTTGAAAATCTATAATAGCTGAGAGGGTCAAAAAGTACTGGGCCAACGCCTTTTCGTTCAGACCCAGGGTGACGTGACTGAATGCACCAGAAGGGGAGGAGCAGAGCAGTGAGAGGCGCTTGTCACTGCCCGGCAAGTTTAAAAGCTGCATTGCTTCTCTTCTCTGCCTTTGGAAACTTTCAATTCTATCAAGATCGTCTCTTGTAGCTGCCGGGCATCTTTGTCGTCGTGGTATTGACTCTCTCTCTCCTCCTCTTCCTCGTCGTACACCTCCTCGCCTAGACGACAGCTAGCGCCGGATTATTCTGTCAGCGTTAAAGACTTAATAATTTAACTCACTTTCATGTTTGAATGCCTTCTGTTTGTGATCCGATGTGGATTCTGATCACCGTATAAGGTAGAAATATTTATACGCTATGCAAAAGACTATATTGCGCGCTAACCATTAAGTTACCATGATAAACATAGTAAACGCTTGAAGATAACGTTATGCATTGAAAAAAAACATGGTGAACGTTTGAAGAAATCAGACCAATCATAAAGGCTATCACAATCATGTTTTTATTTTATCTGTCAGATAGCCTGAGTTGCTTCTCGTTTCTTTATACCTGACTATCAGCAACTTTTTTTTCTTTTTTTCGGGAGTTTCAACTTTTTCTCTGACTGAAAATATATGTTGCTTAGCCTACTGGGAGTCGAGAGAGTGCTAAAGCTCCTCAGGTCATATTATTGTTGCCATATATTTGTAGAAATTATCATTCTTTCTAAATGTGATATATGTCCTCTGCCTATCAAATAAACAGAAACAGACGTGACTGAAAAAGACCTGTCCTCTTTTTTTTGTGAAACCTAACGGTAATTTATTTCTGCGTGACTAATGTGCAATTTGACATACATTAAATCAATGTATCACTTTTTATTGTAGACCTGTGGTAAAACATCGATACTTGGGTTTTAAATATTCAAGTAGGGCCTAAACAACAAAAATGCCAGCAAACGGTCGCTTTTATTATATATCTTTTGCAATGCACGCTGTTTCCAGTGATTTCTTTCTGATTAGTTTTCTGATAAAACTTGAATTAGTTGGTGAAATAATGGGTTAGTGTGACGTTGTTGCAGAGAGGTGTGTTACGGGCTTAGCCAGGTGCTGCTGGCCCGATAGTGGAGACGCAGGTCAGGTGCCGCTGGCCCGATAGTGGACACGCGGGTCAGGTGCCGCTGGCCCGAGAGTGGAAACGCAGGTCAGGTGCCGCTGGCCCGATAGTGGAGACGCAGGTCAGGTGCCGCTGGCCCGAGAGTGGAAACGCAGGTCAGGTGCCGCTGGCCCGATAGTGGAGACGCAGGTCAGGTGCCGCTGGCCCGACAGTGGAGACGCAGGTCAGGTGCCGCTGGCCCGATAGTGGAGACGCAGGTCAGGTGCCGCTGGCCCGACAGTGGAGACGCAGGTCAGGTGCCGCTGGCCCGAGAGTGGAAACGCAGGTCAGGTGCCGCTGGCCCGACAGTGGAAACGCAGGTCAGATGCCGCTGGCCCAACAGTGGAGACGCAGGTCAGGTGCCGCTGGCCCGACAGTGGAAACGCAGGTCAGGTGCCGCTGGCCCGACAGTGGAAACGCAGGTCAGGTGCTGCTGGCCCGATAGTGGAAACGCAGGTCAGGTGCCGCTGGCCCGATAGTGGAAACGCAGGTCAGGTGCCGCTGGCCCGATAGTGGAAACGCAGGTCAGGTGCTGCTGGCCCGATAGTGGAAACGCAGGTCAGGTGCTGCTGGCCCGATAGTGGAAACGCAGGTCAGATGCTGCTGGACCGATAGTGGAAACGCAGTTCAGATGCCGCTGGCCCGACAGCAGGTCAGGTGCCGCTGGCCCGATAGTGGAGATGCAGGTCAGGTGCCGCTGGCCCGATAGTGGAAACGCAGGTCAGGTGCCGCTGGCCCGATAGTGGAAACGCAGGTCAGGTGCCGCTGGCCCGACAGTGGAAACGCAGGTCAGGTGCCGCTGGCCCGATAGTGGAAACGCAGGTCAGGTGCCGCTGGCCCGACAGTGGATCGATTGCTCCTGTCTGCCTCGCTGCCTGCTGTGTGTTTGTTTGCTTCGAGGCTGTAAGCTTCGCCTGAGCCTCGTATTTCTTTGTTTTGAGCCATCATTTACTATCTAGTTGTTTATACTACTAAATACAGCTTACCCAACATCTCAGATTAACCTTACATCTCTAGCTTCCGTTATTGTTAACACAGCACGCTAGTAACTCGCTAACGTTAGCCTGCTATCGCGCCACCCGTACGCTCATTTATTTATTTATTTTCTCTCGCGCGCCCGCGCCTTTGAGTTCATAAAGTCCAGGTAAGTAAGAAATCAGTCAACAAACACGGTGAGTAATGTCTTCTTGTCCTGTTATTGTCACCTGTGTCACATGTCATATGTTTAGTATAGCCTTCTCCGATGGCAATATAGGATTTATATGTGATAAATGCAAGGAGACAGTCAGGCTGACGGAGAAGATTTCAGAACTAGAGACACGCATCCAAACTTTAATTGAGGATGGTAAGAATGCTAGATCTTTAGATAGTGTTTTGGATGCGCCTAGCATAGTGAACTCTTTACATGATTCGGTTCCGGCTGAAGTAGAGCCCGTGCAGCAGGGCAGATGGGTGACCGTGAGAGATCGTTCTAGTCGCGGATCAAAGAACCACTCTTCCGTTCCGATTCCCATAACAAACCGATTTGCCCCACTCAGTGAAACACCCACTGAGAATTCTGTTGATTGTGCCCTGGTAATTGGTGATTCGATCACACGGAACGTGAAAATAGAGACACCAGCCACCATAGTCACATGTTTGCCGGGAGCCAGAGCGCCTGACATCAAAGCAAATTTAAAAGTGCTGGCTAATGCTAATCGTAAATTCTCTAAGATCATTATTCATGTCGGCACTAATGATGTTCGACTCCGCCAGTCGGAGATCACCAAAATTAATATTAAAGAGGTGTGTGAACTCGCAAGTACGATGTCAGGCACTGTAATTTACTCTGGCCCCCTTCCTGTACGCAGGAGTGATGAGATAGTTAGCCGATTGGCCTCACTGAACGGTTGGCTGTCGAAGTGGTGTCCGCAGAATAATATAAAATTCATAGACAATTGGAAAAGTTTTTGGGGCAAGCCTGATCTGTTGAAAAGAGATGGTATCCATCCCTCCTGGGCTGGTGCTGCTCTTCT
This sequence comes from Tiaroga cobitis, assembly GCA_030578255.1. Classification (NCBI taxonomy): domain Eukaryota; kingdom Metazoa; phylum Chordata; class Actinopteri; order Cypriniformes; family Leuciscidae; genus Tiaroga; species Tiaroga cobitis. Next base: position 9,414,032 of record CM060592.1, read on the forward strand.
CTCTAGTAATTTGGCTCATAGTCTTAGAGATAAAACATGACAATCTGGGGCTCAGGTCAGGAAGCAGACAGACTGGCTAAACCGACCGTCTGCTAGCGGCCTCACGTCACCAAGGTCAGATAAATCCCATCACATAGAGTCTCTTTCACCTAGATGTCATCATATAGACACTGTGTCTGTTCCCCGAATTTGGAAATCCAAAAAATGTCAGGTTAAAAATTTAATTGATGTTCAACAAATAAAAAACAGATATAATACAGATGAGCAAATGATAAAGCTTGGGTTGCTGAATATTCGATCCCTTACTTCAAAATCTCTCATAGTTAATGATATGATTTCAGATTATAATCTTGATATGCTGTGTTTGACAGAAACCTGGCTAAAACCAAACGATTACATTATTTTGAATGAGTCAACCCCACAAGATTACAGTTATAAACATGAACCTCGTCTGAAAGGCAAAGGGGGAGGTGTTGCTGTAATTTATAGTAATATTTTCAAAACCACTAAGAAATCTAGCTTTAAATATACTTCTTTTGAAGTATTGGTGCTTAATGTAAAAATATATAGTGTAAACGATAAATCACATTTGAGAATTATGCTGGCTACTGTATACAGGCCACCAGGGCACCATAAAGATTTTATCAAAGAATTTGCGGACTTTCTATCAGAATTAGTATTGGCTGCAGATAAAGTACTAATTGTTGGTGATTTTAATATACATGTAGATAATGAAAAAGATGCATTGGGATTGGCATTTAAAGACATTGTAAACTCAATTGGAGTTAGACAACACGTGTCAGGACCTACTCATCGTCGTAATCATACTCTAGATCTAATATTATCACATGGAATAGATGTTGATGCCGTTGAAATTCTGCAGCAGAGCGATGATATCTCAGATCATTATCTAGTCTCATGTAAATTACATTTAGCCAAGGCTGCAAAGCCGACTCTGTGTTATAAATACGTTAGACCTATAACTTCTGCCACTAAAGATTGCTTTATCAATAATCTTCCTAATCAGTTTCATCATCTCAGCATCCCGGATAGCTTAGAAGAACTTGATATTGCAACAGAAACGTTTAACTCTCTCTTTTCCAGCACTTTAGACGCAGTTGCTCCGTTGCGCTTAAAGAAGATTAAAGAAAATAGCCCAACGCCGTGGTACAGCGAGCACACCCGGGCCCTTAAGAGAGCAGCCAGAAAAATGGAGCGCAACTGGAAGAAAACTAAACTAGAGGTATTTCGGATTTCGTGGAAAGAGAGCTCGATTGCTTACAGAAAGGCTTTAAAAGCTGCTAGATCTGCTTATTTTTCAAACCTATTAGAAGAAAATAAACATAATCCAAGGTATTTATTTGAAACAGTGGCTAAACTAACGAAAAAGAAAGCTTCAAGCTCAGAAGTGTCCAAGCAACACAGCAGTGATGACTTTATGAACTTCTTCACTTATAAGATTGATAATATCAGGGACAAAATTATAACTATGCAACCGTCTACCACAGTATCGCATCAGGAAGTGCATTGTAGTCTCCCTGAGGAAAAATTTGATTTATTTGTTGCTATAGGAGAGGAAGAATTCTGCAAACTCGTTAATTCATCTAAATCGACAACTTGTATGTTAGATCCTATACCGACTAAGCTACTGAAAGAGATGTTTCCAGAGGTCATATATCCTCTTCTTAATATCATTAATTCATCTTTGTCTCTAGGATACGTACCAAAAACCTTTAAACTGGCTATGATAAAACCGCTTGTTAAAAAAACACAACTTGATCCTACAGAATTAGTCAATTACAGGCCGATCTCGAATCTGCCTTTTCTGTCAAAGATATTAGAAAAAGCAGTATCTTCACAACTGTGTTCCTTTCTAGAAAGAAATGATATCTGCGAGGATTTTCAGTCCGGATTTAGTCCGTACCATAGTACTGAGACCGCTCTCATTAGAGTCACAAATGATTTGCTCTTATCATCCGATCGTGGTTGTATCTCTCTATTAGTGTTACTCGATCTTAGTGCTGCATTTGACACAGTTGACCACAACATTCTTTTAAATAGACTAGAAAACTATGTGGGCATTAGTGGAATTGCACTAGCATGGTTTAAATCATACTTATCTGACAGTTATCAGTTTGTAGCAGTAAATGAAGAGATGTCTTATCGATCACAAGTTCAGTATGGCGTACCACAAGGCTCAGTACTAGGACCGCTGCTGTTCACTCTGTATATGCTACCATTAGGAGATATCATTAGGAAACATGGAGTCAGCTTTCACTGTTATGCCGATGATACTCAGCTGTATATTTCTTCAAAACCCAACGAAACTTACCAATTCACAAAATTAACGGAATGCATAGCTGATATAAAAAATTGGATGACTAGTAATTTCCTACTACTAAATTCTGAAAAGACAGAGATTCTAATTATTGGACAAAAAACTTCCACACGTAATAACCCAGAATACTGTCTAACACTTGATGGCTGCTCTGTCAAGTCTTCGTCGTCGGTTAGGAACCTGGGTGTGCTCTTTGATACCAACCTTTCTTTTGAAAGCCACGTGTCTAGTATCTGTAAAACTGCATTTTTCCATCTTAAAAATATATCTAAAATACGCCATATGCTCTCATTGGGAAATGCGGAACAATTAGTCCATGCGTTCATGACCTCAAGGCTAGATTATTGTAATGCTCTACTGGGTGGTTGCCCTGCACGCTTAATAAACAAACTACAGCTAGTTCAAAACGCAGCAGCTCGAGTTCTTACCAGAACCAGGAAATATGACCATATTAGCCCGGTTCTGTCAACACTGCATTGGCTCCCTATTAAACATCGTATAAATTTTAAAATATTGTTGATTACCTACAAAGCACTAAATGGTTTAGCTCCGCAGTACTTGAGCGAGCTCTTAACATATTATAGTCCTTTACGTCTATTGCGATCTCAAAATTCCGGCCAGTTGATAATACCTAGAATATCTAAATCGACTGCAGGCGGTAGATCCTTTTCCTATTTAGCACCAAAACTTTGGAACAGTCTTCCTACCATTGTCCGGGAAGCAGACACACTCTGTCAGTTCAAAGCTAGACTAAAAACACATCTCTTTGACCTAGCATACACATAACGCACTATAGACTTCTATAAATTCAATGTTAGGCTGCATAGATTAGGTCAGCCGGAACTGGGAACACTTCCCTTAAATCTTGATGTACTCGCTACATCATAAGAAGAATGGCATCTACGCTAATATTAGTGTCTTTGTTTATCCCGAGGTTTTCCCGCAGCCTGCCGGATCCAGGCCGTGTCCAGATCTGACGAAGGAGATCCGCCTGGACCCGATGACAATGCAGTGCTGAAGTATCCACTATCCTCTCCCTATGGAGGATCCCTTTCCCACTCTACAGATAAAGCGTTGTGAATTCCGGCTCGCGTACCCCGAAGTGATAAAATAAAACAAAATTCTGTATCAAAATTTATAGGCAAGAAAAGTAGTTTGTTTAGGCTGGGTTGTATGAATTCTAAACCTGCGCACATATTTTAAAAAGCACATAACTATAGAATCAATTCTGAATGAGCATGTGAACGCCGTCAGCGTTAATCACAGGTTCGCGTTTAAAAGTCTGATCATTTCGACGGAGGTGAATCAATCAAAGTTAACTTTAGCTGGAAATAACATTATTCAAGAACCGCTATAATGCCAAAACAATCTGTTACCTTAAATTATATGTTTATCTCTGTAAAGCTGCTTTGAAACAATCCATTGTTAAAAGCGCTATATAAATGAAGATGACTTGACTTGACTTGGAAACGCAGGTCAGGTGCTGCTGGCCCGATAGTGGAAACGCAGGTCAGGTGCCGCTGGCCCGATAGTGTAAACGCAGGTCAGGTGCTGCTGGCCCGATAGTGGAAACGCAGGTCAGGTGCCGCTGGCCCGATAGTGTAAACGCAGGTCAGGTGCCGCTGGCCCGACTGTGGAAACGCAGGTCAGGTGCCGCTGGCCCGAGAGTGAAAACGCAGGTCAGGTGCCGCTGGCCCAATAGTGGAAACGCAGGTCAGGTGCCGCTGGCCCGACAGTGGAAACGCAGGTCAGGTGCCGCTGGCCCGATAGTGGAAATGCAGGTCAGGTGCTGCTGGCCCGATAGTGGAAACGCAGGTCAGGTGCTGCTGGCCCGATAGTGGAAACGCAGGTCAGGTGCCGCTGGCCCGATAGTGGAAACGCAGGTCAGGTGCCGCTGGCCCGACAGTGGGAAGGCAGGTCAGTTGCTGCTGGACCGATTGTGGAAACGCAGGTCAGGTGCCGCTGGCCCGATAGTGAAAACGCAGGTCAGGTGCCGCTGGCCCGACAGTGGGAAGGCAGGTCAGTTGCTGCTGGACCGATTGTGGAAACGCAGTTCAGATGCCGCTGGCCCGACAGCAGGTCAGGTGCCGCTGGCCCGATAGTGGAAACGCAGGGCAGTTGCCGCTGGCCCGACTGTGGAAACGCAGGTCAGGTGCCGCTGGCCCGATAGTGAAAACGCAGGTCAGGTGCCGCTGGCCCAATAGTGGAAACGCAGGTCAGGTGCCGCTGGCCCGACAGTGGAAATGCAGGTCAGGTGCCGCTGGCCCGATAGTGGAAATGCAGGTCAGGTGCTGCTGGCCCGATAGTGGAAACGCAGGTCAGGTGCTGCTGGCCCGACAGCAAGTCAGATGCCGCTGGCCCGATAGTGGAAACGCAGGTCAGGTGCCGCTGGCCCGACAGTGGAAACGCAGGTCAGATGCCGCTGGCCCAACAGTGGAAACGCAGGTCAGGTGCTGCTGGCCCGATATTGGAAACGCAGGTCAGGTGCCGCTGGCCCGATAGTGGAAACTCAGGTCAGGTGCCGCTGGCCCGACAGTGGAAACGCAGGTCAGGTGCCGCTGGCCCGATAGTGGAAACGCAGGTCAGATGCCGCGGTACCGCTGGGCCGATAGTGGAAACGCAGGTCAGATGCCGCTGGCCCGACAGCAGGTCAGATGCCGCTGGCCCGACAGCAGGTCAGGTGCCGCTGGCCCGATAGTGGAAACGCAGGTCAGGTGCCGCTGGCCCGATAGTGGAGATGCAGGTCAGGTGCCGCTGGCCCGATATTGGAGACGCAGGTCAGGTGCTGCTGGCCCGACAGTGGAGACGCAGGTCAGGTGCCGCTGGCCCGACAGTGGAAACGCAGGTGAGGTGCATCTGGCCCCATAGTGGAAACGCAGGGCAGGTGCTGCTGGCCCGAGGCTATTAGCCCGGCATGGCCCGTTTAAAGCCCTGGCTCGCACTGGCTACTGATCCACTGCCTCTCTGTTCTCTCCCTCTTCCTCTACCTACTGTTGAATCATTGATGATGATGTTGATGATATCTAATCTAACAATTTACGTATTTCAGAAAATATAATGAATAAAGAAGCATAAATACTAATTACAAAAGTTAATGTTTTTCACTGTCAGTAATTCGTACTGTAAAGTTGCAGTTTGTGTGAAATAACAAACCTGTCCACCCGAAGGAACACTCGACGAAGTGCTATTAGAAGACATCCTGTCATAGCTTTTTGGTACATAACGGCTACCGTAGATGCAACACGCATTTGAAAAAGCGAGGCGCTTTTCGTTTCACACAATTCGTTTGAATGCAAAATACAATTTCACCGCTAGATGGAAGAAATTCCTACACAATGTCCCTTTAATAAAAACACTGCTACACTTGGATCCTGCTTTCTGCTGTTTCATAACATATATGGTGTAACAGAGTTTTAGAACTAGACAAATCTCTCTGCATTAATAATAGGATGTAGAATGCATTAATAGGCTAATATAAAATTTACAACAGTCCATGTTTGTTCGGGATTTGAACCCGTGTCATCTAAATGATCGAACCGAAAGTTCTACCACTCACTGTGAAATGCCCAAACATTTGTTTCTCCAGTGTGTGTTCGCTCACAAGATGAGCGAGAAAACGTTTTATCGTTAGCCCATTGTAGACCTTTTACAGTTTTAAAAGATGATATCTTATCTGTATGACCGAAAATTAGCCTATTAATGGAAGAGTAGCCTATTAATGGAAGATTTATGGAGGATCCCTATACCACTCTACAGATAAAGCGTTGTTGAAAATCCGGCTCGCGTACCCCGAAGTGATCAAATAAAACAAAATTCTGTATCAAAATTTATAGGCAAGACAAGTAGTTTGTTTAGGCATGGGTTGTATGGAATTACAAACCTGTGCACATATTTTCAAAAGTACATAACTATAGAACCAATTCTTAATGCGCATGTGAACGCATGTGAACGCCGTCAGCGTCAATCACAGGTTCGCGTTTAAAGTCTGTTAGAGAGAACGGCGTCGTCTTAGTGGCCCCTAATTTAATAACAAATGATCATTTCAATGGAGGCGAATCAATCAAAACTAACTTTAGCTGGAAATAACATTATTCAAGAACCGCTATAAAGCCAAAACAATCTCTGTTACCTTAAATTATATGTTTATCTCTGTAAAGCTGCTTTGGAACAATCCATTGTTAAAAGCGTTATATAAATGAAGATGACTTGACTTGACTTAAGTTCTTTTAGCTGTTATAAGGAAAAAATAAATTCAAGTGAAAGCGCTGTCGCGTTTGTCAGACTCTAATTCAACATTCAACAGCGTTAGTCAAACCCAAGATCGTAACTGAAACACGCTGCATGTTATCTCTACCTGTTATCTCTACATAAATACAGGAGCAGAAGCGCCGGTTCGGATTTTATTGTTTGTTGTTTAAACATGAGTGTTGCCTATTTTTTAAATATAACCTATATATTTGATATGGTCTATTGGCGATTAAGGCTATAGCATTGATTACTGTGGAGGAGGGAAATCCCCCACCAGCAAATCGCACTTGTTACAACCATGTTCTGTAGCCTATATGGAACCCCATGAAGGTTCTTTTTCTATTTTTTTTAACAGAACTGCTTTTGAAATTACGACTGGAATTATCGTAATTTGTTGGATAAGATTTGTTCCGTTGTGTAAAATGGAAATGCTAATTGTATTTTATAAATACCGTGTTTATTTCAGGATTTGAACCCGTGTCATCTAAATGATTGAAACCTAAGTTCTACCACTCGACCACGACTTTTCTCACTGAGACACGCCCAGAAGTTCTGTTGTTCAGCAGTCAGTGTGTGTGTGTGTGTGTGTGTGTGTGAAGAAGCGCTCTTCAATCGTCTCATTCCTCTATAGTTTAGCGTCATTGCACCTAATTTATTTTCACTGACTGCGAGATAGGCGTATTTAATCTTTTGATTCATAAAATGTTCTGCTCTAAAAGTTTGTTATATTCTGTTTAAAATGTATCTGTTGTAGCCTATAGGCTATTTAAAAAACGTTGTATTATTTTTTTGGTTCTAAAAGTTTGTAAAAACTTAATAAATAAAAAAAAAATGAATAGGCTACCTTTCTTTTTTAACCTTTCTTCGGTTTTTGATATACCTAGGCAGCAATATTACCAATATTAAACACACACATAAATAATATATATATATATATTTATTCATTTATATGAGATATATATTCAGACGTTAATACATGAATACATTGAATTTCGTTTTGTATCATTTGTATCTTATTTTTAATCAATGTTTTATCAACCAATTGCCTGAATTTAATAAATAAGAAACAAATATAGCAGACAATATAATCACGACATGGAGGCGCGGCGAGATTGCATTGCTCGTGAACTGGAGCTCGTCTCATAAATGAGCGTTTAAGCTGCCTCACAGACACCAAAAATATATAGAATGCTTAAAAATGTCTAATTTTAAACGAAACAATTCAAAACGAAAAGAAACCAACTACTCTCTGCTTATGTAATCCAAATGAAAAGTGCATTTCTCTCTATAGGCGCGTTAACTACTGCGGTCACTATTGCAGTCGACACAGACACTAATGAACAATTAAAATGTTTCCTTGCCTTGCTATATTTGAAACATTCATAAGCATTACTTTTGACGGTTCCTTGTGACAGCTTTTGCGTTATTGGCAGCGTCACCCTCTGGTTACATGAACACGCCGTCACCACCGAAAACATCTGGATTTTTTTAGACAATAATCGCACAACCTATTCGATATTCTATAATTAAATCAACAAATCGAATATTCAGAATTTAACACAGAGTAACAGCTCACTACCAGTTACAAAAGACACTGTACCAGTCTGTCACAGGCAATTCTAGTTTCATTTTTCATCCGTGATTTCTTAAATTATCCATTGACTATGTTCTGGCCCGCCATCTAGTGTCAAAAATATTTACGGCCCGACGCCAACCTTACTTGCCGACCCCTGCCATACACTAAAGTAAACAAACGTCTTCTGCTAATGCTACGCTGCTATTATCGACCAAGTGCTTTGGCTATGTGCTTGCAGAACGACACAGACACACCAACACAATTCTATGAATGCTAACAATGGTCTTAATGCTTTTGCACTTAGCATCTTTCTGTACTTTTGTGCTTGCAAACAGGATTATGACCTGAGCCAGCTGCAACAGCCAGATACAGAGACTCATGGCATCCGCAGGCTTGATGAGAGACCTCAGTATCCCGAGCCCTATTACCCCATCACATCCACCGCACCTCATCCTGGAGATATTGGAGATTTCATCAGTGAGGTGAAGTATCACTATACAAGCATCAAACAAACAGAACACTATTAAAAATAGTTGTGTAAAAAGCGAAGAAAAAACAGTTGAAAACTACAGATTGTGTGGTACAGTCGGTGTGTTCATAAATGTAGCAGATGATGTGTTGTTGCTAGGACTGACATATTTTGATAAACTCGTTTCTGACTTCAGGTGCCCTAGATAAGATTGTTTATCCTCAGGGGGGATGGGGACTGTGGAGGGCAGTGAGGGGGGTTTGGGTGTAACGCTCATTAGCACCCGCTTCCACTGGTGCAGAAAACAACCCTGTGCCAACTTATGTGTAAAACAAGCATTTAATGGTGGAGGGTGTATTTCACTGAAGAGTGTTTGAGATAATATTTGTATGACTGAGGCAGGTGTGGATATTACTGTCATGAGTTCTGCCACAACTTAAAATCGGTCATAACTCTGCAAGAGTTTGATCAAAGGACAATTTTTTTATAGGTATCTACTTTAGGGATAATACAATAAATTTTTTACCAGATAATAAATTGCACCTTGAATGACTCATCAAATGTAGAGTATACATACAACATGAGATTGTGTGCCTCATTTAGTTAGAAGCTGAAATTGTTTTCGCTAATAAGTCTGGAAACATGATGGCTAGATTAAAAATAATTTCCTCTGAATCCTTTAGTTCCCCCAAATCACTTGTTAATTTGTGTATCTATTTGTACACAAGATGTTTGTACACAATTTCAGGAGGGGGGTTAACCCTCTGGGGTCTGAGGTGTTTTCTGGGTCCTGGAGGTGTTCTGACATTTGTGCTTTTTTCTGTTACTTGTGACATTTTCATGGCTAAAGTATTATTACACTGTATTCAGCACAAACTCTGCTACAATAATATGTCAGCAGCATGTATGTAAAAGTTTGTAGTTTTGAGATAATGACGTTTATGCGTGGTTTGTGAAAAACAAAAACAAAATGTAACTGAAATAAGGTCATGAAAACCATACTGATTATTTCAGTGACAATACTTTTGAAAATTGTACCACATAGCCAAAAATATTTGCTTCAAAACTTTGTGAAAATCGTCCTGACTACTCACTCAGATAAGACAATATATTGATTTAAAATTTGTAAGACATGTTTTGTGTAAGAAAGCTTTATGCTGGGAGGCGTTAACCACCCATTAATATTTAGTGTTTCACACCTGAGAAAGACAAAGACCCTCCCCTAATGGCCCTATTAGGTACTATCATTATGAGGAGCCTTGCACAAAGAATGAGGAGAGACTTAAAAAAGAATGGCTTTTAGATTGTTTGGATTTGTTTACAACACAACATAATCCAAATATACACAAAAAATTACAAAAAAGCACATTAGTAAACACACTGATCTAAAGACAGAGACTTGGTCAGTCACACACCTTTGTGCTATTCCTAAAACATAGTAGGCTACATACCTGTCATCTCCAAAGTGTTTGATTTTTCATTTAACCATTTTCATGTACAGAGACTCATGTGAATGTTTAAGTCAGCAGGATTCATCAGTGGGATCTGGTCCCTTTAAAAATATTTTTTTAGAAAAAAAACAAACACCTGTTAACATGCTGATATCAAGAGAATATATAGGGCTGCACGACTTTGGGAATACATTTTCGATTTTTCTGGTTAAAATGATGAAATTTACTAAATACATATGTATATATATATATATGAACACCAAGTTTGTTGTGCCTTGTAGGCATATATGTGTAGGGCTATATCAAATATTAACAACAGCCTAGATAACAGTCAGCCTATAAATCTTTAAAAATGAGCACTTCAGTAACACTACACTAGAGAGAAATCGTCTCGGTTACGTATGTAACCCTAGTTCCCTGATAGGGAACGAGACGCTGCGTCAAACGCTGCGGGAACGCCCCTGCATTGTGCGTCATGAAGCACGTATGGAATCAGCCCAATGGAGAGATGGAACGTCTTAGGCGGGTGACGTCATCGACCAGGAAACTATAAAGCACCCCAAAAACACAAGCGCATCAGCTTCTGATAGGCTTGAAGGAGCGCTTAACGGGAATGCCGGGAGTATGGCAGAACGACGCAGCGTCTCGTTCCCTATCAGGAAACTAGGGTTACATACGTAACCGAGACGTTCCCTTTCAAGGGAACTTCGAGCTGCGTCAAACGCTGCGGGAACGCGAATACCCACGTCGCCATAGAACCAAATGACCGTCATGTGAGAACTAGCGCACAGAGGACGAGAGCACCTGTGCCCCAGGGGTAGAGCTTAAGTCTAGGTCATAGAACTTAATAAAAGTATGCGGTGAAGACCATCCAGCCGCATCACAAACATCACTCAGGGAAACCCCCGACAAAAGAGCTTTTGAAGCAGCCATACTCCTGGTAGAGTGGGCTCGAAAAGCCAAAGGTGAAGGCTGACCAGCCGACTCATAAGCAAGTGAGATAGCCTCGACCACCCACTTGCTCATTCTCTGCTTAGACGCAGGACACCCTTTCCTGGGTGGCCCGAAACATACAAAAAGTTGTTCTGATTTCCTCCACAGGGCAGCTCTGTGGACATAAGCGTCTAATGCCCTAACAGTGCAGAGTAAATTAAGTTTCTCCTGGTCCGATGACATAAATGGAGGAGGACAGAAAGCCTGCAGAACCGTAGGTCTAACAACATTAGTAGGGACCTTGGGAACGTACCCTGGTCTAGGATGCAGAAAAGCCTTAACCATGCCAGGCGAAAATTCCAGGCACGAGGGTGACACAGACAGAGCCTGCAAATCTCCAATTCTTTTTAATGAGGAGATAGCAAGTAAAAAGATAGTTTTAAAAGTGAGAAACTTCTCAGGAACTTCTTCGATAGGTTCAAAAGGAGCTAGGAAAAGACCTTCCAATACAATGGCCAGATCCCAGGTCGGCACCCTCGTACGAACCGCTGGCCTCAGCCTCAAAGTGCCACGGAGGAAACGAGTTATAAGCGGGTGTCTCCCAAGAGAAACTCCACTGAAAGGGACGTGGTAAGCAGCTAGTGCCGCTACATACACCTTTAGTGTGGAGGGGGATAACCCTGTGGAGAAGCGCTCCTGCAGGAATTCCAGCACTGCACCCACTGGGCAGTTAACTGGGTCCTGCAGGTGTTCTCCACACCAAGAAGTGAAAAGTTTCTACTTCAAGGCATAAAGCTTCCTCGTGGATGGAGCTCTGGAGTGAAGAATGGTCTCAACAACCTCGGGTGAGAGACCAGACTCTATGAGCTGGGCCCGCTCAGAGGCCAAGCCCACAGTTTCCACAATTCTGGGCGGGGGTGACATATCATGCCGCCCGCCTGAGAGAGTAGTTCCCTCCTGACCGGGAGCTCCAAAGGAGAGCCGTCCAGGAGAGAAATCAGGTCCGCGAAGCATACTCGGGCCGGCCAAAACGGGGCTACTAATAGTAGGCTGACCCCGTCCCGGCAAACCCTCTCCAGAACTCCTGGTAGCAGAGCAATCGGGGGAAAAGCGTACAGGCGTGACCTCGGCCACGGCTGCACCATAGCGTCCAACCCCAGAGGGGCTGGAAGACTGATGGAGAACCACAGATGACAATGCGTGGTCTCCTTGGAAGCGAATAGGTCCACCACGGCGTGCCCGAAACTCAACCAAAGGAGCTCCACCACCTCGGGGTGAAGTCTCCATTCCCCCGGCCTCGCCCCCTGCCTCGACAGGGAGTCCGCTACCACATTTAAATACCCGGGAAGATACATTGCTCTCAGTGATAGTAGCTTCCCCTGGGACCACAGGAGGATCCGACGGGCCAACTTGTAAAGCCGGCGAGACCGCAGGCCCCCCTGATGATTGATATAAGAAACCACCGACGTGTTGTCTGACTGAACTAACACATGATGACCTCTCAGGTCTGCTAGGAAGTGCTTCAGAGCCTGAAACACCACCAACATCACTAGACAGTTTATATGCCATGAAAGATGATGGTCCTGCCACAGACCTTGGGCTGGACGACCACTTATGACCGCCCCCCACCCTGTGAGGGAAGCATCCGTCGTTAGCGTTACGCGACGACAAAGAGCCCCCAGCACAGGACCTTTGGATAGGAACCAAGTTTCTTTCCACATGACCAGAGCACGAAGGCAGCGCCGCGTGACTCTGATCGTGCTGAGCGGATTTCCCCTCGGGGAGAATCCCTTGGTCCTGAGCCACCACTGTAGCGGTCTCATGTACAACAGGCCGCAAGGTATAACGTTGGTCGCTGCTGCCATCAGACCCAACAGTCTCTGAAACTGTTTCACAGTGAGTAGCTGGCCTAGCTTTATTTGTTTCACAGCTGAGAGAATCGAAGCGATGCGGGTCGGAGAGAGTCGCACCCGCATCGAAACCGAATCTCAAACGACACCCAGAAAAGTGGTCTTCTGAGACAGAGATAGTACACTTTTCTTTGCATTCAGCCTCAACCCGAACTTTCTGATATGAGCGAGGACGACATCTCGATGCCGAACCGCCATCTGCTCCGTATGAGCTAAAATCAACCAATCGTCGATATAATTGAGAATGCGAATGCCCTGAAGCCTCAGAGGCACTAGTGCTGCATCCATGCATTTCGTGAAAGTGCGGGGAGATAAGGCTAGGCCGAACGGAAGAACTCTGTATTGGTACGCCTCGCCCCCGAAGGCGAACCTCAGGAACTTCCTGTGTTGTGGAAGGATGGAAATGTGAAAGTATGCGTCCTTTAGATCTATCGTGACAAACCAGTCCTCGGATCTGATTTGAGACACGATCTGCTTGATAGTGAGCATCTTGAATTTTAGCTTCCCTACCGAGCGATTCAACAGGCGCAGGTCTAAAATTGGACGCAACCCCCCATCCTTCTTTGGAACGATGAAATATCGGCTGTAATAACCTGACTCCAAACTGGAAGGAGGAAACCGTTCTATAGCCTCCTTTTGAAGGAGCGTTTTCACCTCTTGTTCCATTACCAGAGCCTGCTCGGGGCCCACCACAGTGTGCAGAACCCCTCTGAATTTTGGTGGACGACACCTGAACTGGATAGCATAACCCTTTTCTACTGTCTGCAGGACCCAATGAGATATTCTTGGAAGGCTTTTCCACTCTGCCAGAAAATCTACTAAGGGTACCAGTCTCTCGAGACTGGCCTCTGGTGTAACTTGAGCAGCAAACACAGCGCCCTGTAACGGCGCACCGGCAGGGAACGACTGGTTTAACTGCTCTGAGACCCTCCTCAGAGGGAGCGAGCGTCCCACGGGAAAGCGCTCGCTGGGACCGTCTACGCCCTGGCATGAAGACGGGGTTGGCAGGACGGGCCCCTGAGGGTACAGAGGAAGAACGGGCACCGTAAAAAGAGGTGAACACCTTTCCGCCTCGGTGGGGACCACCCTCAGCATCCTGAACGCCTTGGCGTCAGGACTTCTTCTTAGCCGAAGCCTTCTTAGCCAATATAACTGTCCTCAGATCAGTTCTATTCCCAGATGGTTTCAGCTGAGAGTGCCGCGTCTGAGCCCACTGTCCAGCAGGGGGAACACAAGACGCGACACTCTGCTTCTGCTGCGCCCTATGTGACGAGCTCGTAGACGGCCGGGGCTGCTCCCGCCCAGCAGCCCCAGGGACGTGAACTTTTAATGGGATATATTTCTTAAAAGTGGCTGCTTGTTTTTTCTCTTCTTGGAATTTGTCAATAACAGAATTCACCGCATCACCAAAAAGACCCATAGGAGAGAGAGGAGCATCTAAAAGAAATGATTTTTCTTTTTCTTTTAAATTAGTTTGACACAACCATAAATGTCTCTCTGCGGCCACCAGGGCTGCCATAGATCGACCAATCAGTTTGGCCGATTCCCTGGTGGCACGCAGAGATAAATCAGCAGACTGACGCAATTCTCGAACCACGTCAGTGGAAACCTCCTCACTCTCGCTCACATCCCTTAGCAGGTCAGCCTGGTATGCCTGCAAAATAGACATGGTATGCAGACATGACGCAGCCTGACCTGCCGCCGAATACGCTTTACCCACCAACCCCGAAGTATTTCTCAACGGCTTGGTGGGTAATGCAGGTGCCCTAAGCGATGACGCCGCCTCGGAAGAGAGATAGCTCGCGAGCGTCTCTTCTACCCTCGGCATAGCGCCATAACCATGAGCTCTAGCCCCCCCAATATTGGAATATGTTGAAGTCTGGGGACTAAAAACTCTATATGAAACCGGTTTCTTCCACGATTTCGACACCTCGGTGTGGAGATCGTTGAAGAACGGCAGGCACCTGCGTGGAGGCTGAACTCGTGACGTCAAAAATCTCTCATCCAACTTAGATTTTAATACAGACTCCTGTCTAGTCACTGGCCATTCAATGCTGAGTTTTTCTACAGCTCTAGTTAAAACCTCCATAAGCTTGTCACTTTCGGGAGTGTGAGGTGGCGAATCCTCCACATCTCCCGCAATACTAACAACATCCAGATCCTCGGAGCTGGATAATTGCAGTACTGGTGCCTCAGCCCGAGCGGAAGAAACCGCAGCGCGTGCTTCCGAACCCGGGACTGAGGCACTGGATCTCACAGGTGAAGGGAGAGATAAGGCAGCGCCCATCTCTAACCCCGCTGAGAGATCCATCTGAGATCCCCACGTTAAGCGCCGCCGCTCTGCCTCGGCAGAAGCGGGACCCGAACCGCGGGGAGCGCGCACCGAACCACCCTCCTCAAAGAGCGCCCGGCGGGAGCGGAGCGTCCTCAAAGGCAGGACCTCGCAATGCTCACAATCAGCTCCCTCGAGAGCTGACTGGGCATGCTGCACTCCCAAACAAACAACACAAAGAGCATGTGTATCCCCGCCGTTAGATAGCGCGAGCAGGGAGGAACACATTTCTTAAACTGCTGTTCGTTCGCCATTTCTCTCAATATATAAATGATATGATAATATAAATGATAATGATAAATTGTTTGTGTGGTGCAGAGTATGTAGGACAGACAATATTCACACAGGGACAGATTCACATAAAGCGCGACTGAAAGCACAGAAGCTGATGCGCTTGTGTTTTTGGTGTGCTTTATAGTTTCCTGGTCGATGACGTCACCCGCCTATGACGTTCCATCTCTCCATTGGGCTGATTCCATACGTGCTTCATGACGCACAACGCAGGGGCGTTCCCGCAGCGTTTGACGCAGCTCGAAGTTCCCTTGAAAGGGAAATATGGATTATCATATGTTACTTCAAACGTTTCCATACGTTACGACGTTATGAAATGAGATTGGAGTAAAAACATGAAGCCTAATGTTTGGTGTGTTTATCTTTTCAAACCCACAGCGTGAGTGACTCAAACTCAGCGCGTGCAGAGGACATTTACTGAAGCGATTGAGCCACTCCAAACCATGAAACATTATTCTTACCATAATATACATATCTAGCAGATATCCACAAACACAGTATTTAACAATAAACACAAGTCTAAACATTATAATATTCACCATGAATAAACACTCATACGAGCCTACTGTTATATCGTGCTGTTTAATTATCGAACATAAAAACATTCTCGTGTGGTACATGTAGGCCTATATACATTTAGCATTAGGCTTCATGTTTTTACTATCACATTTCATAACGTACATTTTAGTCTGGCACCAGTTTAACTAGTAGCTACAATGTAAATTTTATGCAACAATAACATGCTACTATTAGTGTCTTACCTTAAAAATTGTTCTCATAATCAAATCGTGTTCTTCTAATTCTTCTGAGGTAAATCCAAGGTAAACAGCACAAACACAATCTTCAAACGCGATGAAAAGCAGAGCAGGACTGCTGAAGTTGCTGATTCTGTGTTTAGAGGTGATGAGGATGGTAACTGCTCTGCGTTCCTCTATGTGGATCATTTGCATATGAACAGCTCGCGCGATTGTGGGCGTGGTCACATTAGCGCTAATCAGCTCGGGCTGGAGAAACTTTACATGTCGTTGCTTTCATTCGAATTACTTAAACAGAGAATATTTGTTTTTGATATGATTAACATCATTTAAAAATGGAGACTTCAAGCTTCGTAAAGAAATATGTGTCATGTCACAGTGACAAGCATTTACTGAGTTATAGGTAATTTTCTGTCACGTTTCAGAATGAACTTCACATTGAGAGAGACGGGAGAACGCGCATCATATTTATTTTCTTTATTTTACGAAAAACACAAAATTGAGTTTTTATTATGAGTGTACACAAATAAAAAAAGACATTTAACAGTTTTGAATGATGTGTAACACTTATATGTAAGATCAAAATCAACTGAGTATTTTGAGTTTGTTTTGCACTGATATGAAAAAAAGCGAGCAGATCACGCCGGCGCGACCGCCAACCCCAGAGGGTTAACTTTTTTCTTAATCATCCTAGGCCATTTTTCTGATTTGCACAAAACTGTTTAGTTTGGCATATATGGGCTGATGCATTTTTTAGGACAATTTAAGTAAATTATATTTATATAGCACTTTTCACTATACAGCCTTTCATTAATCAGCCTAAATCTTGTTCTCGCAACATTCAAACTTCACAAAATGTATACTCGGGCCAGCCAGTGCAGGGCTACTAATGGAACTCCCGGAACTCCCCTCTCCAGAACTCCTGGAACTCCCCTCTCCAGAACTCCTGGAACTCCCCTCTCCAGAACTTCAGGAACTCCCCTCTCCAGAACTCCAGGAACTCCCCTTTCCAGAACTCCCAGAACTCCCCTCTCCAGAAATCCCGGAACTCCCCTCTCCATAACTCCCGGAACTCCCCTCTCCAGAACTCCCATAACTCCCTTCTCCAGAACTCCCGGAAATCCCCTCTCCAGAACTCCCGGAACTCCCCTCTCCAGAACTCCCATAACTCCCTTTTCCATAACTCCCGGAACTCCCCTCTCCAGAACTCCCAGAACTCCCCTCTCCCGAACACCCGGAACTCCCCTCTCCAGAACTCCCAGAACTCCCTTCTCCAGAACTCCCGGAACTCCCCTTTCCAGAACTCCCAGAACTCCCCTCTCCGGAACTCCCGGAACTCCCCTCTCCAGAACTCCCTGAAGCATGGATATCGGGAAAAAAGCGTACAGGTGTAGCCTCGGCCAGAGCTGAACAGTGTTGGGAGTAACGCGTTATAAAAGTAATACATTACAGTAACATTACTTTTTGCTGTAACGCAGTAGTGTAAGGCATTACTAATCAATTTTCAGTAATATTTTACTCGTTACATGTTCAGTAAGGCTTGCGTTACAACAGACTTTTAGTTTTAATTTTAAAACAAACAAAAAAAAACAGCAAGACCGCGAGACATTAATGAATGAAAAATGCAAGTAGACTAAGTTACCTGTTCGTGGTCAGTCAGTAGCGTGTGGAGTCCAAGTTTGTAAATAAAGACTAAATGGCAGTGTCTGATATATTTGTATAGCGATTTATGTTTTACAGGAGTGCCGTGAGTCATGATTTCAGCCTCTGTGCTTGCGCTGGCGAGTGGAACAGCGGCTAATGGGGGAAGATGGCATGAAGACTACACATTCGCGAGATGGACAGATGCGCATTAGGCTATTCGTTCTGTGCTATTCGTTTCTTTCTAAACAGTTAGGCTATGTTTAGGTTGTATTGTTTGTTTTCATCACGCAATCATGATTAATTTTCCTGCTCTGCTACTGTTCGGACGCTCTTGCTTACCGCTCCGCGCTTTGCTCTATCGCTTTTATATTTTTATATTTCATCTCCTTTTATTACCTAATTTTAACTTCAGCTAATCAACACAGTGCTCAAACGCTTGGATTACTACAAAAAAAAAAGCAGAATACTTTTATTCAACCAGCCTCCCACTGCTTACATTCCGGGGAGGAAAACACACCTGCCTACATTCTAAAGGATAAGAGAAAATGCCTCTTATGGAATCTACTTGCTGCACTAACTGCCACAGACTTTTACAAAGGATTGTAGCTCTTGAAACAAAGTTATTTGTGGGACCACCAAACCAGACGGAACACACAACAGAGCTTCGTCATGGATGCCCTCAGCCTACAGCCGGTGAGTCCCATGAATCTAGTCCTCCTCGACAGGCCATACTGAGTATAGGGAAACAAGCCGATCGACTTACAAATCGGTGGCACAAACAGGGAGCGAGACCCAAAGGCACTCGAGACATCAGATTGTCACGAGCATCACATTATGCCGCAGTAGCCTCCTCTACCCCAGATACGGCTCTGACAAGGATTGCAAATACTGGTCTCCTACCACCGCCTATACATCTTGAGAACAGATTTGAAGTATTAGTGAATGTAAATGAGGAATCCCCAAACGTGATGAATGTGTTTGAACAAAGACTGAATCAGCCAGTAGCTAACACTGTTGCTAACTGGCGCTCAAGGTCAAGCAAACAGCGGCACTCAGCTCAGAGCGCAGCCAAGCACAGGACTCTGATAGTGGGCGACTCCATAATCAAAAAGATTATTAGCAGGGATACAACTACGTGCTGCCTTCCACAAGCAACGACTTCTGATGTAAACAGGGAACTTGAGAACATTCTGATGAAACATAAGACTGCAAATCGACTCATCATTCATGTGGGGAAAATGATATTCATAAAGAGCAGTCAGAACTCCTTAAGAAGGATTTCAATGAACTTTTTGGAACACTTAAAAGACTAAAAGTACAAACATTCATCAGTGGACCACTCCCAGCAAGAGGAACAAACAGATTTTCACGGTTGCTTGGGCTTAATACATGGCTCCATAAAACCTGCAATATAAAAGGAGTAAACTTCATTGACAACTTCAATCTTTTCTGGAGTCAGAGGCAACTGTTTCAACAGGATGGGCTCCACCCAAACAAACTTGGTTCAAGAGTGCTAAAGGACAATATCTACTTCTCCCTCAATCATCCTTCTGCAGTGTGTGCCAATACACTCAACCTGAATGGCACACACACACCTGGACACAGTATGAATGACCACAGGACTTCACTTTAGCACCTGGATGGACATGCGGTTGACACGGCAAGCAAGGACAATGATAACACCACTCAGCCAAAACAACCTCTGCTCACGGACACAATCTCAGCTGAGCCATGCCCACAGAGCTTACCACAGACAGACTGTGACATACTAGAACTGCTCCAACATTCAGCACCCAAGGACGACTTGCTGGAAAACCAGGACAGCATTTTACAGCCTCCAATAACACCAGAGAAACAGCCCCCTCCAGCCTCTACCCTATCACCAGACACGTTATCCCTATCTCCAGCATCTCCACAGCATCTTCTGTGTTTCTCAGAGAAAATGGAAAAACTGGTGTTTGCTGGAACCAAACTATCTGCAAGCCCCCAGACATCAACCAAAAAAAGTCAGGCCCCAAAACCACGAAAGCCTGTGGGCCCAGCTCGCTCTCCGCTTGTGAGAGCTCTTCGGCCTCTGCAAAAACGCCAGGGCCCACACCCTCCTCCATCGGCTCGAGGTGAACCAAAAACAACTGATACCAGCTCTCAGTGATATGTGCCGGGTCCTCGCTATGATAACAGTAACTTTCTCAAATGTTTACAGAACAAGCGGGAACCCAGTGTGCCTGTATCTTTCCCTATTGCTGTTCGATTACATGATAGAAAGTCTAAGGCCTTCAAAAGCCGTACAGCAAACCCATCTAATCTGGTGCCTATTGCACGCCAAACTAAGACAAAAGTAACAAAAAGTAAGACTGTTAAGTTAGCACTTTTAAACATCCGCTCACTTAAAAATAAATCACTTCTAGTCAATGACTTAATAACCACATACAACCTGGATTTATGCTTCTAAATGAAACTTGGCTAGAAGACAGCTGCAGTGCAACAGTCCTAAATGAAACATCCCCTCCTAACTTTACTTTTATGAGTGTCTGCAGAGCTGCTAGGAGAGGAGGGGGAGTAGCTGCTCTTTTTAAAGATGTCTATCAATGTAAGCAAACATCATTTGGTAACTACCCCTCTTTTGAATATCTGGGTATTGTGTTAAAAGGTGCCCCACGTATTTTACTTATCA
This sequence comes from Tiaroga cobitis, assembly GCA_030578255.1. Lineage (NCBI taxonomy): Eukaryota > Metazoa > Chordata > Actinopteri > Cypriniformes > Leuciscidae > Tiaroga > Tiaroga cobitis. The sequence goes on from CM060592.1 coordinate 9,434,653, forward strand.
TTATTTACAGGCCTCCAAAATACTCTCCAGCCTTTGCTGAGGACTTTACAGAACTGTTATCAACAATTTCCTGTTTGAGTTTGACTGTTTTGCTATTACTGGACATTTTAACATTCACATAGATAATGCAGAAAACAATATGGCAAAAGAAATTGTTTTAAAAACTTTTGATCTGACTCACCATGTACATGGTCCCACACACAATCGTGGACACACTCTAGATTTACTTATCAGTAAGGGTTTAAACATCTCATCGATTGTTATTAAGGATGTAGCACTGTCTGATCATTTCTGTATTTTCTTTGATATATTGATCTCTCCTGCCATTGAAGCCAGATCTGTGTCTGTCAAGAAGAGATGCTTAAATGAGAACACTAGTGTGCTATTTATGAAGGCTATATCTTTAAAACCAAGCATATCTGCTGACTCTGTTGATTTTCTCCTTGATTCTTTTAACTCAAAAGTCAAAAGTGTAATTGATGATATTGCTCCTGTGAAAGTCATGCAGAAAAGCAGAGCGCATGTGGCGGAAGACAAAACTTGTAGTCCATTATAACACCTACAAAGACAGCATCCATGCTTTCAATATGGAACTAGGCAAAGCTAGACAGACTTTCTTCTCAAATATTATAAACAGCAACTTAAACAATACACGCACTCTTTTTGCTACTGTAGAGAGACTGACAAACCCCCCAAGCCAGATTCCCAGTAAAATGCTCTCAGACGGCAAGTGCAGTGAGTTTGCTTCTTTCTTCTCTGAGAAAATTAATAAAATCAGAAAGGTGATCAGCACATCATTGAGCCGCACTGGGGTCAGACAGTTCAGACCACAACCTGAGAATGTAGTTACTATGTCTGATTTCAATGAAATTGATGGCAAAATTTTGGAAGAAACCATACAGCACCTTAAAACATCAACCTGCGTCCTTGACGCACTCCCCACATCTTTCTTCAAAAGTGTGTTAAACAGTTTAGAAGCAGATCTCCTAAAAGTGGTTAATGCCTCACTTCTTTCTGGTAGTTTTCCAAACTCCCTGAAAACTGCAGTTGTCAAGCCCCTCTTGAAAAAGAGCAATCTGGATAAGACTATATTAAGCAATTATAGACCGATCTCAAATCTTCCTTTCATAGGCAAGATCATTGAAAAAGTTGTCCTCAATCAGCTGAACAAATTCTTAAGCTTGAATGGATACTTTGACAATTTTCAATCTGGATTCCGATCGCATCACAGCACAGAGACAGCGCTCATAAAGATGATAAACGATATTCGCTTAAATACTGATACAGGCAAATTATCAGTACTGGTACTACTCGACCTCAGTGCTGCATTTGACACTGTCGATCACGACATACTTCTTGACAGGCTGGAAAACTGGGTGGGGCTTTCTGGGATAGTCCTAAAATGGTTCAGATCATACTTAGAAGGGAGAGGTTATTATGTGAGCATAGGAGACCATAAGTCTGAGTGGACATCCATGACATGCGGAGTCCCTCAAGGCTCGATTCTTGCACCACTCCTATTCAACCTGTATATGCTCCCAATGAGCCAAATAATGAGAAAGAACCGAATCTCTTACCACAGCTATGCAGACGACACACAGCTCTACTTAGCCCTATCGCCTAACGACTATAGCCCCATTGACTCCTTGTGCCAATGCATTGATGAAGTAAACAGTTGGATGTGCCAAAACTTTCTTCAGTTAAACAAAGATAAAACTGAAACAAAGAGGAAATTCTTAAGGTGAATGCATACCTTGACGCTAGGGGTCTAACAACTAAAAATCAAGTCAGGAATCTTGGTGTGTCTCTAGAGTCAGACCTTAGTTTCAGTAGTCATGTCAAAGCAATAACTAAATCAGCATACTATCATCTGAAAAATATTGCAAGAATTAGATGCTTTGTTTGAAGTCAAGACTTAGAGAAACTTGTGCATGCTTTCATCACCAGCAGGGTGGATTATTGTAATGGACTCCTCACTGGCCTTCCTAAAAAGACCATAAGACAGTTGCAGCTCATACAGAACGCAGAGCAGAACCAGAACATATGAACACATCACACCAGTCCTCAGGTCTTTACACTGGCTCCCAGTTACATTTAGGATTGATTTTAAAGTATTATTACTGGTATATAAATCATTCAATGGGTTAGGACCTCAATATATTGCAGATATGCTCACTGAATATAAACCCAACAGATCACTCAGATCATTAGGATCACATCAAATAGAAATACCAAGGGTTCACTCTAAGCACGGAGAGTCTGCTTTTAGCTATTATGCCAGCCGCAGCTGGAACCAGCTTCCAGAGGAGATCAGATGTGCTCCTACAGTAGTCACATTCAAATCCAGACTCAAAACACATCTGTTTAGCTATGCATTTACTGAATGAGCACTGTGCCACTGTTCGTCCGACTGTTTTTACTGTACTTTATTTTATTTTTAATCTAAACTGTTTTAATCATTTTTATTTGTTTTGATTATTTTAATTTCTTTATTCTAAACTGTTTTAATTATTGTTATTTATTTTTATTTTTATTTTTTATTTTTATTTATTCTATGTAAAGCACTTTGAATTACCATTGTGTATGAAATGTGCTATATAAATAAACTTGCCTTGCCTTGCCTTGCCTTTTTGATGCGGTGGTGACGCATTCATGTAACTTGTAAGGGGGGTGGCGGTGCTGCCGATAATTAAAGCACCTAAAAGCTGTCACAAAGAACCGGCAAAAGCATTGATTATGAATATGTCAAATATAGCAAGGAGACATTTTAATTGTTTATTAATAAAGATGAATTGACGATGCTGACTCGCGATCTTCGCAGTAGGCTATGTGAATGCGCCGGAGAGAAATGCATTTCATAAGCAGAGAATTTCATTTCATAAGTAGAGAGTAGTCTGTTTTCTTTCATTTTGAATTGATCTGTTTACAAGTTGACATTTCAATATAGATATATTTTTCAGGTCTGTGGAGTAGGCTATACTTATAAGCTGAGGTTCGGTATAGCCTATTTATGAGTTTATAGCTCCAGTTTAGAGCTCCAGTTTACGCGCCAGCACCTTATCTATAATTGTTTGCTTTTACGTCTTAAAGGCAATTGGTTGATGAAACATTGATTAAAATTAGGATACAATTAATACTAAACGAACTTAACTTTAAAGAAAGGCTTTGTGTCTTCTGTTCGAGGTCTCTGTAAGAGTTTTAAAGCAGTCTTTTAGTGCCGCTTCAGAGCGCTCACGTCTGTAATGGAGAACTGTAACGTCTGTAACATTGTTTTTCCTCATAAATGCGAACACAAAAAAATAAAATAAAATGAATATTTTATGTTCTGTGGAGAGCCAACCCTTCCTCATCCGATTTGCGCAGTGTAATTCACAGAGTTACAAAAATCTATTTTGCCTCCTAAAAGTTAAAGATTTTTTTTTGTCTACTTCCCTAATATTAAATATAATGTGACTGATATTTTTCTTATGTTTGGACTCCTTTAAGGGAGTAGCCTATGGATAAACATACGTTTCAATATGGTATTATGCATTTTCTGAGAATTTATATTTCAAGTTTTGTTTTGTCCATAACGCTGAAATTCCCCAATTTTAAATAATTTATCCTCAACTAGCGTGTAGTTCTACGTATTTTATGATGTTAACTTCAAATAATACTAATAGTAATTTAAAGATGTGGTAGCATTAGATATCGACGGTAAGGAAAATAACGCTGGGAGTTGGAAGGGGTGTGTCGCGATTCTGCAGGTTCATGGGTCGCAATAGTGTCGCGAATCGCGATTTCGGTTTCATATCACATATCGTTATAGCCCCAATGTAAAGTTCTACTTCTGTATAGTTATTTTGGTGAAAGTAACTCAAAAGTAATACATGAGTAATGTAATGCATTACAATTATAATTACAAAATATAATAATAATAATAACAATAATTCATCACATTTATACAGCAGTTTTCTCTACACTCAAAACGCTTTATATAGAAGGGGGAATCTCCTCAACAACCACCAATTAAATATATAATGTATCACACTTTGGAAGTAACTTGCACAACACTGCACCTGAACCATCGCATCCAGCCCGAGAGGAGCTGGGTGATGGAGAACCACAGCGGGCAATGCGTTGTATCTGACGATGCGAAAAGGTCGACTTGAGCTTGACCGAAACTCTCCCATAGGAACTCCACCACCTCGGGGACAAGTCTCCACTTCCCGGGCCTCAGCCCCTGCCTCGACAGGATATCTGCTCCCTGATTTAGATGCCCCGGAATATATACTCCCCTGAGAGACAGTAGTTTCCCAGAAGCAGTAGTCGCCCCAGAGAGCATAATAAGTATAAGCATAATAAGAGGGTATAATTAGTTATACACCTTTTTCTGGTTTTGTTAATTATCTAGTTCTCTGTATATAAGCCCTTGAATTTCTCGGGTCATTGTTCAGTGTTGTTTATGTTGATGTGGTTGTATCCTGGTGTTATTCCTGATGTCTCCTGCGTGTTCAGAGTTATTTTGTAAATAAAGAGTTCTTCTGTTCCATAATAACAGATACAGATTGTGTTTCTCTGCACACCCCTAATGGATAGTTCAGTTGAGCTAATTTGTAACACTGATTTATTCATGAACTATTTTTCAGTTGTTAAAGCTAACTGGTACTGTGTGCCTTGTCTTTGCAGGGTCTAAGGGCTGCTGATAAAGATCCAACAGCTCCACCGTATGACTCCCTGTTAGTGTTTGACTACGAGGGTGACGGCTCTACTGGGGGATCCCTCAGCTCCATCAACTCCTCTAGCAGTGATGGAGACCAGGATTACGATTATCTCAAAGACTGGGGTCCCCGCTTCACAAAACTAGCTGACATGTATGGTGGCACAGATGAGTGAAAGACAAGAAGAGAGGAACACCACAGATTTTTCCTGATTTCAGATTACAGCTGCAGAAATGTGTTTTAAAGGATCAATACAAGCAAACACAACATCCCAAGGCAAAATGTTAATAATTAACTCAAGGCTTAAAGCAATAGTTATGCATATACTGTATGTGGAACACTTTCAGAGTATGATACTCGTTACACTTGAACTTTACAGTATAGAAGCACAGGGATTGAATGTGCCTTTTTGTACATTTGTTTGGGATCTGAATGGTTTTTGTTCAAAGCTTTAATTATACTGACTTAAGGAGTGATTATGAGATTTAAGTATGTGTTTATGATACAAATTATCATGCTTTTCTTTTTTGCTTACAAACTGTTTTTCAAAGGGATTATTTAAATTTCTTTTTTTTTCACATATTGGAAGACAAATTGTAAGACACAATACAGTTCACAGGATTCTTAGGCTATTAGTTCAACACGAATTTAACATATGCACATAGTTTGAAATAAAAACAAATGTTATAACTGAAACGTTTGTTAGTTTCCTACATTCATTGTGGTTACATTGCATGTACACATAGGTGTGTGCTTCACAGTAAAGAAAAAGGACGTTATTAATTACAGATCAGAATGAATTTCTGAATTACTTCTAAATAGATAAATTCAGCTCAATGAGAGTTCATGTCAGAATGTAGTGATGTGACGTTCGGCACAGAGGCTTCGAAGCTTGTATCAAAAAAACAAAACATCTCGCATGAACCACTGTACCGGAGCTTGATTCGTTTTGCCATAACCATGTGATCAGTGACATCCGAAGCTTCGTTTCGACACACAACCACGTGACTGCTTCATATTCTGATTCAAAAATAGCGCGAACCAGGGGCGATTCTAGGGTCAGAGCTTTAGGGGTGCTTAGCACCCAATGAGCCCCACTGCCACCACCCACATTTTACACCCATATACGCTCCCTCTCTCTCTTCATTTCTTTCACTTGTCAATTCACTCTCATCCCTTTGGACTCTCCCTGTTGTTTTCCTCCTCCTTTATTATGAAAAAATGTGGTGTAAAATAATTTTACAAAAAGTAAATGTAATACTTAATGGCAATACGTTAGTATAGGAGTATAAGTAATTGCTGTTTTGCTTGAAACTAATCACTATTTGTCAATGTATTGTTGTTTCCTCACCTGGTTCTTCCTGCAAGCTCTCCCTTTCTCCTTCTCCCCCTCTTTCCCTTTCTCCAACTCTATCTCCCTCTCTTTCTCATTTAAAAAAAAAAGTATTTATTTGAAAAGGGGACAGTGTACATTAATCAACATTAGAACAATGTAAATGTAACCGAGTTAGCTAAAAGAGCTAATTTTCATCGGTAGTCCCCCAGCCAGCAGTAAAAAAGGCAACACAAGATAAAATTACATACAAAACATTATGAATAAGAAATACAATTCACGTAAAATAATTATATAATGGTTAAATGCACACAGAAAGGATCAGTGCCCACAAGTTTGGCTTTCTACAAGCCATTTTTTATCATTCTTTTTGAATGAAAAGAATGATAAAGACTCTGATGGTGTCCATTTACAGATTCTAAGAATATGATCAAAAGGCACACAGAGGTGTGCCATTTTAAATGTCATATTATTAGTATTATTGGGCTTAGATTTTTTTAAAATCACAAATTCCTTTCATAAGAAAAACTGTATTCTCCATTGTGGATTTGAAATAAACAATTTCAAAATCCATGAAGACTGACCGGAAAAGGCCCACGTGACGTTATGTTTACATGACTCCCGATTGTTAAAATGAGTATCAAATTAACAATAAACTTTAACAACAGAGACATGCGTACGCACTACACAGGTGTGCAGTTTATTTGTCGCGCTGCTGATTTTTTTTTGTTTTGTTTCGTTTTGTTTCACGCTCTAGCAGTTATAATACGGAACTGCATGCGTCTTGCGGAAGAACATTGTAACCGGTGCTACTTCTCTCCGTTTATTACTATGGACGAGTCACCCAGGTCCTATGATACTCCACAGCGGCGGCGACCCGCTGGACTAAAATAGTCAGAAAATAAACACTTATTATTTATTTATTTATTTAAAAGGGATAATGCATATGAATGAACATAGCTTTTCAGCACTGTACATATGCCAAAATTAGCCCCCAGGCTATTTTACATTTGTAGTCCCATGTGAGGTCATCAAACAATACCTAATAACACAGCTAAACATTTAATTTAAACATGATTCAACTTAATTTAAAAGACACACAATTAACAGCAACATATAAGAAATGACACAATTAGTAAACCGGGCATCTAATACGGCATACTCATACATGACACACAGCAAAAACGTCAGTGTTATTTCAACTCCCATAGTGTTAAATTTAACACTTTCACCGAGTTTATATAATTCTCACCCGTCCAGAGTTAAATTAACACTTTGGATAGTGATAATATTTTAACTCCATAATAAGTGTTAAAAATGTAACACTCAGAGTGTTATTTCTTAACACATTTATTAGTAATTTTTACACTACACTTGTGTTATTCCTTGGTGTTAATTCCTAACATTCAGTCACACTTTAATAGTATTTTTAACTCTTAATCGTGTTACTCCCTTACTCTTAAAATTGTTAATTTAAATCATTCTGTGTTATTATAATAACACTAGTGTATTCAAGATAGTTGTTACATACAATGTTCTGAAAATGCCTTTTCACTATAGGAAAAAATAAACGTACAAATAATTCAACTTTTTTTTTTAATAAAGGCAAAATATCCAAGCACCATACAATTGAACTCTATATGCACATTCACAGAGAAAATAATGGTACAATGTAAAGGCTATCATCTTTACCATAAGCACTTTGTAAGTCAAAAGGCTTATAAATTTGAAGAGAGTCTGCTTTCATCACATCCGTTTCATCACTTTCGAACACATTGTAGGCATGAAAGTGCTCATTAAAATGGTCAACCATAAGCTTGTTCACTAGGAAGTAGATCACACTGTTGACTAAAAGCATTTTTTTAATTCTGCAAAAAACAGGCATTACCTGTTCTGTGCTACTGCAAATGACTAACCCGGCTCTGTACTCTACCCCACTGATCTTTACCCAGTTAGTAGAGAAGATGTCTTTTGCTTCAGCGGGCAGAGCTTGGGCAAACATTTCAACATTTTCCTCATTGTCCACATTAAATGTTTTCAAAGGTCCGTACTCAACATGGTTCAAAGGAGATGTTTCCCAATTAGATGCTATGGACATTTGATGTTTTTTGGCAAGTGATACTGTGATGTTCTTGAAGTTTTTGAGTGTGCTTTTGAAAACCCTGTGTTTTGCCTCGAATCTCATACTCCACATATGTATTAATGGTCCAATTTTTCGAATACAAGACGGGTAATGTAACATAAAATGATGTTTAGGAATCAGATTCCTACTTGGATACAACTGTTTGAACAACTCATGATGTTCCATTATTAAATGCTTCAAATGCACAGTCATGCCTAGTGTAACAGATGGAGAGAATATTATGTTAATTATCTGCAGTAAGAGCAACAGCAAAGTCCAGTTCTCGTTTCCTTCCGGCACAATGTCACCAAAAATCAAAGGAATGTTTCTTACCAGACAAAGAGTCTGAATAGAGTTGAGTCCTATATTATTGCCGATACTGTCCAAGTTGACCCTTGTCGGGCGATTTTTGCGCTCCAAGTAGCCATAGTCAAAAGCGTATATTCGTGACAAAAGAACAGGTTTTGAAAAAGGTTTTCCAAAAAGCGTGGAAATGTTTTGAAGACATCTGTGCTTCTTTGTGGGTCATGCACTAGGTCCTGACGATGTTGAAATGTCATCTTCATCTTCTGAAGTACACTTGCTTCATCAGGAGAGTGAACAAGAAATGAAAAGGCCTCCCTGCAGGCATCTCCATCTAGTTGCTCAGGCAGTGTGCTTGCTGATCTTCGGCGCTTTGGTCCTTGTGGTTGATACACCGAGGCTTCCTTGACTGGCCGTTTTCCTGCAGTCCTGGAAATGGTTTTGAGGCGCCATGCTAAATATCCAGTGCCCTTTTCCCCATCATAGAAATGCTCCTGTTACATTTAAATGAATAAACACAAAATGATCTTACAGAAAGTGCAGATGTAGCATTGTGAAACAAAAGAACAATGACTTATTTCATAGATTTTCTTTTTTCAAATTAATTTGCAATATCCTTATAACCCAAGTAATTTCAAATCAGGGCACTATTATCGATATTGTTGTTGAATTATCAAATCCTTTCACTTTTATAAGCAACTGTAATTACTTTATAATGAAAACTACAACACCAAAGCCCTTTTCTGTAAATTAGGTGCTGTGTTTTCTTAAGGTTTTAAACTTACATAGCCATTTGGAGAAAAAGGATCCTTCAGTGAGGGAAAGAGAGTAATAATTCCCAGGGCATACTTCTCCTTCTGCTGACGGGAAGGAAACCTGCTATAGAGTGAAGAAAGTCAATCTTTAATAATTCCTCTTTATATAGTACAATAAACATTAGTTATATCATTACAAGATTACATCCTTTTTTTAAATTCCTTCGTAATAAAAACCTTTTTAAATCTTACCCATGTCTCTCAGTCATATCACTCGCCAATAGGTTGACAAGCTGTCTCCGAGTGCGGTGCATTAGTGAATTTTCTGACTTGTACTCTTCAAGAATATTCTCTCCTCCAGGCTTCTTAAGCAAGGCCTTTTCTACCATCTACTCACATAACAGGAAAATGAAATTTAAGTTTTAGTGTTTAATTCTTTCTATTAAATCAAATCAGAAAAAACATAGCACAACATGTCTGTATGGTAAAAATCTAGGAAGGGGCAAAGTAATAACATTTTCTTTGATAAGGAGAGTTTGGAACCAAATGCTTCAATTGTTGATAATCTTAATTTAGCATGACACCTTAATTTGATTTACCATCAATTATAAGAAGTTTTCAGCTCTCAATTACCTCCTTTGCTGCCTCTGACACGGAAGCCTTTGTTGCAGAACTGCTCATGTGTTCTTTGCTGAATACATTACTGCTTGTTGTGGGAATACTCAGTTCTCTACGGTCACTGTCACTTGAAGAAAGGGATGTGGTATCCGTGAGGGAAGATGGTGTTGAAGATGGTGGTAAAGGAGAAAATTCTTTAAAAAGAGAGAATTTGATTAACTTAACTTTTTGTGGCTTTACCCATTTTAGTATAAACATTTTAAGTTACCCTAAAGTATTTGGATGATATTTTTAGTAATCAGTAACAAACTTGTTTCCTTCATTGCCCACTGCCTTGTTCGTTCCATAAAGAAAGGTCAATGTCAGCTGCATCAAAGAGCCCCATCCATAAACACAAGTTTTCTTAATGACACCTACCTTCATCTGAAATGCTGTACTGACGTACTGTCAGGCACATGTCTGGATTGGCCTCCAACAGCTCTAGAAGAATGTCTTCCTCTACTGCTGTGTCAGTTTCATCAAAAATGTAAAGTTGAGCCTCATCAGGAAGCCCAAACTTATTTTTGACTATTGTAGTGGCAATTTTAATGATATTCATTGATCTTTAGTAAAATATAGATGATTCAAAGAATGTCACATGTGTGTCTCTCACTTGTAGTGAGAGGATTCTGTTTATGTACCTGGGGAGGCAGAAGAGGGAGACACTCCAGAGAACAGACGAACAAGGACCTCTGACCTAGATGTCAGAAGGCCATTTGGTGCAGGGGAGCTTAGTGGGCCAACTAGTGACGTCTATGGAAAACTACTGGGAGGAAGGCTCTGGGGGGAAGAAGGCCTTGAAACTAAGATAAAAGCTAGTTCAGTCTGTCTGGGGGTGTGTCACTCTTCTGCACAGGGTAACAACTGTGTATTAGACTGCTCCTATTCTTGCAAGAATAAATACTTCTATTTTATATAATTTGACTCTGAGTGTCTCTTACGCAGTGATGTTTGTTTGAGAATTTTTGCCACAACAGTTTTGGTGTCAGAAGTGGGATTCCTTGAACGTGTTCCCTGGACCTGAGATCGGACGGTGTTTGGCCACCTGGACTAAGTAAGTTCCAGCTCTACCTCGTAAACTTGAGAGAGAGGGGCCGACCGATATCAGGGCCGGGAGAATCGACCACTGGAATCTAAAGAACCCGCAAGTGGCACGGAACAACATCTCTGGGTAAGCAAAGCAAATTCAGTTTAATAGAGGGGAAAGAGAGAAATTGAACCATATTGGCTGAGGGCTGTCTCTGTGCGTAATCTGGATTTTAACTGAGATCTATAGATAGATCAAGAAGGTTTTAAACAGATACGAGAGAAAATTATCTGAGATGAACTGGGATTTGTAGCGGATCAAGAGGTTTCAAACAGATACGAAAGTATCTGAGATTAACTGAGATTTGTAGCGGATCAAGAAGTTTGCAAACAGATAGGTAACCTGAAAATCAGTTGTTCCACCACGGAGCAAATGGTTTTTTAGGTGCTGAAGCTAGTTAGGGGGAGCCAGAAAAGATTTTTTTTGGTAAACCTTAATTAGGAGGGCACTAACAAGTGCAACCCGACCGATTTGGGTTAAAAGAAAAATCGGGTCTGTGTGGGGACGCCTGCCAGATTTAAGAGAACGCGCGGTGAGAAATCCACAGAGAACAGAGAAAAAAGCAGCCAGTATGGGGAAGTCTCAGAGCAAAATTATGAAATTTGGTACACCGGTGTTTTGTCAAATGAGGTATTGAGCGCCACAACATTAAAGATGGTGCGGGAATCAGTTGAACAGAGCAGTGAGAAACAAAAGTTGTGTCTGTGTTCAACATGTGTGTAAAAAAAATGTGAACAGATAATGGATTGTTGGCTTGAAGATAAAATGTCAAACTGCCAGGAGAAATAATGTTTTTTTTACTTCTTCATCCAGTAAATGGATGCATGACATTAGATGTCTATAGAACTTAAATGTATATGACAAGGATTGAAGCAAGAAGCAATAAGGCTGTCTGTGTGAAATAGAGGGAACTGTAAGTGAGACTTGGTGGAAGAGGGAAGTGAAAAAACAAAAAGGTTGGTGTGTGAGATATGTGTGTGTGGGGATTGTTCAAACAATCATGTACTGGTTAGATAATGAAGGAACTGGCATGTTTGAGAAAAGAAAGGAGAGGATAATGAGGGAACTGGCATGTAGGGAAAAGAAAGGAGAAATATAGTAGAAAACTATATGTGATGAAAATAGACATGGTCTGACAGAATTTATGGAAGTCAAATTAACTGTTTAAATGTTGAAATGAAAAGTCAGTTTTAGAATAAAATAAGGCATTGTATGATTGACAGGGATTAACATGATATGAAGAATGTTTTAAGCAGAATGGGGAACAATTCTAGATTTTGATAAAAAATGATTGAAATGATGATATATCTGCTTTATTTTATTAAATGTTAAGAAAATAAGGGTATTGAAGCAAGTAGCTATAATGGTTGTCTGTGTAATTTACGGACTGAGTAATATAATCTGTTTTGGAGAAACAGTAGAGATAAGACTGAGACAATAATGTGATGGAAGGGAAAAGGCTTCAAACCAGTTGTAATGAAAATAATGATGTACAAATTGTTACACTTTATGAAGAGTAACGGAACAGTCCGGGAAAATAAATAAATAAATAAATAAATAAATAGTGAGACAGAAGAGAGCAAATGCTGTAAACAGCTCTGCTCAGAAGATCTCACTTTGAAGAGATTTGCAGATGATGTAAAAGATAAGCTGGGAGAAATGTGTAAAGACAGAAAACAAATTCGAATATTTTGAGCATTTTCTGTGCTGCTCATGAAATTATGTTCCGCCAATAAAATGATGAAGATTATGATTTGGCTATTGTGATTAAATCCGTGACTGGTGGACTGTAAAAGAATACAGAGGACTGCTTATCAGTGGCTCTGTTTACATTCCTGAAATGGGACACACACTGCTTCAAGAGTGTACAGTAAGTTGGAGCCGTTTGCAAGCTCACAGTGATCAAACTATAGTCAAGGACAGGTGTCTGATGCTGAAGTTGAGGCTGAAACAAATTCACTAGATGACAGAGAGTGTTTTAATGGTGGTCATCAGGACAATTTAATAGGTAACTAAATGCCCACCAAGGTGTTTGAAAATGTGATAGTGACACATTTCTGATAATAATGTGGGGTTTGAAAGTAGATCAGTGTTTAAATGACGACAGTAACATTTTTCGTCTGAGAAATAAGAGATAAAAACAAGGTCAAAAGATTGAAGTCTTAAAGTGAATCCTATAAGAAAGAAAAGATCTATAAAAGTGAATTGATGAATACAGGTTGATGTAAAATTAATGACTCCAACAAATGTGAGTTGCAAAATATATCAAAGTAACTAACAGGATGATTGTGTTTTAGTTAAACATTTTAGAAAGGGTTTAGATTAAGGAGAGAGACTAATCTCACGAATGATTTATAATAATTGCAAAAGATGTATCAAGCAGAGTGCTAGCCTTGTCAAAGTTAACGTAATTGAGAACTTGACAACTAAAATGCTGATTGAGAAATGTGAAACGTTATTGAGAACTGGAATAATTATTTTTATTTAAGATCAAGTAAGCAGAAGCAATACTGGATTAACAGTTGCTGAATGCTGATTAAACAAACAGCTTGAAAAGTTGACCATGAAAGAACTAGAAGCTGATGTTTTTGCTTTCAAAAGATAAGCTTATTATTGGCTGTAATGAAACAGTTTGCTTATCTGGATCTGATGTGTACTGTGGCTGAAACTGCCAGTGCAACAGAGACTCAATCTGAGTGGAAATTTGTAATGTCTAAATAAAGACAACTATAAAATTATGTTTATTTGGAAACACATGTAATTTCTGGCAAATATGCCTTAAGCTGGGATAGAGCTATAGGATGGTAGATAAAAGTTTGATGTTAGAAGTTTATGAGAGTGCAGTGTGCCAGTCCTGAATGTCTCAGAGTCTCTCTCATTCAATGTCAGCTAAAAGCTGTTATCTGTGATAAGCTATTTGTAGTAAAGCACAGTTTCAGTTGAAGAATCATAGACACAGAGATGTTTAAAGAAACAATTGCCATAAAGGGCAATTTGTATTTGTAAATGTAAAACTGAATGACTTTAAAGAAGTCTTTAAAATAATAATGCAGAACTTAAAGACATTTTATTTTATTTTAGGACCAGTAACTTCTTTGTCTCATTTAGTCTCCACCATTCAGGACCGATGGCTCCGTCTACAGGTAAAGTTCACTGAACGTACGGATGATCCAAATTCGCTGAGTATAGTCTAAGCAGCTAGGGTTCTGCTTTCAAGATGGTTAATGGATTTAAGTGATTAAATACTGTTGTTATTGACCTGTCTCCCTGTGTGAACACTATTAGGCAATGGGAATGGCTCTGGTGACTCTTGAACGTGCCTTTCCTAAGCTCCAGAAAGCAGCTGAGTTCTGTTGAAGAAAACCGATTGGGTGATGGGAAAAAAGCGGTCACCAGTGGGCACGAGTGACCACCTCTATGACGGGTAAGACCTTCTTTGGCCAGACAGGGGGCAACCCAAGCCAGAGGGCTCACGTAAAGTCACTGGGCATCTCCTGAATGGAGGTGTGTTATGTGAGACAGGTATGAGAGTTGAGCAGGAGCTGTGAGGCCAGCAGCGTCCTTATACCGTTAGGGGGAGATGAAGCTATGACGAGTCACGCCAGTCTTCCCCATGATGCAAAGCTCCTCTATACCACTCACCAGAAGAAACCGCATTAGTTGTATGGCTTGTTTTTCATTGTGACAAGTGTCTGCAACTATACCAGGGGGACAAGCACCCTGAGAAGAAAATTATAGACAAAGAGCTAATGGCAATGGGCTTTCAAGAGCCAGCTGAGACCGTAAGGGGGATTGCCATTATTAATTGTTGTGGAGACAGTAATAAAACTTTTTGATGTCGGTTGCCTTATGGGCAAGGAAAATGTATAGAAGTTTATAACATAGTTCTAACTCCTGAAGGTCGTTAGACATGGTGGTGACTAAAGATAAAGACAGCTTTTGTAGATTTAAGTCTGGATAACAAAGGTGGATGGTCAAAGGTTATTGTAATGAATTTAATATTACATTTTGTCTAAGAAATGGATTTATAGTGAGAGAGACTGCTTGAGCGGAGGTCGTGCCACTTCCTTTCTTTTGGAGGAATGGTAACTGTGTCTGTCTTTCTGTTATCGGCCTGCTAGAGCAAGCTGAAGAAAAATCTAATGAATAATGAACAAGACATGCTTTGAAAGTGGTTAAGAGACCATGTAAAATTAGGGAAAAGCTACAGAAAATATGTGAAGTTTAAAATCTTATTTAAAATTTAAATCCTTTTAACGATGATATAAGGAAAGGGCAAACATTGAGAATGAGCAGTTAACATATGTGTGTCTAGTATGAGTGTGTGTGTGATGGTGACAGCACTTTGTGTCTTGTATGTATTAGTTTGGGGTACTAATATTAGAACAGTATTGAAATTAGAACAGAACAGTTTTATCATTACAGATGGGTTAAGGCAAATGACAAATTTTAAAGAAGCCGATAATTCTGAGTGGAACGGTTGAAAAGACAATACAGAACATGGGACGAGCTTTAAGTTGATTGGACATCAAGCTCTGTCTGGTAGTAATAGTTTTGTCATGCAGGATGTCGATTTGAATTATGTTCTGGATCAGTTTAAGTATTTGTGTAAATTGGAATTGTGTAGTTGTAGATCACCATCTGGCATGGGCTGAGATAAATGAAAATGTTGTAGATTTGATGGCAACAACAAAATGACATATTGGCTAAGTCAATTTCGAAGTATCAAGAGAGCCCTTAACATTTATGATAATTGTGAACAAAGGGGGAGAAATGATTGACTGACATTGACCAAGTCTGTACAGCACGACCTGACCTGAAAATTGATGACTTTAGAAATGTTTGTGATGGCTGACTTGAGACCAAACAACAGGCCTGAAAAGCAAGATTCGCTGTGAGACTCAGGGACGTTGCCTTTCAAATACTGCGAGAAGAAGATGAGATTGTGGCTTTAAGTGGAGAATGTAATATTTTGTTTCAGAGGCAGAGAAGGATGTCTGGGCAAAATTTTGCTGAAAGGACACCGTTTGGGTTAGTGTTGATGGCAAACTTTATTAAAAACACTATGTTAAATGTTATGTTAAATTGATGCTCGAGTTGTGTCGTGCATCAAGAGGGAGATGGTATAACAATTGCCAAATATGGTTTACTTGGGTCCCAAACAAAATTTGCTGTCTGTACATGTATTTGCAGGACTGTTTCAACAGGAAACGCTAGGGCAGATGCAGCAGCGAAGGCCATGGCAGCACAGCAGACAAAAGAAACTACGTATTTTACTATCTGAAAATAACCTCGACATTTGTTTTTCTTTACAGAGCATGCAGACTTTTGGATACAGGGGAGAATGTCCCCTATAAAATGATGGCTATGGATGAATTTGACTAACTATCCTGGCCTGGATTGTTTTTGTAGCAGAAAGGTGCCACACCTGCGCAGCGCATAACATAAATTTTCCTTTTACAGAATGTCAGGATGGGTTCCAGAAAACAGAACTGATTCTGTTCCAAATGTATAAATATTGTTTTTCAGGGGAAAAGGACCCCGAGTGCTATTAAGTGAGCGAGAAATTATCCGGTGATAATGTTTCAGGTTGAATCCACAGGTCAAACCAAAGGGGACGAGCGGCTAGACAAGCGGTCACTAACAAAATACTTAAGGTCTCCATTCACAGGTGACAGTTCACTCCAGTGGGGGTGCGGTCGTGATATAAGGGAAAACCTTATAAGGATCAGAAAATGGTTGGAGTGTGACACCTGGGTCCAACCCTCTCACCTTAGACAACACCAACAGGCCACAACCATCCCATAGTCCATGGGGCGAACGAGATTATCAACATGCCTGGAGGAGGATGTGAACCAGCTAATGGTTTAAGAATGGGGTTTTGTGATTATTTTGAGGATTTGATTTGATTAAATCAAAATAGGGCTTAGTATTGATATACAGTCGATCAAAAGATTTGATTGGTTACTTATTAGGAAATATTTAAGGAAAATGTTTTTGGGAAGAGATCTATTAATTAATGTAAATTATAGGGATAATTGTTGAAGCTTATTAAGTAGAACCACAGCATGTTTGAATTAAAAGTATTGATTTGATTGTTAATATTGAACAACTGCATTGGTTAGAAGAATGGATAAAATTATAAGACTTCTCTGGTTAGATTTTGTTAAATATGGCATTAAATAGAGCTTACTAAATTGAATTAGAAGTAAATGAAATATGGAGATGGGCGTAGATTAATGGGAAAGGCTTAATGATAGGAGTTAGGATTGTTATTCTAATAATTTTGTTATTCATGGGTGAATATGATTACAGTGACAGGTGAAACATGCTGTCTGTTCAATTGGTGAAAATGACAGTCTATCCCAAGGATGAACAAAATTATGTGACGATACAGGTAGTGGGAGCTACAGTGAGATATGTGTTAAATGTATGTTCTGTTTGTTTTTCTTCTATTTGTTTATTTTCTGAGAAAGATTAAGGGCAAAAGATTTAAAGAGGGTTAAAAGCAGCAGTCATCCGTGTTACGAGATGGCGTACAAAGATAGGGTATGAAACTGAGTGATTTTTATTATACTTTTTATATTTTTTTTTTTTTTGTTTCCTTACTATGTTTACTTGCTTGCTAAAATATTACGGGGACTTTCCCCCACAAAAACAGCCTTATGCTTCTTCATTCTAAACTTTTCTTCACAGGTTTCAATGAGAGTGATCATTTATGCAAAAATCAGAGATGAAAAGTATAAGTGTGATGATATGACTTAAAATTTGTCTTATTGTTTATTATTGTGATTATGGGTAATCAGAATGATAAAAAGTGAGGAGTTGTAGTGGCAATTTTAATGATATTCATTGATCTTTAGTAAAATATAGATGATTCAAAGAATGTCACATGTGTGTCTCTCACTTGTAGTGAGAGGATTCTGTTTATGTACCTGGGGAGGCAGAAGAGGGAGACACTCCAGAGAACAGACGAACAAGGACCTCTGACCTAGATGTCAGAAGGCCATTTGGTGCAGGGGAGCTTAGTGGGCCAACTAGTGACGTCTATGGAAAACTACTGGGAGGAAGGCTCTGGGGGGAAGAAGGCCTTGAAACTAAGATAAAAGCTAGTTCAGTCTGTCTGGGGGTGTGTCACTCTTCTGCACAGGGTAACAACTGTGTATTAGACTGCTCCTATTCTTGCAAGAATAAATACTTCTATTTTATATAATTTGACTCTGAGTGTCTCTTACGCAGTGATGTTTGTTTGAGAATTTTTGCCACAACACTATAAAAAGAAAGAATGTAACAAGATAGAGTCACCTGGAGCAAGTTTTAAATCTTCCTACTTAACTCTATTTCCTTGACTTGTAAATGTTAAAGAATCTGCAGCAAAAGTCTACTGCCATGTACTAATGTTGATGATTACACTATGAACTGTCATTAAAAGTAAAGCCCTGCAATTAAAATGACAACATTTTAATAAACTGTTAAATACAGCCAAAAGTATTTAAATAGGTCAGCCACAGATAATCATGTACTGTGATTTGTTGCAAAAGTGGCTACATATTTAGTTTGGCCTTTAAAGGATGGCTATTTACCTTCCCTGGTGAATTCTGAATAGGTGAAGCCTGAGTGCAATTTGATGTACTTCTTGACACTATGGTATTTCACCTTCAGCAACATGGTAACATCCTGAAACTGCACCTAGTGGAGAAAAAGTGAGAAGTGGTTCAATCTTAACTGCAAGGATATATGTTAGCTTATGTTTAAGTGGCAAACAAGCAGTGAAAATTGCTAATATGCAGTGAAACAAATTGAAAAAATATTCTGGTTTGAAACATGATGCCCTGGCAACTTTTTTGAACTTCATTCAGAAACCAAGCATTATTAAAAGTTGTTTGCTTATCATTTTGCTAACAGACCTGATTTAATTTTTCATCTGGATCATGATGTTGCGGCTTCGGCATACGTTTTTACCCATTTAAGAAAGTAAATCACGGCAGAATTAGTTTATTTTGGGTTCATGATTACCACTTGTATGCATCCACCATAGCCCAAAACTCTATTTAGAGAACAAACATTTTAAAAGTTGTTTGCTTGTTGTCTTGCGGATGGACCTGATATAGGCTACCGTAGTATGAATTCAAACGTTTTACAAATCTACATCACGATGTTTGTATTTCGGCTTAGTTTTATCAGTTTATTGCAATTTAAAAAAAAAAAAAAAACAGTTAAATCTGAACCTCAAATAACCTTGGCGCTGGAAGCAGCACAAATGTTGGCGCCGACGAAAAATGTGAATTTTCCCTGCACGCAGACATGCAACGCATTTTGAACCTGACGACGACGCCACATAAAATGACTTTGATTAAACGTTACTATAAGCACACTGACCAGTGGTTTTCTTAAATGTAACGTTACAAACACTGTTAAGCACATGTTGTTAACGTTATATTAAAACACGCTGGCGTAATTTTACAGTTTTTCAGTTGCTGAACTAGCCTAATTTGACTGTCGATTTGCAAACATTAAGACTAACATTCTATAAATTGATAAATGTGGTTCTTCTCACCCTTCTAACCGAATATTCCTAACAGAAATGTCCTCTCACACATGTCCTCTCACACATGTTCTCTCACACAATGTTCTCTCTCAACCATCAACTAACGTTAATTAAAAAATATATATATATACCGACGACGACCCCCAACGTTAACTTAATCCACACGTTTGCAAATCGACTGCATCACACTCCACTTAACGTTAAAACATGGTTTAAATACCGACTAGTGCTAACGTTAACAGCCTTTATAAGTTGATAAATGTGGTTCTTACCTTTTAAGCCGAATATCCCAATCGGTAAGTGAAGAGACGAGTGATTCTCCCGCTCGTCAATGAGCGCGAAAAAACCGGATGTGGAAAGTAACTCAAAATTAGTGTAGCCTATACTCCTGACTCCTTGAAATGACGCCCCCTACAGAGCTTTTTTAGCACTGCAAGTGTTAAAATAACACACAAATCAACACCCATTCACTCGGAATAATTTACACTGGGAATTTAACTCAAATTAACACTACAGATTTTGCTGTGCAGACACACACATATAACATGTACATAGTAAAGTGCTACTTAAAGTGCATTAAGTGCTTTATCAATTTCTTAAGTGCTATTAGATGCTGCAAAATGCTGGATCTAGTTTGGTATACATACATATATTTATACAGTAATACAATGAACCATATCTATTTATCTAAATTACAACAATTATCATTAGTGGGCACATATTTGATTTGTTTTAAGCCATTGTTTAAGTTGGTTCTTAAAACAGGAGAAGGTCGGGCTTTCTCTCACAGCAAGCGGTAATTTGTTCCAGATCTCTGTGCCCTTAATTGATAGTACATATTGTCCGAATGCTGTACGTCTGTAAGGCACCACACAATCACCTCTCGTGCAGGCCCTGGTTATATTTCTGCCTCCATCCATTGCTTTCACTTTAATGTAGTCCCTCAGTGGGGGTGGGGCAAGACCATGTAAGGTCTTATATATAGCACAGGCATATTTGAGCTTTAAGAAATTTGCAAAGCTTAGTAGGTTATATTTTTGTAATATTAAGCAGTGATGATATGAGAGTGGTTTCCGATCTAAAATTTTTAGTGCTTGTTTGTAAAGTGACTCCGTTTTTTTGAGTGTTGTGACGTTTGTGAGTGACCAGTTTGTAATACCATATTCTAGATGAGAAAGGATCATAGAGTGAAGAAACATTCTGGCTACTTTATGTGACAGGGATGGTCTAATGAATCTAAAGTTAGCAAGATTAAATTGAACAGTTTTTGATAAGCTTTTTATATGATTTTTAAAAGACAGTGTTGGATCTAGTACAATGCCAAGGAATTTAAATTCGTTTACTAACTGTAGTTCTTCACGATTTAAAAATATATTTGAGCGAGTCCCTTCAATGTGCCGCTTCGAAAACATCATACAGACAGTTTTTTTAGGGTTCAGTAGTAGACATGATTTAAAGAGCCACTCCTGTACACGGGTCAATGCAGATGTAAGTGACTGAGAGGCTTCTTGAACAGTTTTTGCATGTGTAAAAAGTACTGCATCATCTGCATACATTAAAATATTGATGTTTTGGCATACAGTAGGCAGCTCGTTAATGTATAAAGAAAAAAGAATAGGGGCAAGTATGGAGCCTTGTGGAACCCCTACTGGACATTCTAAATAGGGAGATTTAATGTTGTCAATAGAGACACAGTGTATTCTATTGGCTAAGTACGAGTTCATCCAGCTGATGGCTTGTTCGGAGAAATTGAAATGTGTTAATCTAGATAGGAGCATCTGATGATTTACAGAATCAAATGCCCTTTTCATATCTAGAAAAACAGCACCCACAACAGGATGAGTGTCTAATGAATGTTTGACCTTTTCCATAAAAACATTAACAGCTGTTTCCGTTGAATGATGAGCACGAAAAGCAAATTGCATTGGATGCAAAGGGGAGCCGCATATATTTAGATGTTTTATTAATTGGTTTGCTATCCATTTTTCAATAACTTTTGATATAACTGGCAAGATATTGATCGGTCTATAATTATTTATATCTAATCTACTCCCTGATTTAAAAATTGGTGTAATTGTGGCCATCTTCCAGTCTGGAGGAACAGTAGATTGTTTGATTGATAAATTAATCATATGTGTAATCGGGCATACTAAAGACTCTTTATGTAGTTTAAAAAAGTGTGTGTCCAATCCAAACTGATCCTTGGCTTTGGAGTTATTTAACCCATCAATGATGGATGCCACATCTGGTTCCGTGATTTCTTCTATCATAAATATAGGCTGTGAACAGTTTACAGGAGAAGAGACACATTCAGGTGTAATGAATAATTGAGATATTTCTTGGACAGAATTTTTAAAAAATGAGTTTAACTCAGACGCTAGAGTGAGTGGATCTTTCACCACTTATAGGTGTACCGATTCAGGATACTGACTCCAGTACTCACCGATATAGCTTCGGAATCGGAACAACTCTAAGGAAAGAAGTGTGAGACTCAGCTCTGGAGCATCTTAGTTGATTCACAACACTACCTAACGGGTTCTCATAACTCTGCGTGTGTTTCGCGCTGGATGACGGCCGTGCTGAGCGGTGCAGGTACAAAGAATTAACGTTAGAAGAAGAGATGTTTTCATTTTCATTTAATTTTAAGCCACAAACTACGGAGTATGTTTGGACATTATTTAACCGTGTCAAAGACGAACAAAATTTTTAGAATAACAACATTTCTTACTCCAAGTTTCAGGGGTGCTGAGCTCCTTTTTAGGGGTGCTGAAGCACCCCCAAAAAGGGGCTAGCCTCGCCCATGGCGCGAACCACTTGCACAGGTTTTGAGTGTCATGCGCTTCGGCAGTGAACTGAGACGACTGAGGCTGAAACCAAAAGTGAGCTCTTTTGAATTTCCAGCATGGAACCAGCCAAGTAAAGAGGCCATTCGGAAGTGTGGCAGCATTTTCAGGTCGTATCAACAAATACAGTAAGCTAATTATTATTATTATTTTGTAATACGAATATGATTTAAAAATTAATTATGATTTACAAATTTATATAAAATAAATATTAGTTAATTAGTTAGTTAATTAATTAATTATAATGTAAATTGATATTTACATGTAATTTTATGCATATTCGGTGTAATATGTTAGGTTAAATAATAGGCCTACATTATGTATATGAAACAAAAAAAGCCTTTTGTAGGTTGAGTGGCTAATATGTTCACCTTTCTTATAATAACAACACATCGTCAATGTTGAGACATTTTAGAGCTAAACATGAAAACCATATTTTTGAAGTGGACCAACAACTTTGTTTGTCAATTTCTGTATTTTATAATGAGGTATCTTGAAGGTACACCATGTAACTTTTGGCCACTAGGGGCGCTCAACCTGTAACTTCCACGTCTAGCGCCCCATAGAGGCCACAAGCGCCGCAGCACTGTCGCAAAAGTCAACAAATAGTCAGCCGGTCAGCCTCCCGTGTCTTTAGATTGTGGGTGCAGACAGTAGTTGACCTGCTGGTTGAAGAGAGATAAGTGTGAGCTCTGGGGGCTGTGGATGAGGAAGAAGAAGCAGCAGACCATCTAAAAAGACAGCTGATTAGGAAAGGCTCGAGGATCTTCAACAGAGGAGGAGAGCTGACATGCAGGTATGTGTACACTATTTATCTATTTTTTATACTGTAATTTATAAGACTACTATGTTGACAATTTTGTTTTATGCATCTTGGGCCAGACTACAATCACTTGAAGTAGACCAAAGAGATGCTCTGCTCCAATTAGTGCTAGACAGATTGCCTGGACTGCTTTTTGATCTCCTTGCACTCCAGGACAATCCTCAAACACCTCCTGTAGCTGGACGTATGCATTGGTGTGTGTGTTCAAGCTGTAGAGACATGCCTACAGATATTGAGAGACTCTGCAGTGGTCAGCCTCCTGACCGCTGCATTAGTAAACTGCCACACATGGAGTTCTACATCCTGGATGAGGGAGTTCTGCGTCTAGCTCGTATGGCGTGGAATGACATGTTCGCAGTCGATGACGTCCAGGAACCAGGCGAAGAGCAGCGCTCTTACAGACATGCAGCTTATAGGAATTTCGTGCTCTGGCAACATGGGCGTTTAGGGGAGGGCCATAGAGTGCTCATAGCAAGCTGTGTTGTGTGGCGCATTAGGGACAAGTATCCAGAAGCTAATAAACAATACAAAGGCTTTAGAGTGTGCCGGCTTCCGTGAATTATTAATATCAATAAAAGGAGTACATATGAAAATACGTGTTAAATTTCTTTCATATTTCAAGAAGATTTTACATTTGTTTACATCTTTGGAAGTAGATTTTACAGGTAATTCTCAAACTACCCATTCACTTACAGTACATAGGAAAACTAATAATAATAAAAGAATGTCATGCAGAGTGTAAAAGTGATCATACATTTTATTCAATTAAAGAACAAAAACAGTTACAAAACAAAACAAAAATTCTGTTTTACTCTTCCATTACTAGAGCCATTGCTCCCCGAGAAATGTGTCTTGCCACAATTTCAGCCGTGGGGGGTGGAGTGTCTGCTGTGTCAACCAGCCCAAGGCACTCAAGGTCATTTTCTAAAAGAGTTCTTCTTCGAGGAAGGCCGGACCCACTCTCTAATCTTCTCCTAAGAATTGCCTTCTGAAGGTCAGGAATGTAGGCATACATCTTGGCCTCTTTTGTAACATGCACACTCCAGTTTTTCTACTTCTTGTTGTAGTACCTTCTGTAACTGAAAACACATAGAGTACCACATAGTGTTCCCCTTCCAACAATAAATTAAAGTTTATACAGTAAAAATACTGTTCTCCTTTTCTGTTGCGTCTATGCTCGCTGCTATTGTGGTAGTTGTAATCAATTGCAGCATGAAAAACCGTGGTTCTGTACACTTTATACTTATAGGCAAAGCGCTTTCCTGCATACATCAGAATATGGTTCTGAAAACTCTGGGAGGTGTTTCCCCGCCGGAGCAGTTCCGGTGCGACACCCGGCCGGTTCTGGTTGTCGTATGAGCCATGATCAAACGGGGATTTAAGGAGGAAATGAGTGTCAGGTGCGTGAGAAGAGGATGACGATCGATGATTGGGACACGTATCTGAGATGCGGATTATAAAAAGAGACTTTGAGGTGAAGAGAGGTAGTCCGGTAGACAGTCGGAGAAACCAGAGAGAGATAGAGAGAGATCGGGAAGAGTAGCAGGGTAGAGAAGGATTTTCGCAGGCTGTTGACTGGGGGTAAAACTGATTCTGTAAAGGAGGATTCTCAGAGAATGAAGGACGGATGTGCATATGCTATCTTTGGAACAAATTAAGTACCACACTATCTTCTATATTGATCCTTAAAACTCTTTGTTCTTACATGGATGTGATGGTCGGATGATTACTGGTTGAGAACTAAACTCTTTGATGCTCTGCTTTCTCAAAGCCAGTATGTTTGTTGCTGTCTATCTGTCACGCTGTCTTTGAGCTATAGTCTCCACGAAGCTGAAGATTCTGTTCCTGTTTGTACACACCATTCCGATTATGGTTTGCTTCAAACTAACATGATGATGTTCTGATCTCTCAAAACCAGCCATGCTTGTTGCTGTCCATCTTTTGTGTTGTCTTTGAGTCCAAATACATTGAGGACGAGGATTCAGCTCCCGCACCTGCCCCCCTGTTACGGTTACATCGAAGACAAGGAACCCGGTTGGAGCTACAAACAAAGGTCCTAGTTCACTGTGAGTGTGTGGATTACAGTGCTTACGGGGGATATTTGCACGTGTGAAGTGTTTGAAGTGCTTTGCTGAATACACGAGCGTGGGGAGTAAAGTCTTGCCTTTGTTTGTGCCTGAGACCTGCTGGATCATCTAAACTCAAGGGGAGTTGGGTTTTACTAACTAGTGCTCGTTGAATGTTTCTTATACAGAGACGTGAGCTATT
The DNA here is from genome assembly GCA_030578255.1 of Tiaroga cobitis. NCBI lineage: Eukaryota > Metazoa > Chordata > Actinopteri > Cypriniformes > Leuciscidae > Tiaroga > Tiaroga cobitis. The sequence continues at coordinate 9,460,092 of CM060592.1, forward strand.
CATCCCCTGCTGTCTTGGCCTGCCTGGAAGAGGAGCCATTACCTGTATACTCACCGTTGTCTGGCTGGAACCGATTCTCGCTGTCTTGGCCTGCCTGGAAGAGGAGCCATTACCTGTATATTCATCATTGGATATTTGGAACGGCACAATATCGATGGCGGCGCGCACAGACGCAGCGGCTTCGTGCTCCCCACATAGGTGTTGTTTTATGTTAATAATGTTTTTAATATTGATTATCATTGTATCAGAAACAAGAGCGAACACTCATTACAGTCGTCGGAAACTGCTACAGATCGGCTCGAATTACACAGACTATTATTATAACTCAGAAGCAATACCGCAGGAGATTTTCAGATCACCGGGACTATCCTTGATCCCTATCCATGAAGGAAGACGGTGCAGACGGCGCAGGGAGAGGAAGCAGAAGAGGGGTAAACGAGCTGGTCTACTAGCGAGACTAAGAGCTGCTCCCCATAAAACCCCCATCCCTAGTGTCTTTCTGGCGAATACTAGATCACTTACCAACAAAATGGATGAGCTTCGACTGGACATCATCACACATAAAACTACAAAGGAATGCTGCCTTCTGATTTTCTCAGAGACGTGGTTGAACCTCAGTATACCGGACGCGGCAGTTGAGCTAGCAGGCCGTACGCTACATCGTGCAGACAGAACGATTGAATCCGGTAAGAAAACAGGAGGAGGACTTTGTGTTTATGTTAATGATTTATGGTGTACAAATTCAACTAAAATCGATACATTTTGCTCTCTGGATCTGGAATATTTAATGTTAAGATGCCGACCATTTTACTTGCCCAGGGAGTATACAGTTGTGATTGTTATGGCTGTATACATACCTCCTCAGGCTAATGTTAAGTTAGCATTGGAGCAGCTATATGACGTCATCAGTAAACAACAGAACGAACACCCTGATGGAGTTTTTATCATCGCTGGGGATTTTAATCAAGCGCATCTTAAGACTGTACTTCCAAGTTTTTATCAATATGTAAAGTGCAAAACTAGGGGGGAAAACATTCTAGATCATGTTTATTCCAACATAAAAGATGCTTATAAGGTTATACCACGACCTCACCTCGGACAGTCAGACCATATCTCCTTGTATCTTATCCCTGCATACAAAGCCCTTGTTAACAGTGTTAAACCAACTAGCAGGGTTGTTAAAACTTGGCCTGCAGTTGCCATGAACCAACTCCAGGACTGCTTTGAACACACAGAGTGGAACATATTTTCCCATCAGTCAGACTTAGAGACATTTACTTCATCTGTACTGTCATATATTAGTTACTGTGTAGATAACGTCACTGTTAACAAAAAGATCAGAGTGTATCCAAACGAGAAACCGTGGATGAACAATGAAGTCAAATTGCTGCTCAGAGCAAGGGACATAGCATTTAATTCAGGGGATATCGCTGCCTACAGAGTTTCCAGAGCTAATCTCAAGAGAGGTATCAGGTCTACAAAATTAAAGTACAAACAGCGAATTGAAGAGGATTTTGGCAATAATTCCAATCCACGGAGAATGTGGCAAGGCATCCGATCAATCACAGACTATAAAAAGAAAAATTACACACAGCACATGACACATAATAACAATGCTATCCTTGCAGAGGAACTAAATAGCTTCTTTGCCCGGTTCGATAAACATAATCAATTACCAGTTAACTTGTCATGGGACTCACAACCCCTGGTCTTACATACCCATGAGGTACGGTGGGTACTTAATAACATCAACACAAGAAAAGCAGCTGGTCCTGATGGTGTGCATGGATGTGTGCTACAAGCCTGCGCTGACCAACTGGCGGAGGTGTTTACAAACATTTTCAACCTCTCCCTCTCCTTGTGTATAGTCCCGACATGCCTGAAATCTACAACCATTGTGGCTGTTCCAAAAAAAACCATGATAACATGTCTAAATGACTATCGTCCGATTGCCCTCACTCCTGTTATTGCTAAATGTTTTGAACGACTAGTAATCGCACACATCAAAGACTCTGTACCAGCCGATCTAGACCAATATCAGTTTGCCTATCGGGCAAATAGATCGACTGAGGATGCCATCTGTGTAGCTATGCATGCTGCCCTCTCACATCTGGAAAAGCCCAATACATACATCAGGATGCTCTTCGTTGACTACAGCTCGGCTTTTAACACCGTCGTACCAAGCCAGCTGATCAACAAACTTCACACATTAGGACTAACTCCCTCTATATGCAGTTGGTTATTGAACTTTCTCACAAACCGCCCCCAGTCAGTGCGGTTGGATAAGCATACATCCTCTACCTTAACTTTGAGTACTGGTGTGCCACAAGGATGTGTGCTTAGCCCCCTCCTCTATGCACTTTTCACCCACGACTGTCAAGCCACTTATGAGTCTAATGTTCTGGTCAAATTTGCAGATGACACGACCGTCATTGGGCTCATATCAAACAACAATGAAGATGCTTATAGGGACGAGGTTCAGAACCTGATAGCGTGGTGTGATATCAACAACCTGGTCCTGAACATCAAAAAGACCAAAGAAATAATAGTGGATTTTAGGACCACTAAAAAGACCACCCACAGTCCAGTAACTATAAGCTGCTGTACAAAATCTGCCAAAAAAGCCCTGCAGCAGGTTGTAAAAATAGCACAGAACATTGTAGGCACTAATCTGCCATCACTTGACCACCTCCATAACACTCGCTGTTTGAGAAGGGCCAATACCATCATCAAGGACATCACTCACCCCTGTCATAACTTGTTTCAGCTCCTTCCCTCCGGCAGACGTTTTCGGTCAATCCGCTTACGCACAAACAGACTAAAAAACAGTTTTTTTCCAACAGCAATAACTATGTTTAATTATGATATCTCCCTGTACGACCATGTATAGTAAGGTTGTTGGAAATGTGCAAAAATTAATTATGCTGCTATGCTCCTGAAGTAATAATAATAAGTACTGGTACACCTGTAATAATTATGGGAATGGCATTTTTAACAATATTCTGAATAATCTTGAAATATGTTGTATTATGAACTTTTATATTGTATTTATTTATTACATTGATATGCTAATTATCATATTTATTAAGTATCTCATCCGAAATGTGTTATGTTCTTTGTATATTAGTATATGTATTGTTAACATTTTGTTTTGTCTATTTTAAATAGGATCTACTACTCCTTTTCTTCTTAAATGCACCTTTGGGGTTGTCACAAGAGTAATTTCATTGTGCTACACAATGACAATAAAGTACTACTACTACTGTTTAACTGGAACCAATTCTTGTCGTCCCGACCTGTCTTGAAGAGGAGCCATTACCTGTGTACCGACCATTGTCCAGTCTGGAGTCGAGCCGTTAGAGATATAAGCTACTCATCTCCCGCTGTCTTGATCTGCCTGGAAGAGGAGCCATTACCTGTATACTCACCGTTGTCTGGCTGGAACCGATTCTCGGTGTCTTGGCTTGCCTGGAAGAGGAGCCATTATCTGTACACTCACCGTTGTTCGGCCTGGAGCCAATACTTACTGTCCTGACCTGTCTCGAAGAGGAGCCATTACCTGGATACTGACCATTGTCCAGTTCTGGAGCCGAGCCGCTAGAGACGTAAGCTACTCATCTCCCGCTGTCTTGATCTGCCTGGAAGAGGAGCCATTACCTGTACACTCACCATTGTTCAGCCTAAAGAGCCGTTTCTTGTCGTACCGACCTGTCTTGAAGAGGAGCCATTACCCGTGTATTTACCATTGTCCGGCCTGGAGCCGATCCTTGCTGTCCCGACCGGTCTGGAAGAGGAGCCATTACCTGTGTACCTACCATTGTCCAGTCCGGAGCCGAGCCGCCAGGGACATAAGCTACTCATCGCTATCGCTGTCTTGATCTGCCTGGAAGAGGAGTTATTACCTGTTCACTTACCATTCTCCGGCCTGGAGCCGATCCGTTAGGGACGTGAGTCATTTATCTCCCGCTGCCTTGATCTCCCTGAGAAGAGGAAGAAGCCGATTGTGTGACATCTCATTTTAAGAAATGCTTTGAATTCAGTAAAGAACTTTATACCTGTTATCTGATTGTCTGGTCTGGTGGTGTCCTCTGTTAGCTCCTCAAGGTGGTACGGGTTACAGGGGCGGTGCGTAAAGGGCCGGTCAACCGCCCCGGCCTGTGAGAAAAAACTCCATGTTACCTTGCTGTATCCATGGCTTATCTTGACTGCTGTCATCCAATGGCTCATGGTCACAGAACCCATGTGTGTTCATTGCGTACATGATGTAGTACACCATGCCACAGCATCTGTAGATTACAATTGACAATAGCACACATTTTGAGTATCTGTTATTCACATACCTTAAACTCCACTAAAGTTGTTGCACGCTGACAGCAATACCAGAAGTGGTTCACTATATCCTTGACCCAATGCATCAGCACAGAATGTTCATTGCCCTTTGCTGCCTGATTACAAAATAAATGAGAATGACTTTGTACCAAAGGTCTATACCTATTTGAGATTAAATCATTCAACATAAAACAGTGGTAATTGTGGCAATTTGACTTACTTCGCGGAGCTTCCTTCCAAGATTTTTGGAAGCATGCCAAACATCCAGCGAATGGGTTACACTCCAATCCTTGTATTTTCCACGTACTGGATCTGAAGATATTATATTTTAGGGCTGACTTCTAATAGTCGAGGATTCAACGATTCGATTCGGAGAGGTCTGATTCGACTATGAACCTCATAGTCGAATAGTAGGGTTATGTAACCAATAGGGGTGTGATGGTTGAACACCGTCATTAGAACTCTATAACCGCCAAAATCGTGCTATTAAGCCTAAATTATTTTTTACAAATTTTTTTTATCATAGTGAATGTTTAAATACTAATATCAGCTTACGAGGGAAACGGAGGCGGAGTTAGTGGTGGTTCGGAGGCTGAGTGCTGGAGATGATTCGGGAGACGTCTGTGCCTAGCCTAGAAATCTAGACGCACCCTAGCGGCAGCAAAAATTATTTTGCAGCCAGTGTAACATCTTGATGTAGGTCTGGCTTGCCAGGCTAGTCTGTGCCCCTTTCCCGATCAGAGCGCGCGCTGACACTAAAGCCTTGTTTATACCAGACGCGTCCGCACGAGAGCGAAGGTGCGCACGGCAAAAAATGACGCGTTGGGTGCGCAAGACCGGCAAGACCCCATTTCGCTTGGCTGTGTGCACAGCTTTTTTTGTAACAGCCCGCGCGACACCGCGTCCGAGGATGAACGACTTCAAGCCGAATCTGCTCGAGCATGTACGTCTCACCGCACCGGCACGCTGTTTGCGCGTCTAAATTGCAACGTTCATTGCAAAGTTTTTTTGTTAAGGTTTTGTTTACTGCGTGTGATTTATTTAAAACAAAGCACGTTCATTGCAACGTTTTTTTTTTGTTAAGGATTAATTTAATGGAAAGCACATTCACTTAGTTGTCTTGCTGTTCATTTTAAATAAACGTAGAGCGAGTTGTCCTATAACAGACGAACAGTTAGCCTATTCAACCGAACGTATAGTCTGCTCTCTAAAAAAAAAAAAAAAGTTCGACTATCAGTCGACTACGGCAAAGTCTAACGAATCAGATTCGACTATGAAAATCCTTAGTCGAAAACAGCCCTATTATATTTCATAAGATAAATCATTTTTGGATGAGAAGTGAGATTGAGTGTGGATTATACTTACCGAGCAAGGCAGATATTTGTCTGTGAGCATCCGTCACTACTTCTTTGATAGGGATTTCGTTGAGAAGGCAGTCCATTGTACTTTCAAAACAGACTTTCTCCAAGATGACCGAATTCCTGCCACATTTCCTTTTGTCCTCGCTTAAAATGTGCACAATATCACAAGTCTCAAGCTCAATCATAGTGTGTGTACAAAATTGCGCACAGTGGCCTACAACATTGGGTAAGTAACAGAGTTTTTTCCACTTGTTAAGATTTTTCTTATAGTACAACATACCTGGGGTGTCCATTCTGCCATCACCTGATAAAAAGAAGAAAAATAAGATTACAACTGAAATATAGCATTGTAATCATCGTCCAAACAATGACACATTTATTGACATACAAACATTGAAAATGACACTTACCAAGTACAACTACTTCAGTCTTTTGTCAAAGCCTGTTCAACACCCCCTCTCTACTCTCTTTCCAAATATAGATTTATATATCTAGCAAGAGAGAGCAAGTTGTCATTGTAGCAGATGCTCGCTTTCTTTCCTATGAGGTCCTCTACAGTCTCAACCTTGTGTTCTACAGGAACAGGTTGGTCTTCCACATGAACTATAGGCACCTCCTCTACATCCAGCACAGCCTCATTTATGCGTATTTCAGGAAGAGTGTCAATCTCTGCCCTTGAAGTTCCAGTAGATCTGTTAAAATAACACTGATGAGTCAGTGTCATTAAACAGCTTTATATATTTTGTGACAAGTGGCAAATTACTATGATGATTAGTAATTTATTAACAGTACACACCGTTGATAGAGGAAAGGAACATAATCCTCATCAGAGTCGTCATCTTCCTCAATCTCAATCCTACACAGAAAAATACATATTTGGAATTGAATTGCACACTTTATACATACATAAAGGAAAACGTCTTGGTTACGTATGTAACCCTCGTTCCCTGAGTAGGGAACGGAGACGTTACGTCGGATGACGGAGAATGGGGGTTTCGCTTAGAAAGCCTGTCATCTTCAAGTATTAAAAAACGAGCCAATGGCAAGGAAATGCCATGGGTCTGCGGAATTTGCATAACGTATCCCCGCCACACCACGTGGCCATAAAGGGAGGATGCGGACGCAAACGCAGCTATGTCTTCGCTTCGGAGCCGAGACTGAACTCAGGCGTCTACCCAGCGGTACAGCGGAAGTGGCAGGGAGACGTAACGTGAGTAGGGAACGAGGGTTACATCCGTAACCGAGACGTTCCCTTTTGTAGTCACTCCGAGTTACGTCGGATGACGGAAAATGGGGGTCCCCCGTGTAATCACGCCACCTTCACAGCTGTCTTCCAGTGCCCTGCGAAAGTCTGATCCCCTGTCGTGAAAACTTAGCACGGACGAGGAGTCCTACTTAGCACAGGAATACCAAGGTACACTGGGGAGCATATCTCAGAGGAAATATGCCGCAGTATGCCTACCCGTAGGGAGGACTTAAGAATACACATATGGCCCAAGGGGGCTACATATGGAGGAACACTGGAGTACCAACCCGTAGGGTGGCTAGAATTTCAACTCCAGGAGTGGCAAGGTGGCTTGCCGAGGGAAGACACATGCTCAGAGAGACTTACAGTGGAAATACACATGTGGGGGTTACTAGCAGGAACCATGCACACGGAGGCACCTAGCCGATGCCCAGGCAATAACACTGGCGCCAGCATCAACAGTGCTGGAGGAACTCAGGGCTTCAATAGGAGGCTCAGCTGAGGAATAATCGCGCTTATCCAGTCCGTGGAGTGGAATGGCGAGCAAGCGAAGACACCTGAGCGGGTCCAGTACTGGCCGGGTGAGCGAGTACAAGAGAGGACACAGGCTCCACTCGGAGATTATAGAATCTGGCGAATGTGTTGGGTGTCGCCCAGCCTGCAGCTCTGCAGATGTCTGCCAGCGAGGCGCCATGCGCTAGAGCCCAAGAGGAAGCCACACTCCGGGTGGAGTGCGCTGTCACACCAAGGGGGCACGGTCGACCTTGCTGTTGGTAAGCCAAAGCAATGGTGTCCACTATCCAGTGAGACAACCTCTGCTTCGAGAGAGCCCTTCCCTTCTGGCTCCCACCATAACAGACAAAGAGCTGGTCTGAGGTCCTGAAACACTGCGTTCTGTCTACGTAAGCACGGAGGGCGCGTACTGGACAGAGCAGTGCCAAGGCTGGGTCTGCCTCCTCCAGGGGCAGCGCTTGCAGGTTCACCACCTGGTCCCGGAAGGGAGTGGTAGGAACCTTGGGCAGATATCCAGGCCGGGGTCTCAGGATCACGTGAGAGTAGGCCGGCCCGAATTCCAGGCACGCTTCGTCAACGGAGAATGCGTGCAGGTCCCCCACCCTCTTGATGGATGCAGAGGCTCAAAGGGAGGTCTCTGCAGGGCATTTAAGACCACTGAGATGTCCCAAGAGGGTACGAGAGGAGGGCGAGGAGGATTCAGTCTCCTCGCTCCTCTCAGGAACCTGATGATCAGGTCGTGCTTTCCCAGAGACTTACCTTCAACTGCATCGTGATATGCGGTGATAGCGGCCACATACACCTTCAGGGTGGAGGGAGACAGCCTCTGCTCCAACCCGTCTTGCAGTAAGAAAAACACGACACTGATCGAGCATCTCCGGGGGTCTTCTCGGCGAGAAGAGCACCAGTTGACAAAGAGGTTCCACTTCAACGCGTAGACGTGTCTCGTGGACGACGCTCTAGCGGAAGTGATGGTAGCCGCCACCGCAGGTGGCAGGGTACTCAAACCTGCCTCGTCCCATCCAGGAGCCACACGTGAAGTCTCCAAAGATCGGGGCGAGGGTGCCATAGGGTGCCCCGTCTCTGAGAAAGGAGGTCCTTCCTCAGAGGAATTGGCCAAGGAGGTGCTGTCGCGAGGAGTATCAGTTCGGAGAACCAGGTCTTGGTGGGCCAATATGGGGCAACCAAAATGACCTGCTCCTCGTCCTCCTTGATCTTGCACAGAGTCCGTGCGAGAAGGCTCAGTGGGGGAAACGCATACTTGCGTAGGCCCCGCAGCCAGCTGTGCGCCAGTGCATCCGTGCCCTCGGACAGGGAGTAATACAGGGCGCAATGGGATGAGTCGTGGGAGGCAAACAGATCTATCTGTGCGTCCCCGAACTGGTCCCATATCAGCTGGACCGACTGGGGATAGAGTCGCCATTCGCCAGAGATTGGCCGGAGCCGTGACAGCTCATCGGCTGCAAGGTTCCACTCTTCTGGAATGTAAATAGCATGAAGGGACCTCAGGGGCTTCTGACTCCATAAGAGGAGGTGGCGTGCGAGTTGCGACATACGGCGAGAGCGTAGACCACCCTAACGGTTGATGTACGCTACTGTCGCAGTATTGTCTGAACGGACTAGTACGTGTTGACCCTGGAGCAACGCATGGAAGCAGTGCAGGGCAAGGCGTACTGCCAGCAACTCGAGGCAATTGACATGCATGAGGCGCTGGGGTCCTGTCCAGGAGCCCGCGGCTGCATGTCCATTGCACATGGCGCCCCAGCCCGTGGCAGAGGCATCTGTGGAGACAACAACATGCCTGGAAACTCGTTCTAGGGGAACTCCGGCCCGTAGAAAGCTGAGGTTCCGCCATGGGGTGAAGGTCTGACGGCAGGTCGGAGTTAACTGGAACTCTGAGTGTACCGCGATGCCATGCCCACCTCGGGACTCGATCGCGAAGCCACAGCTGAAGCGGTCTCATATGAAGCAATCCGAGTGGCGTTGCACTCTTGCCCTCGAACTGTCAAAGACAAGTCAGCAGTGAGTGTGCGCGCTCGCTCGTAAGCTGCGCGGACATGGCGACCGAGTCTATCTCCATACCGAGAAAAGAGATCCTCTGCACGGGGCAAAGTTTGCTCTTCTCCCAGTTGACCCGAAGGCCCAGACGGGCTAGGTGCCGGAGCACAAGGTCTCTGTGTTCGCAGACCTGAACTCGAGAGTGAGCTAAAATTAGCCAGTCGGCTAGATAGTTCAGGACGCGAACCCCTTGTTCACGAAGGGGCTGTTTACACCTGGCCACTTCATGCGTTTTCTCAGATTGGATTGCTATCTGATTTATTAAAACGAATCCATTTACACCTGGTCACATAAATGTGTTTTTGCAAAACGGATATAAATCCGATCTTCAATTCCCGCGCTATATGCAGATTTAATGGAGTGCACGTCACCGAAAGCAACACATATGAGCTGCATTTTATTGATCATCAGCTAATTTCAAAATCAAAGAGAGCAATACGAGAGAGCTGCAACAGCCCTGGTAAGATCATTTCGTTTCTTTAGTGAAGATGATTGTGTGTTAAGCGTCTGCGAATTTCACTTTGATTTGCGATAATTTTCGGCACGTTGGCTTGATGAATAGACGCTCAGATGAATAGACGCTCTGATGCGTGTCGCAGTAGCGCCGTCAAATCTGACTATAACATGACATATAGCCTATATAACACGCTCTCACACGTTTATTTTTTAGCATTTTTGGGAGGAGTACAATTTACATATGTGGTTTCAACAACCAGATGCATTTACACTTGTCCAGTTTCGTCTGGAATGCGACCCAGACCACCTCCTGATGTGGTTTGAGCGATCGGATTCAAATCCGTCTCGAATGCGTTTCGGAGGGCATTTACACCTGGTCTTTTCAAAATCGGATAGCTATCCGATCACAGAAAACGCATGAAGTGGCCAGGTGTTAACAGCCCTGAAGGGGAACAAGGGCTGCCTCGACGACCTTTGTAAAGATGCGAGGAGACAGAGCTAACCCGAATGGGAGAACCGCGTACTGATATGCCTGCCCCTCGAAAGGAGACCGAAGAAACGGTCTGTGTTGAGGAAAAATGGAGACATGAAAGTAGGCGTCCTTCAGGTTTATCGCTGCAAACCAATCCTGGGGCCGAACACATTCGAAAATGCGTTTGGCCGTAAGCATCTTGAACGGCAGCCGGTGAAGGGAGCGGTTCAGAACGCGCAGGTCCAGGATCGGCCGTAACCCACCGGTTTTCTTGGGGACAATGAAATAGGGGCTGTAGAACCCTGACCTCATCTCGGCTGGAGGGACAGTCTCGATTGCACCCTTCGCCAGCAGGGTGGCAACCTCCGCTCTCATGATCGGGGCATTGCCACCGACCATCGTAAGCGGACTCCCCTGAAGCGGGGAGGAGACCGTGCGAACTGAATCGCATAGCCGAGCCTGATAGTTTGGGCGACCCAGCGGGACAGATTGGGGAGCTCTAACCAAACCCCCAAAAACTGATCCAGTGGAATCATTCGAGCCACAGCGTCCCCGCGGAGGGGCAGCGAAGCGGAGTGACCGGCCCAGTCGAGGGTGGCATAGCGGCCCTGAGCGTGTGCACGGTCATACTCCGCGCCCTGAAAGAGGAGACCAGGGAAGGACCAGCGTTCCATGGGGGTCTACTCTGCCAGGGGTCTGGTGATAGAGGGGGATGAGAGTGGTGTGGTCCGGAGAGGGCACGCACTGTCATCCGCACCCTCAGAGACAGAGGGGAACGAGAGTGGTGAGGCTCGGGGGCGTCGCGTACTGCCATCCGGCTCTGTGTGCTCAGAGATGGGATGCAGCTCTTTGGAGAAAAGATTCTCCCCCAGCCCTCCACCGGGGGAAGGAGTGGGCCTGCAACCACTCCCTGAAAGAACTGCAAGCCATATCTGAGCTGCCCGTAACGGGAGCGCCGCATAGCCTGGCGTACAGCGGGGCTGCGGGGCTGGTACGGGCAGGGGCGCCTCCCTGCGACCACCTCCACGGCCCGGAAGTTGCAGGAGGGTGCATTCGGCGGCAAGCGGACTGAGGCGTCTTAGCCAGCGGCTGATTGGCAGCAGAAAGCCGCAGGGTCAGACAAAAAAGCCACAGTCCACTTCTGGGCGGCCGAGAACTGTTGGGCAGAGGTCGAAGAGGCCAGCCTGGGATATGGGGAAGTTGAGGAAACTGGTTCACTCAGCCTCGCGCACATCAACCAGGTTAAGCCAGAAATGTCTGACCACGCATGTGGACATCACCTGACTCAGGGAGCGTGCGGTCACCTTCGTCGCTCGTAGAGCAAGGTCGGTGACGGCAGGCAGCTCAAGGATGAGCCCTGAATCAGCCCTACCTTCGTGCATGTCATTGAACACCCAGAAGGATGGCAATAACACACAGTGAGGTGGCAGCCTGCCCCGCAGCTCCATAGATCCCCGCCACCGGAGTAGACAAGAACCTACAGGCATTGGAGGGGTTTGCTTAGGGTTGCCATGCCAGGTGGAGGCGCTGTGGGGACACATAAGTGTTGCCACAGAACACTCCACAGGGGGGAACCCCAGTGTACCCTAGACTGCGGCCTCTACGAGGGCAGAGAAGGCGGAAGAGGCCGCTGAGCAGTCGTGAAAAGTCAAAGGAGACTTCCACGATCTCATGGCCTCTTCATGCACATCCGGGTAGAAAGGATTTGGGTTCGCCACCCCCAAAAACCAATCATCAGCCTTAAATTGCTCGGGACATGGCAGAATTTTCCACACAAACCCGATACTCGTGGCAGCCCGGGAAAGCATAGCTGTGAACTCTGAATCAAACTCGCTATGCTAGCACATCCGAGGGTTGCAACGTGAAAGACGGGGTGTGGACCGAGGAATTTTCGTCGGTTTAGTTCCAGACCTGACGTCTTGGGTCACCCTGGCCACCAGCCGAAGTATTATCTCACGTGGAGAAAAATAGATCGGGTTGTGGATGAGGGGACTCTCACTCTATTGAGCTCACTGAGTCTCGACCGTTATACATTGCAATGGTCACGTTCCCACTGAGAGAACGTGACACACCCACGAGCGCTGTCTGAGCGCGACCAAAGCCCAAACACGTCAAACAGCGCTCGCGCCCAACAGCTGAATCTATCAGAATACCGCACTCAGAAATACATGGGCAGATCGTCTTTAGAAAGACGCGTCTTTAAAAAGTTGTGCCGCGTGCACGCTCTTTTAGTTAGAGGAAAATACTCAGCGGATGTTGAAGCGACCAGGGAGTGACACACAGACCGGCAGACCACTGCTCAGATCGCAGGCAATATGAAACTCGCTGGATACCGCCGTCACACCAACACCAGAGAGTTCGCTCGTCTCGAAGAGATGTAGTCACTGAAAATACTCAGGATTTGGCTTGTGGAGTGAAGAGATTCTCTTGGCTCCGAAGCGAAAACATAGCTGCATTTGCGTCCGCATCCTCCCTTTATACCCACATGGTGAGGCGGGGATACGTTATGCAAATTCCGCAGACCCATGGCATTTCCTTGCCATTGGCTCGTTTTTTAATACTCGAAGATGACAGGCTTTCTAAGCGAAACCCCCATTCTCCGTCATCCGACGTAACTCGGAGTGACTACGAAAGGGAAGGGTAATTGACATACAATGTAAAGCACTTAGATACTATTCTGCAAATCATTAGCAGCCTCTAGCTCGTCATCGTGTTTTTCTGAAATTGCCAACTAGTGCATAATGCAAAAAATAATAATAAGAAGCAGAGAAACATCAGTACATTCTTCTCCCAAAATGATTGGTTATTGGACTCACCTTGATTCAAGCATATCAACTTTTTCACTTTCTGTGATCAACTCCTTTACACCAGAAAGGACAATTTCTCTCCCCCTACATAAAAAGGAAAAGAATGTTGGACTGTAATTTCACTGAAACTCTGGTTTGTCTGTATAGTTCTGTTAGTTTTACATCTACAACGTAGGGACACTGGCAATCTGCTTATGTAGGTGAAAAAGCATAATTTTATGAATATCATCATCATCATTATCATCATCATCATCAATGAGCCATGTGTAGTGTCTCATAAATATACATTTTGGAATGAATATTATGATTTGTACCACAAACTGTCTACAGTTAAAATATAGTCCAAACTTGTCATGATCTGAAGAGTCTGTTGTTGTAAGGTCGGAGGACTACAGAACATTGATGAGCTCATAGCAAAAGACCAGGATATAGAAAGGATGTTTGAGTGATTAATAATCAAAATATCAGCTGCTCAACAATATATATTTAATGCTTTCTGTGTTGTAGTTAATCCAAAATACATTATGGACTTTGGCTGATACATTATCAATCATCCATTTATTAATCATTTTAATTAAAAGAAAGTTCCAAACTACCTTTCATATGAATCCTGGCAGAGAAAGCTCATGGCAGAAGAGCAAGGGCCTCATATATAACCGCTGCGTATGCACAAACAGGCCCTGAAAGAGGCGTACGCATAAATTGTGATTTATAAAAACAAACTTGACGGGAAAATTTGCACACATGCACGCAAACTCTGACCCATGCGAACGAACGTTTTGGAGATGGAGCAGTTTGGCGACACCGATAATGAGATGTCTTTTGGTCCCTTTTAGACAGAAAATATAAAGAAAATTATACATATAGAAAGATAATACAAATATATTTTCACTCAACAAGCCTATCACTTGAAGCAAATATCCATCCCTTCTTAAATGTCCGCACCAGCGAGCGCGTTGGGCCATTTAGTGAAACTGACGCATATATAGCCTATATCTAACGGCAGATGAAGGAAAACCGTAAATCTTCATTATGAGTCCTAATCATAAATACAGTGCATGTTCACAATAAAAGTTTAAATAAATAAAATAATGATTTAAACTATGTTTTACTTCTGATATAAACATTTAGATTAAATATGCCATTCTCATTAACCCTCTGGGGTCTGAGGTGTTTTCTGGGTCCTGGAGGTGTTCTGACATTTGTGTTTATTTCTGTTACTTGTGACATTTTCATGGCTAAAGTCTTATTACACGGTATTCAGCACAAACTCTGCTACAATAATATGTCAGCAGCATGTTGGTAAAAGTTTGTAGTTTTGAGATAATGACGTTTATGCGTGGTTTGTGAAAAAAATAAAAAGAATTGTCACTGAAATAAGTGTTACGGGTGTGGTGCAGGTTGAAGGAGAGGCAGCAGTCAGCAGATCAAATTCAATAATCTTTACTAATATAACTCAAAACAGGAATCCAGGAACATAACCACACCAAATACAAACGTACCATACACAAACGAGAACCGACCAGGAGTGAGGGAGAACACAGGGTTTACATACACAGAGAACGGATCATGGGAACAAGACACAGCTGGGGCAAATTAACTAGACACAGGTGAAGGAACTGAACAGAAACGAGGAGCGGGAAAACTAACACAGGACTAAACCAAATACACAATGCAGGGGGAAACAGGACACACATGTAACATAACGCCCCCTCCAAAAAGGCGCGTCCTCGCGCCGTATAACTTCAATAGGGGTGGGGGGGCGGGCGCCCTGGAGGCTGACGAGGGCGTGGCCTACCCTGAGGAGGAAGCCTCCAGGGCGGAGCAGGCTGGTCAGGGGGCCATGGCGGAGTAGGAGACCACCCCTCAGGCGGTCCTGGCGGAGACTCCCCTTCGGGCGGCCATGGCGGAGAATCCCCTTCGGGCGGCCATGGCGGAGAATCCCCTTCGGGCGGCCATGGCGGAGACGCACCTTCGGGCGGCCATGGCGGAGACGCACCTTTGGGCGGCCATGGCGGAGACGCACCATCAGGTGGCCTATATCCCCCCCCCAAAATTTTCTTGGGGAGAGTGCCAGGCTTAGGGACGTGCATCAGGTCAGGCTTGGGAGGGCTGAATGGGACCAGTAGAGAAGGCTCTGGCGGGCAGGCGACGGGCTCAGGCTCTGGCGGGCAGGCGACGGGCTCAGGCTCTGGCGGGCAGGCGACGGGCTCAGGCTCTGGCGGGCAGGCGACGGGCTCAGGCTCTGGCGGGCAGGCGACGGGCTCAGGCTCTGGCGGGCAGGCGACGGGCTCAGGCTCTGGGACGTGGAAAGTCTCTGGCTGGGCTAGCGGTGAAGGCTCTGAAGGGCTGGACGGGGCGTGCAGGGAAGCTCGGGCTGGACGGGGCGTGCAGGGAAGCTCGGGCTCGGCAGGCGTGCAGGGAAGCTCAGGCTCGGCAGGCGTGCAGGGAAGCTCAGGCTCGGCAGGCGTGCAGGGAAGCTCAGTGTCCCAGTCTATAAGCCAGTCTTCCTCTTTTAGCTCCACCAAAATTCCAACTGGCACAGTGGGCATGACGTGATGCATAGGCTCGGGACTGGGCGGGACCAGTGGCGCAGAGGGCTTGGTGCTGGACGGAACCAGCAGCGAAGAGGGCCTGGTGCTGGACGGAACCAGTGGCGAAGAGGGCCTGGTGCTGGACGGAACCAGCGGTGAAGAGGGCCTAGTGCTGGACGGAACCAGCGGCGAAGAGGGCCTGGTGCTGGACGGAACCAGCTGTGAAGGCTTGGCTGGGCTGGCTGGGATCAGTGGCGGAAGCTCTGTGTCCCAGTCAATAAGCTCCTCCTCTTCTCCTGGACCGATGGTGAAGGGAGAGCCACAGCTCGCCAATACCCACTCAACAAAGGCCTCGAAGTTCCCCCGAGGCCCATCTCCGGGCAGGCGTGCTGTGGTCTCGGCGTTGAGACCTGCCCGGAAGAACACACAGAGGCTGGTGTCATCATAATGGACAAAGGGTACCAAGTCCAAATACCTCTGTGTGTGGGCCTCGAGGGAAAGATCCTCTTGGGAAAGCAGCATGATCTTTACTGCTGCCAAATCCATATTTTCGGTCGGTTCTTCTGTTACGGGTGTGGTGCAGGTTGAAGGAGAGGCAGCAGTCAGCAGATCAAATTCAATAATCTTTACTAATATAACTCAAAACAGGAATCCAGGAACATAACCACACCAAATACAAACGTACCATACACAAACGAGAACCGACCAGGAGTGAGGGAGAACACAGGGTTTACATACACAGAGAACGGATCATGGGAACAAGACACAGCTGGGGCAAATTAACTAGACACAGGTGAAGGAACTGAACAGAAACGAGGAGCGGGAAAACTAACACAGGACTAAACCAAATACACAATGCAGGGGGAAACAGGACACACATGTAACAATAAGGTCATGAAACCCATACTGATTATTTCTTCACAAGACTTTTGAAAATTGTATCACGTAGCCTAGAATATTTGCTCCAAAACTATGTGAAAATCATCCTTACTACTCATCCTTACTACTTACTATAAGACAATAAAGTCTTTTAAAATTAGTATGACGTGTTTTGTGTAAGAACGCTTTATGCGAAGGAGGCGTAATCTCATTATTATTACTGATTTTCACACCTGGGAAAGTCAAGTCAAGTCATCTTCATTTATATAGCGCTTTTAACAATGGATTGTTTCAAAGCAGCTTTACAGAGATAAACATATAATTTAAGGTAACAGATTGTTTTGGCATTATAGCGGTTCTTGAATAATGTTATTTCCAGCTAAAGTTAACTTTGATTGATTCACCTCCGTCGAAATGATCAGACTTTTAAACGCGAACCTGTGATTAACGCTGACGGCGTTCACACGCTCATTCAGAATTGATTCTATAGTTATGTGCTTTTGAAAATATGTGCGCAGGTTTAGAATTCATACAACCCAGCCTAAACAAACTACTTTTCTTGCCTATAAATTTTGATACAGAATTTTGTTTTATTTTATCACTTCGGGGTACGCGAGCCGGAATTCACAACGCTTTATCTGTAGAGTGGGAAAGGGATCCTCCATAGGGAGAGGATAGTGGATACTTCAGCACTGCATTGTCATCGGGTCCAGGCGGATCTCCTTCGTCAGATCTGGACACGGCCTGGATCCGGCAGGCTGCGGGAAAACCTCGGGATAAACAAAGACACTAATATTAGCGTAGATGCCATTCTTCTTATGATGTAGCGAGTACATCAAGATTTAAGGGAAGTGTTCCCAGTTCCGGCTGACCTAATCTATGCAGCCTAACATTGAATTTATAGAAGTCTATAGTGTGTTATGTGTATGCTAGGTCAAAGAGATGTGTTTTTAGTCTAGCTTTGAACTGACAGAGTGTGTCTGCTTCCCGGACAATGGTAGGAAGACTGTTCCAAAGTTTTGGTGCTAAATAGGAAAAGGATCTACCGCCTGCAGTCGATTTAGATATTCTAGGTATTATCAACTGGCCGGAATTTTGAGATCGCAATAGACGTGAAGGACTATAATACGTTAAGAGCTCGCTCAAGTACTGCGGAGCTAAACCATTTAGTGCTTTGTAGGTAATCAACAATATTTTAAAATTTATACGATGTTTAATAGGGAGCCAATGCAGTGTTGACAGAACCGGGCTAATATGGTCATATTTCCTGGTTCTGGTAAGAACTCGAGCTGCGGCGTTTTGAACTAGCTGTAGTTTATTTATTAAGCGTGCAGGGCAACCACCCAGTAGAGCATTACAATAATCTAGCCTTGAGGTCATGAACGCATGGACTAATTGTTCCGCATTTCCCAATGAGAGCATATGGCGTATTTTAGATATATTTTTAAGATGGAAAAATGCAGTTTTACAGATACTAGACACGTGGCTTTCAAAAGAAAGGTTGGTATCAAAGAGCACACCCAGGTTCCTAACCGACGACGAAGACTTGACAGAGCAGCCATCAAGTGTTAGACAGTATTCTGGGTTATTACGTGTGGAAGTTTTTTGTCCAATAATTAGAATCTCTGTCTTTTCAGAATTTAGTAGTAGGAAATTACTAGTCATCCAATTTTTTATTTCAGCTATGCATTCCGTTAATTTTGTGAATTGGTAAGTTTCGTTGGGTTTTGAAGAAATATACAGCTGAGTATCATCGGCATAACAGTGAAAGCTGACTCCATGTTTCCTAATGATATCTCCTAATGGTAGCATGTACACAGTGAACAGCAGCGGTCCTAGTACTGAGCCTTGTGGTACGCCATACTGAACTTGTGATCGATAAGACATCTCTTCATTTACTGCTACAAACTGATAACGGTCAGATAAGTATGATTTAAAACATGCTAGTGCAATTCCACTAATGCCCACATAGTTTTCTAGTCTATTTAAAAGAATGTTGTGGTCAATTGTGTCAAATGCAGCACTAAGATCGAGTAACACTAATAGAGAGATACAACCACGATCGGATGATAAGAGCAAATCATTTGTGACTCTAATGAGAGCGGTCTCAGTACTATGGTACGGTCTAAATCCGGACTGAAAATCCTCGCAGATATCATTTCTTTCTAGAAAGGAACACAGTTGTGAAGATACTGCTTTTTCTAATATCTTTGACAGAAAAGGCAGATTCGAGATCGGCCTGTAATTGACTAATTCTGTAGGATCAAGTTGTGTTTTTTTAACAAGCGGTTTTATCATAGCCAGTTTAAAGGTTTTTGGTACGTATCCTAGAGACAAAGATGAATTAATGATATTAAGAAGAGGATATATGACCTCTGGAAACATCTCTTTCAGTAGCTTAGTCGGTATAGGATCTAACATACAAGTTGTCGATTTAGATGAATTAACGAGTTTGCAGAATTCTTCCTCTCCTATAGCAACAAATGAATCAAATTTTTCCTCAGGGAGACTACAATGCACTTCCTGATGCGATACTGTGGTAGACGGTTGCATAGTTATAATTTTGTCCCTGATATTATCAATCTTATAAGTGAAGAAGTTCATAAAGTCATCACTGCTGTGTTGCTTGGACACTTCTGAGCTTGAAGCTTTCTTTTTCGTTAGTTTAGCCACTGTTTCAAATAAATACCTTGGATTATGTTTATTTTCTTCTAATAGGTTTGAAAAATAAGCAGATCTAGCAGCTTTTAAAGCCTCTCTGTAAGCAATCGAGCTCTCTTTCCACGAAATCCGAAATACCTCTAGTTTAGATTTCTTCCAGTTGCGCTCCATTTTTCTGGCTGCTCTCTTAAGGGCCCGGGTGTGCTCGCTGTACCACGGCGTTGGGCTATTTTCTTTAATCTTCTTTAAGCGAAACGGAGCAACTGCATCTAAAATGCTGGAAAAGAGAGAGTTAAACGTTTCTGTTGCAATATCAAGTTCTTCTAAGCTATCCGGGATGCTGAGATGATGAAACTGATTAGGAAGATTATTGATAAAGCAATCTTTAGTGGCAGAAGTTATAGGTCTAACGTATTTATAACACGGAGTCGGCTTTGCAGCCTTGGCTAAATGTAATTTACATGAGACTAGATAATGATCTGAGATATCATCGCTCTGCTGCAGAATTTCAACGGCATCAACATCTATTCCATGTGATAATATTAGATCTAGAGTATGATTACGACGATGAGTAGGTCCTGACACGTGTTGTCTAACTCCAATTGAGTTTACAATGTCTTTAAATGCCAATCCCAATGCATCTTTTTCATTATCTACATGTATATTAAAATCACCAACAATTAGTACTTTATCTGCAGCCAATACTAATTCTGATAGAAAGTCCGCAAATTCTTTGATAAAATCTTTATGGTGCCCTGGTGGCCTGTATACAGTAGCCAGCATAATTCTCAAATGTGATTTATCGTTTACACTATATATTTTTACATTAAGCACCAATACTTCAAAAGAAGTATATTTAAAGCTAGATTTCTTAGTGGTTTTGAAAATATTACTATAAATTACAGCAACACCTCCCCCTTTGCCTTTCAGACGAGGTTCATGTTTATAACTGTAATCTTGTGGGGTTGACTCATTCAAAATAATGTAATAGTTTGGTTTTAGCCAGGTTTCTGTCAAACACAGCATATCAAGATTATAATCTGAAATCACATCATTAACTATGAGAGATTTTGAAGTAAGGGATCGGAAATTCAGCAACCCAAGCTTTATCATTTGCTCATCTGTATTATATCTGTTTTTTATTTGTTGAACATCAATTAAATTTTTAACCTGACGTTTTTTGGATTTCCAAATTCGGGGAACAGACACAGTCTCTATATGATGACATCTAGGTGAAAGAGACTCTATGTGATGGGATTTATCTGACCTTGGTGACGTGAGGCCGCTAGCAGACGGTCGGTTTAGCCAGTCTGTCTGCTTCCTGACCTGAGCCCCAGATTGTCATGTCATGGAAAGCCAAAGACCCTCCCATAATAGCCCTATTAGGCGCTATCAGGCCCTATCATTACGAGGAGCCTTGTACAAAGAATGAGGAGATTTAAAAAAGAATGGCTTTTAGATTGTTTGAATTTATTTACAACACAACATAATCCAAAGATACACAACAAAGGACAAAAAAGCACATTAGTAAACACACTGATCTAAAGACAGATTCCTGAAACATAGTACATACCTGTCATCTCCAAGGTGTTTGATTTTTCATTTTACCATGTTCATGCACAGAGACTCCTGTGAATGTTGAAGTCAGCAGGACTCATCAGTGGCATCTGGTCCCTGTAAAAAATAAAATAAAAAAATAAACACCTGTGAACATGCTGATATCAAGAGAAACTATATGGCTGCATGACTTTGGGCATACATTGTAGATTCTGGTTTCTGGTTAAAATTGCGATTTATATTTATATATATATATATTATACACACACTCAGACACACACACACACACACACACACACACACACACACACACACACACACACACACACACACACACACACACACACACAGTGCTTAGAATAAGTGAAAACACCCATGCTAAAGTTGACTAAAAGAAAACATCATAGCACTGAAACTGCGCTTGTTAGAATCACAAATGATTTACTTTTAGCTTCGGACCAAGGCTGTATCTCAGTACTAGTTTTACTTGATCTTAGTGCTGCGTTCGACACTATAGATCACACAATACTCTTAGATCGACTACAAAATTACACTGGTGTTCAAGGACAAGCATTAAGCTGGTTCAGGTCATACTTATCTGACCGCTACCATTTCGTCTACTTAAATGGAGAAAAATCGATCATAACTTCGGCAAACTATGGAGTGCCGCATTGATCTGTATTAGGCCCTTTATTATTCTCAATATATATGCTGCCACTTGGTAATATTCTAAGGAAACATGGAATTAGTTTCCATTGTTATGCTGATGACACTCAAATATATATTTCATCACGGCCAGATGAATACGCTAAATTATCCAAATTGACAGATTGTGTTAAAGATATAAAAGATTGGATGACGCGTAATTTTCTTTTATTAAATCCAGACAAGACAGAGGTAATACTTATCGGTTGTAAAAACCGTCCACAAAACCTTTCACAGCACGACTTTAACATAGTAGGATGCCCTGTTACTTTATCCGCTACAGTAAAAGACCTGGGTGTTACATTAGACTGCAACCTGTCTTTTGAAAAGTATATTTCATATGTTACAAAAACAGCCTTTTTCCACCTTAGAAACATTGCTAAGCTACATAATATGCTATCAGTCTCTGATGCAGAAAAGTTAGTTCATGCATTCATGACCTCGAGACTAGATTACTTTAATGCTTTATTAGCTGGTTGTCCTGCATCTTCAATAAACAAGCTACAGTTAGTCCAAAATGCAGCCGCTAGAGTTCTTACTAGATCAAGAAAATATGATCATATAACACCGATTTTATCATCACTTCATTGGTTACCTATTAAGTTCCGTATTAATTACAAGGTATTGCTTTTGACTTATAAAGCTCTAAATGGTTTAGCTCCAGTCTATTTAACGGATCTTCTATCGCCTTACAATCCATCGCGCTCTTTAAGATCACTAAATTCGAGGCTTCTGGTCATTCCTAGGATATCCAGATCCACTAAAGGAGGCAGAGCCTTTTCACATTTAGCTCTGAAGCTCTGGAATAGCCTTCCTGATATTGTTCGTTGCTCAGACTCGCTCTCCCAGTTTAAAACTAGACTGAAGACGCATCTATTTAGCCAGGCATTCATATACATTTTTTATCTTACAGTTACTGTAAATTCGGCCTCTAGTTCATAAACGCCAGAGGAGAACTGGCCCCCGACTGAGCCTGGGTTCTCCCAAGGTTTTTTTTTCTCCATTGGGTCATCTGATGGTGTGTTAGGACACCTTTAGGTCACTGGATGGAGTTTTTTGGTTCCTTGCCACTGTTGCCTTTGGCTTGCTCAGTTGGGGATATTCAAATTAATTAACCAATCATACCATTGATCAGCTCTACCAAACTTGGATGTCTTTTTTTCTAGTAATAAACAAACATTGTTAAGTTGTTTTGATTGATACTGTGAAGCAGCTTTGATACAATCTGTATTGTGAAAAGCGCTATATAAATATATTTGACTTGACTTGACTTGACTTAATTAAAAACATGAGGAAAACTCCAACCTTTAAGGACACCAATTTTCTTTGTGAATGAATAATGTATCGCAAATAATCTTTTTCCTTAAAATACAGGGTGCCTAAGTCAGGACACCCCTATGTTAAATTCCCATAGAGGCAGGCACATTTTTATTTTTAAAGGCCAGTTATTTCATGAATCCAGGATACTATGCATCCTGATAAAGTTCTCTTGGCCTTTAGAATTAAAATAGCCCCACATCATCACATACCCTTCAGCATATAGACATGGTTTTATTTCAGTTAGCCTAATAGCTGGTTTGATTTGCATTGAGAGATGATCTTACCCCATGCTAATCTCTAGGTATGGTGAAGGGTATGTGATGATGTGCAGCTATTTTCATTCCAAATAATAATAACAATAGCCTATAGCATGCGGCCTATAAATCGTTAAAAAGGAACACTTCAGTACACTAAAGAAAAAATATGTTTATCATGTTACTTCAAATGTTTCCATTCGTTATTTAACAGTAAACATGTTTCCATGGACGCGGGTGTTAAATGTGTGTCCTGTGTTTCCCCCTGCATTGTGTATTTGGTTCAGTCCTGTATCTCAGTTTTCCCGCTCCTCGTTTGTGTTCAGTTCCTTCACCTGTTTCTAGTTAATTTGCCCCAGCTGTGCCTTGTTTCCCCTATCTGTTCTCTGTGTATGTAAACCCTGTGTTCTCCCTCACTCCTGGTCGGTTCTCGTTCGTATGCACGTTTGTATATGGTGTGTTAGTGTTTTCTGGATTCCTGGTCTGAGTTATTTAGTAAAGATTATTGAATTTGATCTTTTGACTGCTGCCTCTTCATCTGCCTGCACCACACCCGTAACAGCGGGAAGTAGGGGTGCTGCAGGTGCTGCAGCACCCCCTGTTGGCAAACTGTGATGACAATAAAATGATAGCTTATAAATATATCTCTGGTTGTTGTTTTTGTTCCACAACATTCTGTGTGTCATGTTTGGGGTGTGGGATGAAGAGAGAGATATTTTTAGTAATTATTTAATTAAAAATTATTTAATTTATCTTCAGTGTGTAGTATTAGTCAATCAGGTGTCTTTACGCGAATCACAGCATACGCACTTATGCAGCACAAAAACAAACAAACACCTAGTCTAAAAAACTGCTAGAGATATGACGTTAGTCTAATGTTAGTCTAACGTTATAAATTACATTTTAGTTTAAATGCACGCGGCAACATTTAGATAGGCCTACTAGACTTTTTTGTGTGTGTGTGTGTGTGTATTTGGAACCACATGCGGTCACATCCGGTTGAGTGAACGCTGGCGCGTTTTGGCTGCCGCTACTCACCGGTGATTTCTGTTGTTTTGTTTTATATCTGAATGTTTTAAGTCAGGAAATTTTATCCAGCCTTGTTTTGCTTCATTACTGCACCCTTGGACCTCGGAAATTTGATTGAAGTTTGATATCTATTTCTGACTTTGTGGCGGAGGATTGGCGTTTACAGCTCAGTGTTTGTAGCTCAGCCTTCATCTTTGTCATAACTCATCAAGACTTCATCATGTGGTTCTTCAAGCTGCTGATGTGGATTATTTTCTCCTCCGTGGTGTTTAGCGCTGCTCCTCGACTGGTGTACTCGGTGGCAGATCTGTACAAACTCAGACCTGTAACGTTAACTACAACTCCGCCGTTGCTGCATCATCTGGATCTACTACGCCGACCGAAATACATGCATCGCGGGTCTCATCGGAATGTCAGAACCAACTCTGCCAATCCTGAACGTGGTGGACAAATTCGGTCTTTCTGGTCTTTAAATCCAAGACTGCCTAAAAATGCTGGGAGGTCGGTCGATTATGAAGTGCTCGCTCGGGTGCCCAGGTCAGATTTTAAGCCTTCCCCACTCTGCTTTACTCTTTTTAACGTTCGGTCACTCAACAATAAGACATCTGTTATTCACGAACTTATTACAGATAAAAACACTGATTTTATGTCCTTAACTGAGACTTGGCAGAAGCCTAATGACTTTTTTTATTTAAATCAAGCAACACCTGTTGGATATTCCTACACATGCAAACCTCGCTGCTCTGGAAAAGGGGGTGGTCTTGCACTTATTCATCGTGACTGCTATAAAGTTTGTCCGATTTCTATATCAGAGCCATCATCATTTGAAATTCTGGCCGTACAACTCAAAAGCTCAACTCCCACTATTGTTGTCGCAATTTATAGACCACCAAAGGCATCTACTATGACCTTATTTTTTACAGAATTTTCTACCATCTTAACACATCTGTGTATCCTGTCTCCGAACATCGTGTTGATGGGAGATTTTAACATTCATTTTGACAACACCACTAATACTCAATATAAAGATCTTAAATCAATTCTGGATTGTGCTGACTTTGTGCAGTATGTTAATTTTCCAACACATAGCAAGGGACATATTTTAGATCTTGTATGTTGTTCAGGTGTCAAGCCTTTTAACTTTACTTATGAATCTTCTATCTCAGATCATAAGCCTATTTTTTTTAATATCTCCCTTCCATTGTCTAAAGTTAACCCACAACGCTCTGTTTCATTTCGTAATATTAAGAATATTGATCTTGATGTTCTGGATGGAATGATTGATTACTCTGTAAACAGATGCTGCTTTAATTATCCTGCATCTGACTTGGTAAATTTTTATAATAACAGTTTGTCTCATATACTTGACAATGTGGCTCCTGTGAGAACTCGTACTGTATCTTTTGTCAACTCCTCTCCTTGGTATTCTTCTGAGCTCCGTCACCAAAAGGCTTTAGGTCGTCGACTTGAGAGACTATGCAAACGAACCGGTCTTGAAGTACACAAACAGATGTATTCTGAGCATCTGGTTTCATATAAGGCGGATGTGGAAAGAGCAAAATCATCTTTTTATGCGAATATCATTGCCAATGGACAAAGTAATACAAGGACTTTATTCAGTACTATTAACAAACTGTTGAAACCTCACAATTCTGTTTCACTTTCTCCCTGTCAATGTGAATCTGTTTCAAATTTTTTTAGATCTAAGATTGAGAGTATACATCAAGAACTACTTCAATCTAACTTAATGTCTAGTGATTACCAAAATGTTTGTAATAATCATATTAGTTGTTCTGCATGTACTTTCTCTAATTTTGAGCTGCCTTCAGTTGATTCCATTACTAAGCTAATCATTAAGTCTAAGTCTTCTACTTGCTCACTAGATCCTTTACCTACTGTCTTAGTTAAGTCTTGTATTCATTCAATTGCTCCTATTATTACTGCTATAGTTTGTTCATCATTGTCTACTGCTACCGTTCCTTCATCTTTAAAAATGGCTTCTATCACTCCAATTCTCAAAAAACCTGGTGCTGATCCTAATGATCTAAAGAATTATAGGCCCATTTCTAATCTTCCTTTTATATCTAAGATACTTGAAAGAATAGTCGCAACTCAACTTGAGTCATACTTACAAGACAATGACATTTTTGAGCATTTTCAGTCGGGATTTAGATCGAACCATAGTACTGAAACTGCTCTTGTTAAAGTTACAAACGATCTTCTCTTGGCTGCTGATTCTGGTTTCTTGTCTATTCTGATTCTTTTGGATATTAGTGCTGCCTTTGACACTATTAGTCATTCAGTATTACTGGAACGATTGGCTTGTATTGGAGTAGCTAGTAATGTTCTTCTGTGGTTTTCCTCATATTTATGCGACAGGAAACAATTCGTACAGATTAAGACGGCTCGTTCAGAGCCTATCTTAGTCACTCACGGTGTTCCGCAGGGGTCAGTGTTGGGTCCCCTTTTATTTATTCTTTATATTCTACCCCTTGGTCATATTTTTCATTCTTATGGTATTCGTTTTCATTTTTATGCTGACGACACACAAGTATATATATCCACAAAACCTACTGCTTCTCATCTCCCATCTAACCTTACTAAATGTTTGCAGGATGTTAACATATGGATGACTAATAATTTTCTAAAGTTAAATTCTAATAAAACCGAAGCCCTTCTTGTTGGGTCTAGGTCTGTTCTATCTAAAGTTCAACCTTTTACTTTGTTTATTGATAATTGCTCAGTTAACTTCTCCACTCAGGTGAAAAGTCTTGGGGTCATATTTGATGGTTTGCTTTCTTTTAGTTCTCATATTAATACAATTTCACGTGCTGCATCTTTTCATTTACGTAATATTGCTAGACTTCGTTCTTCACTTTCTCAACACTGTACCGAAGTACTTATTCATGCCTTGGTAACATCTCGGATCGATTACTGCAATTCTCTTTTATTTGGTATCCCTGAAAAACAACTACATAGACTACAGTTAATCCAAAACTCAGCAGCCAGGATTGTTACTCACTCACGTATTTTTGAGCATATAACTCCAACTCTTTACCAATTGCACTGGCTCCCTGTTCGTCACCGTATACATTACAAACTATTGCTCCTTACATATAAAGCTCTTCATAATTCGGCACCTCAATATTTGTTAGATCTTCTTCATTTGTATAGACCTTCACGTTCTCTGAGATCCTCTTCTGCTGAATTATTGTCTGTTCCAAACTTCAAACTGAGTTCCTATGGTGGTAGATCTTTTAGTTGTGTGGCGCCTAAACTGTGGAATGCCTTACCACTGCACATTCGTCAAATGGATTCAATTTCCCATTTTAAAGCTCAGATAAAAACGTATTTGTTTAGATTAGCTTTTAATGATATGATTGTTTGATGCGTAGTTGTAATGTAGTGCTTTGTCTGTTCTGTATTTGTTGCTCTGTTTTATATTGTACGGTGTCCTTGAGTGCCCTGAAAGGCGCCTTTTAAATAAAAGGTATTATTATTATTATTATTTGAGGAGCTATTTTCCAAAACGCGATAAACGCCATTAAAAAAAAAGAGTTTGTCATGTCATTTTGCTTTGTTCTGAGCCTATTCACTGCTCCATCAATGTTTCATGCCAAATCGCTATATTTCCTTGTTTAAAATGTACTGCAAGATGCAGTTCTTTTCCAAACCGCGATAAGTGCCAAACCTATTTTTAGCATAAACGCAATAAATCATCTCGACAAATCAGAATTCAGTGAGCGTTCTACGCAATCCAACGTCTGCGCGCTGAACAGATGTGTTCATGTTTATTCATTCCTCAAAATGAGTGATACCACTTTTGATGGCCTTGATGAGCCAGTGTGACCTACACCTGGGGCACATGCTGCTGCCAAAAGTTTGTTTATTGTATAATTTCTGCCAAAAATGGCATTCGACAATCAAGGAGCAAAAGTCGAATATCGTTGGAAATTCTATTTTTTTATTATTATTTTTTATTAATAAACTGTTTTCTGTGTGTCAGTGTCTGCAAAGATGAAATTGACGATCAGCATCTCTGTAGTGAACGCGCCTATAGAGAGAAATGCATGTAATGGATTACATAATCAGAGAGTAGGCTATCCTATTAATTTTCATTTTTTAATTGTTTCGTTTAAAGACATTTCAAGCTTTCTATATATAGATATATTTCTCATGTCTGTGAGGCATACGGTGAGTTTCGGTTAATTTATGATGAGATGCGCTCCAGTTCACATGCAATGCGTGACCGCGCCGGCACCTCCATGTCATGATTATATTGTCTATTTGCTTATTATTTATTAAATCCAGACAATTGGTTGATGAAAAAATTATTAAAATTAAGATACAATTTATACAAAACAAAATTCACTTTAAAGAAAGGCTTTCTACAAAACAAAACTTAATTACGAGGCCAAAATCATCCATTTTTGGATTTTTTTTTTGGGGGGGATTTATAGCGTTTTGAAAAAAAAAATTACTTTGAATTTATCATCAACAATATTGTTGTTTGATTTAATAATCATTGTTCAACATGTTAAGACTTAGGGGGAAAAACATTTTAACAGGATAAATTGAATATTCACAAAATGTGTGGGTCTAGGTAAAAATTAAAATTTTCCTGAAAACTACTGAAATGGATTTATAGCGTCTTGGAAAAGAGCTCCTCATTTGCTTTTTGATTTTACCTATAAAGATCTTTGCCGTGCTTGCATCACTATACTCCTCCTATAGTCCCTATGGCCACTTGGCGTGCGTGAATGCAAATGGAAAAAAAAGGTTTTGAGGGAGAGTAGTAATAATTCGTTACATTTATATAGCCCCCCCCCCCTGCCGCCCCCCAGCACCCCCTGTCGAAAATGACTTCCCGCGTCTCTGCATGGTTCTAAACATTTTAATATTCACCATATTAGAGTAAACACTAATACTAGCCTAACATCATTCTGTGTTTTATTATCAAACATAAAAACATCCTCGTGTCGTACATGTATATAAATTTCCTGCCTGTCTAGGCTATAGTTCATATTTCAACATGTTTCCGTTGATTTCATAAATTTTAGTCTAGCAACAGTTCAACTGGAATGTTAAGTTTATGCAACAATAACACTAACTAATATATTTCATAATACATTTCTTACCTTACATCTTTCTTGTCTTCAAATAACGTTCTTCTTCTTCTGAGGTAAATCCAATGTAAACTCACTTCCAAACTCAACGAAAAGCAGAGGACTGAAGGGTTAGGCTAAGTCTGTATGACCAAAAATGACGGAGTATTTTAAGTCTATTTTGCTCCTATGTAAAAAAATCGAGCAAAACGCGCCGGCGCGTTTGCCGACCTCAGAGGGTTAATGGTGTTAAACACTTAAACTACATTAAATCATTACTGAGAAGTTGTTTTAACTACATAGATAATTGCTTATCATGATAATAGCAGATTGTCAGAGAAAATGGTTTCGTGCAAATAATGCACAAAAAGGTCTATCTGTTTCCATTAAAAATATAAATCAATTAAAAATACAATTTAGCCAGTGGAAAAGATTGAGAAAAACTTTCTCTGAAATGTATTTTAAACAATTTGATTTATTTATTCAAAAAACAAGGCTAGGATAGGCTTCTAAATTATTTTTATTAATGTATTGTGACAGCACATCCCTGTTTCATATTTTCCTAATGTCTGGAACCATTAAACATGTTGTCATGTGGATGAATAATCATATGCAAATGATATGCATAGTAAAACTAGACGTTGTAAGCTCCATATACGGTCATTTCGGGGTGGAGACGCATGTGCGCACAATCTTACGCTAACTGGAATTCTGCGCAGGTTCTGGCGTACGCACGGTTTTATAAGTCTGATTATTTTTATGCGTACGACATTTTTGGCTTTCGGGCGCATGTACACTTTTAGTAAGGATCCTACGCACAGTTTTATAAATGAGGCCCAAGATCTGGAGACATCGTCACATCAGCCTGACTCAATGAAAAAGATAAAAATAGTCGATATAAATATCCCAACTTTTTTACATTAATCAGGTTATGGATCTTTCCAAATTTCAACTTGAACACAATAGTATATCTTTGTACAGTCAGATGAGCTTATACAGCATGTTTTACTTAACAGAATTTAATTAAAACAACCCAAATGAACAGAAAACCGCCCAATATAACATCTAGCTAGTACCAGTTGAAAAACCAGAACAGCTTTTGGAATGAACTTTTATATCTATGCTGTGGTGCATGTTGGAAGTTGGGAGAAACCAAGTGTAGAAGATGAAGGGGACTGTTTTTTTATTTTATTTGTTAAATTTAATTGTTTTTCATTGAGGAAATACAGTATGTTTTAATGGCTGTTAAATAATAAATTGTGGATAAGGGCATGTACAGAAAGTTTATTATATTGAGATTTGGTTGTTTGTCGAATTTTATTCTTGGTTATTTGTATTCCTGTCAGTGGTTGTGCCCATAATTATAAATGCCCACAGGATGATCCTGCACAGGATTGTCAGTCTGTGATGTTAGGTTGGAGAGTGAAGAACCAACTGAAGTGAGGGTAAGAAATTTATTTAAATGTTGTTTATTTTTCATTTGTACTTAATTCGTCTTGTAGGTCTCTACCCTTTCTGTAAATTTGTATTTTCATAATTTTTGAAAGTTCATATTGAGCTAAAATATAATGACCCAATCAAGAGTTTGATTGTGACATGGAAGTGAAGAGCTGTGTCTAGAGATTGAAGACAAACTGTCTGAAGATAGGAACTGTCCAGGCTTGGCATATATTATGTTTGTGTATTTTTCTGTTCTTGCGTTTCTATAGTTTTCACTAGTTTATTTTTTTCTATTTCCTGTTAGTCTAATTGTGACTTGTTTTATACACCAACAATGTGTGAATGAGGAATTAGTTAATTGCTTTTTAATTGTCCCTGGAAAAGGGTGAGTAACATTCAGCTTCATCCCACACAAAGCTCGTGTTTATCCCACAGCTCTTCAGAATTAATGATTTTGAATCTGAACCATTTCTAATAAGGACTGCCTTTGGATTTGTGCAATTTGCTTAAATTGAACATTTGAATCCATTGAACATTTGAATCCATTCGAACTTATTTATTTACGAGCACATCATTTATTGACTATCATAAATTTAATTTCAGTTAAATTTTTTTTTATGTTTTCATTTCAATACGTAGTTAATTTTGTACAGTGCTGAATCAGAATGGGTTAAATTGTAGTATAGACTGAATACAGTGTTTTAAGGGCATTGTTGTGTGAACGGTTAATCGGCCTAAAGAGCTATTTTGCCCTCAATGTTAGGAATCCTGGCTAATGTTGTCCCTAAAAATAGTTTTCATCGATTTCAGTTTGCACAAAGTTTGTAAATGTGTTGATGCAAGTTATGCTATGTACAGCAAGTAAAAGTGGCACATTTGAAAATGGTCATCCAGATTAAGTCCTTGGAATATTATCAAAAGAAAAAAAGTCTTTAAAACGAAGAGAAATCTGTTCATTATTATAGCACCTTTGATCCTCTGATTATAGTAATGTGGTTATATAATGTTATTGTGGTGACTACAGAGACTCAGGTCTGAGATCTAAAGGGCTCTGATGTGATCTGTTAAGACCCTGAGATGTATTGTGTTTATCAACTGTCCTTGTGTGTATACTGTATCTCTCTTTCTGTGTGTTACCTCTGTTAACCTGTGGGACACTCTGATTGGTCCTGCTAAGCACCTGACCCGGATATAAGAACCTCCCCTAACACTCACTGGAGGCCCCTTGAGCCTCGTTGACTTTGTGCTTTATGCCATTCTGCTTTGCATTCGTTCTAATTGATTGGTTTTCTCTTCACCTTTGTTATTTTCGCCATTATTTAATTAAGAGTGTAATGCCAGAGAGATTTTTAGTGTTTAGTGAAACTGTGAGTGCGTGTTTGTTGATTTTAATCTTACATCTGATATTCTCTTTTATCTGACAATTACCTGATTGACTATGCCTTGGATTCCCATTCTTATTTGTCGCCACAAGACTTTGTAAATAAGTGTAAATATTCTTGTAAATACTTTTTGCCAGATTAAGGGATGTAGGGGGTTTGACATCATTTATTTGACCTCTTTTTCACTTTGTTTATGGTTGATGGAGTTGGGTAAGTTAAACTGTATTTTTGTTTTCTTTATCTTTTGTTTGAGGTCATTTAGGTTCTAAAAGAAGATTTTGCTTATTTTGGCCTTGTCTGTCCCTGACGCTAACCCTTTATTGTAAAGGAATCTCCTGTTATTTGTCATCTCTCTGGTAGTGTGACTCTTCCTTTTTCCTGTTGGGGCTGACCCCTAGCGGTCGTAACAGATCTCTATCACTGAGATCGGATCGCTCCTTTGGTCCTTTTACGTCCAATGATTCGTTTGTGTTCTAAATATGCCCTATGTTTAGAGTGCTTTAATGAATTTACTTGATTTGATCATTTTTTTCCGGTGAGATCCTGACACAACCTTGATTGGAATGGGTACTGCATGTGTTTGGTCTGTCTTATGATTGTGTGTTTTCAGGGGTTGTTTAGGGATATGAAAGCCATCTGCACTCAAGTGAGTCGGATTTCAGAATAATAGGGGTGCCCCAAATGCAGTGACAGGTGAAATTCAGGTGAGATCCATTTATCAATGTGCACCTTAAAGAGCTGAAGGGATATGTTCACCAATGACCACTTGTTAAGTCTCTAAAACAGTTGTATTTTGTATTGAAACATACTTTATAAAATCTTGTCTTTTATTGTTTGTATATTTTGTACATTTATGTACTTGTTTTCGCTCCCTGACTGCCTTCTGTATGTTAGCATTAGTGGCTGTAGTGGGCTTAGTAGACTGCATCTAAAGTTGATGGACGAAGTACCCCAAAAGCTCAAATACACAGGGGTGCCTCCCACTCACAAAGACAGGTTTTTTCTCTTAAGTGTTTTTATGTATGTATATTGTATTAATTAGCTTTTTGTATTTATGACTTCGCCTCTTGTTCCTTTAAAGATCAAGTTTGTCTTTGTCCCTTTTTTTATTCCTCCTTTGTATTTCCATTTTATGACCCTTTTTGTCTGTCTTTGCATTTATCCTATATTTAGGTCTTTATTTTTATTTATGAGTTTAACGGTTTTATATATACCTTTTACTCGTTTTTTTTGCATTTTCTGTCTGCCTTTTATGCCATTGTTTGCCCCCTCTTTTATTGTAAAGCTTTGTATGGCAGTTGTAAACTTGTCTTGTATATTGTTACACTTTGTTTATGCTTTCATTTTAAAGCCTTTTTGTACTTGGGTTATAGTCCATGTTCTTTTTTTAAAGCCTTTGTTAATCATCTTTTTGTCACTACTCTTTTATTTTTTTGTCCCTTTTATGGTTGTACTTATGCCCATATGACACTTTGTGTAATTTGGTATACCCTATTTGTAAACCCTAACCCTTTTATTTAAATTTTCAATATTACTTAAAGTACTTGTTAGGTTTGTTCTGTTTTTGGTTTATTTTGTGTTCCTATGTGCCTGTGTTGGCCGGTCCCCTCCAGCTGTTTAGATAAGTCTTGTCTGATGTCCTTCCCACCCAGTTTTTGTATTTTAGCTTGTACTCTTTAAGCATTGTTTCTTTGTCCCCGCCCTCCTTAATACTCATTTGTATTTTGTCCCTTTGCACTGATGGTATTATGCCATGGTTTCGCCTCTTGTTCCATTTAACCCTCTGAGGTCGGCTATCGCGCCGGCGCGATAGTCTCGCTTTTTTCTTATCAGTGCAAAAGAAACTCAAAATACTCTGTTGATTTTGATCTTACATATTAAGTGTTGTACATCATTAGATCCTGATAAGTGTTTTTTTTTTGTGGATACTCACAAAAAAAACAAAGTGTTGTGCTTTTCGCCAAATAAAGAAAAACAAACATGATGCGCGTTCTGCCTTCTCTCTGTCAGTGAAGTCCATTCTGAAACGCGTCCTAAGATTATTTTTAATTCCGCGAATACTTGTCATACAGGCACGAGTGTTTTTCCATAATGAAGCTTGAACTCTCTTCTTTTAAATGAATTAATTTATATAAAAAAAACAAATATTCTCATCTTATGTAATCTGTATGAAAAGAGAGAGATGTCAGTATTTTTCTTTCCAGCTCATTATACCTAATTACGCGTTAATGTGCCACGCCCACGGAGAGCGCGCGCTATTCAAACGCAAATGATCTTAGACAAGCCGTTCAAACATGCCAACCCCCACCAGCTGGATTATAAAACACATCGTGTTTAGTAAGTATCTTGTACAGCTGTGTACACAGCGTATCCTTTCACTGTGAGGAATATCTAACCCTGGAAAATGTACCAGAAGTGCTGGTAGTTTCATTTCGAGGAGCAACGGATCCAGCTGATGTAGTAAGTCATTTATTCTAGTGCTTTGTTCTAATCGTGATATTGAAGTGTCGGACTGTAAACCGCAAAAAGACTGTTTAAATATGAATTGCGTGTCTGTGTGTAGGCTAAATGATGAGTGAACGGCATAGGCGCGCGCGCTTTGTTTACTACAGTTATACAGCGCGTGCCTTGTTCATTCACTCTCGCACCTACATTAGTAAACGTTATGTTTACATGAACACATCTTAGTAGGCTATAGCAATATAGTTTGTATGAGTAAAAATAGACTGAAATATGTTGAAATAAAATGTCTGTATAAGCAACAAGCTGCAAATTCACATGTATATACTAATATATCATACAAAATATATTACAGACTAAATATGAATGTTTAGACATGATTTTGTGATTAGTTTTGGATCGATTATAAAGTTTTGACTGTAAAAAAGACTACTGTCACATTAAATAGATACGCTTTTGTTCACCAATTTCTGCTCATAGTTAAATATACTATAGTATGATGTTTTGTCAAAAATAAAGTAGGTATATTGAATTATCAACTAAGATGTTGTTATAGTGTTTGTTCCAATATTCATGAATCCTTACCTTTTTTTAATACGTATGATAAAATGTATACTTTTTACAAAGAAATACATTTGAAATATTGTTAAAATTGTAATTGTTGTTGTAATTGTAACCTATTTGTAATTGGTTACAATTTCTAATTGTAAAATATGTATAGGCTATATAGATAATTTCTTTTGTCCTTGCATTCTTTGGGATCCTGTGACACACCTGTGTGAAAGGGCTAATTAATATGCAGCTCATTATGCGGCACATTATCTGGCCTTTGTCTTCTCAGGTGTGAACACGCCTCCACGCATATTGCCTTTCCAAACCAAAGGTCTCTAATAAAATTTAAATCAGTGTATGTGTTTGTGTAAATGATTAGGCAGGATGATTTTCAGATCATTTTGAAGCAAAAATTCTAGGCAACAACACTCATTAGTCAAAAGTCTTGTGGACACATATTTAGTATGTGTTTTGTGGCCTTATTTCAGACACTTTAAGTTTTAGTTTTTTCAATAACCATGCATAAGCAATATTCTCTCAAAAATACAAACCTGTTTCATAATTGTTGGTGAGAAATTACGGTAGCCCAGTTTGTGCTATATTGAGTGAATTTACGCCTTTGACATTTGTGCTTTTTTCAGTTATTTATAAACATGTTAATGGCAGAGCATGTCAGAACACCTCAAGGACCCCAAAAACCCTTAGACCTCAGAGGGTTAAGATCAAGTTTGTCTTTGTCCCTTTTTTATTAACCATTTTTATTTTATGACCCTTTTTGTCTGTCTTTGCATTTATAGTATTTTAATGTATTTTTAAAGCCATTGTTTTTTATTATATTCCTTTCACTTGTTTCTTACATTGTCTGTCTGACTTTTATGCCATTTATTTGCCCCTTCTTACATTTTAAATTGAAAACAAAGTAACAAAACACAAGACAAGTAAGTTTACAACTTCCATACAAAGCTTTACAGTCTTTTTGTACTTGGCTTTTGATCCATATTTCAGTTTTTTTAAAGCCTTTGTTAACATTTTTTTTTCTTTCCTTTTATAGTTTTACTTGTCCCCATATGCCACTTTGTGTAATGTTCAAAATTACTTTAAAGTACTTGTCAGGTCTATGTTCTGTTTTGGGTTTTTTTTGTGTTCCCATTATCCTGTGTTGGCTGGTCCCTCCAGCTGTTTAGACAGTCCAGTCTGATGTCCTTCTCACCCAGCATGAAGACTGTTATTGCTGTTCATCCTCCCTCTTCTAGCCATGTCATCTAGTAAATGCTGCCAGTGTCCGCTGGCTCCTTTCATCCCTTTGGCTCATCCTTCACTAACCACCCTTTACACCTTGGGTCTGCCTTTGGCTTCCAGATTCCCAGCTCCGCCTAGGTGTTGATCCTCTGTCTTTGTACCAAGCCCTGGACTTAACTTTAACTGTCGAGGTTTAACTAACCCTCCATCATGGGCAGTTCTCCCTCAAGCTGTACTGGGCTCCCTTGTCCCTCTGACTCCACCTTGATCAGTTATCACCCTGGTTGCACCACAGACTTCCAATCCTACGGCTAAGCCTTGTCCTTACACCCCTATGGTTCTGCCTTTGCCCTGCAGTGCTGTGGTCTTGCCTTGGGTTTTCAGCTCTGCCTAGGTCCCCATCTCTAATGGCTCCATCTGAATTTGATGTCCCCCGGGTTCTGCCTGGCCCATTTATCCTTTTATTGACCGTGTCGTTGCTCTAAATCCTGCTGAGCCTGTTGGTGCCTCCTACCATGTTCTCATACTGTTCTCTCTGTTGTCTCCTCTGTGGTGGTTCCCTCTGTCAGCACCTGCCTTGGTCGCACCTCTCTCCAGCTCCACATTGTCAAGCTGCCTCTCATCCTCCTTTGCCTCTTTATTCATGCTACTTTCAACTTTTTGTGGTTTCACTTTGTACAGTTTTGTATCCCTGTTTAAGTTTAATTCATACTACTATTATTTTTACCCTTTGGTTTAGATGTTAATGTTTTGTATTTATTCTGTTGATTAAATTTTAATGTATTTTTGGTTTATTGTAAAAGTGTTTAACAATTTGTTTTGAGAAAAATAATTAAATATGGTTAATTTTATATCTTTTAATTGTATGTGTTTTTTATTTTGTAGTCCCAGGGGTAAGAGTCCCAGGGGTAAGAGTCCCAGGGGTAAGAGTCCCAGGGGTAAGAGTCCCAGGGGTAAGAGTCCCAGGGGTAAGAGTCCCAGGGGTAAGAGTCCCAGGGGTAAGAGTCCCAGGGGTAAGAGTCCCAGGGGTAAGAGTCCCAGGGGTAAGAGTCCCAGGGGTAAGAGTCCCAGGGGTAAGAGTCCCAGGGGTAAGAGTCCCAGGGGTAAGAGTCCCAGGGGTAAGAGTCCCAGGGGTAAGAGTCCCAGGGGTAAGAGTCCCAGGGGTAAGAGTCCCAGGGGTAAGAGTCCCAGGGGTAAGAGTCCCAGGGGTAAGAGTCCCAGGGGTAAGAGTCCCAGGGGTAAGAGTCCCAGGGGTAAGAGTCCCAGGGGTAAGAGTCCCAGGGGTAAGAGTCCCAGGGGTAAGAGTCCCAGGGGTAAGAGTCCCAGGGGTAAGAGTCCCAGGGGTAAGAGTCCCAGGGGTAAGAGTCCCAGGGGTAAGAGTCCCAGGGGTAAGAGTCCCAGGGGTAAGAGTCCCAGGGGTAAGAGTCCCAGGGGTAAGAGTCCCAGGGGTAAGAGTCCCAGGGGTAAGAGTCCCAGGGGTAAGAGTCCCAGGGGTAAGAGTCCCAGGGGTAAGAGTCCCAGGGGTAAGAGTCCCAGGGGTAAGGGTTAGGGTTAGGGTTAGGGTTAGGGTTAGGGTTAGGGTTAGGGTTAGGTTAGGGTTAGGGTTAGGTTAGGGTTAGGTTATAGGGATAAAAACGAAAAGTGCACCCCCCTGAAGTGCACCCCCTGAATTTGATTTCCCTATATCTCGAGTTCTATAGGTCCTAGAGAGCTGAAACTCCGCCCATATACTAATTGGGGGGCGGGGCGTCGATTGCACCTGGTTTGGGACCTCTAGCGCCACCAGGCGCCGAGATATGGAAGTGCACCCCCCTTATTTTTGCACCTAGAGAGCTGAAACTCCGCCCATATACTAATTAGAGGGCGGGGAGTCGAATGCACTTGTTTTGGGAGCTCTAGCGCCACCAGGCGCCGAGATATGGAAGTGCACCCCCCCTTATTTTTGCACCTAGAGAGCTGAAACTCCGCCCATATACTAATTAGAGGGCGGGGAGTCGAATGCACTTGTTTTGGGAGCTCTAGCGCCACCAGGCGCCGAGATATGGAAGTGCACCCCCCCTTATTTTTGCACCTAGAGAGCTGAAACTCCGCCCATATACTAATTAGAGGGCGGGGAGTCGAATGCACTTGTTTTGGGAGCTCTAGCGCCACCAGGCGCCGAGATATGGAAGTGCACCCCCCCTTATTTTTGCACCTAGAGAGCTGAAACTCCGCCCATATACTAATTAGAGGGCGGGGAGTCGAATGCACTTGTTTTGGGAGCTCTAGCGCCACCGGGCGCTGAGATATGGTACTGCACCTAGGGTTGACTTGTGTTTTTAGGAGGTGGGACTTGTGTTTTTAGGAGGTGGGACTTGTGTTTTTAGGAGGTGGGACTTGTTGTTTTTGGAGGTGGGACTTGTGTTTTTTTTAGGTGGGACTTGTGTTTTTAGGAGGTGGGACTTGTGTTTTTAGGAGGTTGGACTTGTGTTTTTAGGAGGTGGGACTTGTGTTTTTAGGAGGTGGGACTTGTGTTTTTAGGAGGTGGGACTTGTGTTTTTAGGAGGTGGGACTTGTGTTTTTAGGAGGTGGGACTTGTTGTTTTTGGAGGTGGGACTTGTGTTTTTAGGAGGTTGGACTTGTGTTTTTAGGAGGTGGGACTTGTTTTTTTTGTGGGTGTGACTTGTGTTTTTTTGGGGGTGGGACTTGTGTTTTTTGGGGGTGTGACTTGTGTTTTTTTGGGGGTTAGGGTTAGGGTTAGGTTAGGGTTAGGGTTAGGGTTAGGGTTAGGGTTAGGGTTAGGGTTAGGGTTAGGGTTAGGGTTAGGGTTAGGGGTTAGGGTTAGGGTTAGGGTTAGGGTTAGGGTTAGGTTATAGGGATAAAAACGAAAAGTGCACCCCCCTGAAGTGCACCCCCTGAATTTGATTTCCCTATATCTCGAGTTCTATAGGTCCTAGAGAGCTGAAACTCCGCCCATATACTAATTGGGGGGCGGGGCGTCGATTGCACCTGGTTTGGGACCTCTAGCGCCACCAGGCGCCGAGATATGGAAGTGCACCCCCCTTATTTTTGCACCTAGAGAGCTGAAACTCCGCCCATATACTAATTAGAGGGCGGGGAGTCGAATGCACTTGTTTTGGGAGCTCTAGCGCCACCAGGCGCCGAGATATGGAAGTGCACCCCCCCTTATTTTTGCACCTAGAGAGCTGAAACTCCGCCCATATACTAATTAGAGGGCGGGGAGTCGAATGCACTTGTTTTGGGAGCTCTAGCGCCACCAGGCGCCGAGATATGGAAGTGCACCCCCCCTTATTTTTGCACCTAGAGAGCTGAAACTCCGCCCATATACTAATTAGAGGGCGGGGAGTCGAATGCACTTGTTTTGGGAGCTCTAGCGCCACCAGGCGCCGAGATATGGAAGTGCACCCCCCCTTATTTTTGCACCTAGAGAGCTGAAACTCCGCCCATATACTAATTAGAGGGCGGGGAGTCGAATGCACTTGTTTTGGGAGCTCTAGCGCCACCGGGCGCTGAGATATGGTACTGCACCTAGGGTTGACTTGTGTTTTTAGGAGGTGGGACTTGTGTTTTTAGGAGGTGGGACTTGTGTTTTTAGGAGGTGGGACTTGTTGTTTTTGGAGGTGGGACTTGTGTTTTTTTTAGGTGGGACTTGTGTTTTTAGGAGGTGGGACTTGTGTTTTTAGGAGGTTGGACTTGTGTTTTTAGGAGGTGGGACTTGTGTTTTTAGGAGGTGGGACTTGTGTTTTTAGGAGGTGGGACTTGTGTTTTTAGGAGGTGGGACTTGTGTTTTTAGGAGGTGGGACTTGTTGTTTTTGGAGGTGGGACTTGTGTTTTTAGGAGGTTGGACTTGTGTTTTTAGGAGGTGGGACTTGTTTTTTTTGTGGGTGTGACTTGTGTTTTTTTGGGGGTGGGACTTGTGTTTTTTGGGGGTGTGACTTGTGTTTTTTTGGGGGTTAGGGTTAGGGTTAGGTTAGGGTTAGGGTTAGGGTTAGGGTTAGGGTTAGGGTTAGGTTAGGGTTAGGGTTAGGGTTAGGGTTAGGGTTAGGGTTAGGGTTAGGGTTAGGGTTAGGGTTAGGGTTAGGGTTAGGGTAGGGTTAGGGTTAGGGTTAGGGTTAGGGTTAGGGTTAGGGTTAGGGTTAGGGTTAGGGTTAGGGTTAGGGTTAGGGTTAGGGTTAGGGTTAGGGTTAGGGTTAGGGTTAGGTTAGGGTTAGGGTTAGGTTATAGGGATAAAAACGAAAAGTGCACCCCCCTGAAGTGCACCCCCTGAATTTGATTTCCCTATATCTCGAGTTCTATAGGTCCTAGAGAGCTGAAACTCCGCCCATATACTAATTGGGGGGCGGGGCGTCGATTGCACCTGGTTTGGGACCTCTAGCGCCACCAGGCGCCGAGATATGGAAGTGCACCCCCCTTATTTTTGCACCTAGAGAGCTGAAACTCCGCCCATATACTAATTAGAGGGCGGGGAGTCGAATGCACTTGTTTTGGGAGCTCTAGCGCCACCAGGCGCCGAGATATGGAAGTGCACCCCCCCTTATTTTTGCACCTAGAGAGCTGAAACTCCGCCCATATACTAATTAGAGGGCGGGGAGTCGAATGCACTTGTTTTGGGAGCTCTAGCGCCACCAGGCGCCGAGATATGGAAGTGCACCCCCCCTTATTTTTGCACCTAGAGAGCTGAAACTCCGCCCATATACTAATTAGAGGGCGGGGAGTCGAATGCACTTGTTTTGGGAGCTCTAGCGCCACCAGGCGCCGAGATATGGAAGTGCACCCCCCCTTATTTTTGCACCTAGAGAGCTGAAACTCCGCCCATATACTAATTAGAGGGCGGGGAGTCGAATGCACTTGTTTTGGGAGCTCTAGCGCCACCGGGCGCTGAGATATGGTACTGCACCTAGGGTTGACTTGTGTTTTTAGGAGGTGGGACTTGTGTTTTTAGGAGGTGGGACTTGTGTTTTTAGGAGGTGGGACTTGTTGTTTTTGGAGGTGGGACTTGTGTTTTTTTTAGGTGGGACTTGTGTTTTTAGGAGGTGGGACTTGTGTTTTTAGGAGGTTGGACTTGTGTTTTTAGGAGGTGGGACTTGTGTTTTTAGGAGGTGGGACTTGTGTTTTTAGGAGGTGGGACTTGTGTTTTTAGGAGGTGGGACTTGTGTTTTTAGGAGGTGGGACTTGTTGTTTTTGGAGGTGGGACTTGTGTTTTTAGGAGGTTGGACTTGTGTTTTTAGGAGGTGGGACTTGTTTTTTTTGTGGGTGTGACTTGTGTTTTTTTGGGGGTGGGACTTGTGTTTTTTGGGGGTGTGACTTGTGTTTTTTTGGGGGTTAGGGTTAGGGTTAGGTTAGGGTTAGGGTTAGGGTTAGGGTTAGGGTTAGGGTTAGGTTAGGGTTAGGGTTAGGGTTAGGGTTAGGGTTAGGGTTAGGGTTAGGGTTAGGGTTAGGGTTAGGGTTAGGGTTAGGGTAGGGTTAGGGTTAGGGTTAGGGTTAGGGTTAGGGTTAGGGTTAGGGTTAGGGTTAGGGTTAGGGTTAGGGTTAGGGTTAGGGTTAGGGTTAGGGTTAGGGTTAGGGTTAGGTTAGGGTTAGGGTTAGGTTATAGGGATAAAAACGAAAAGTGCACCCCCCTGAAGTGCACCCCCTGAATTTGATTTCCCTATATCTCGAGTTCTATAGGTCCTAGAGAGCTGAAACTCCGCCCATATACTAATTGGGGGGCGGGGCGTCGATTGCACCTGGTTTGGGACCTCTAGCGCCACCAGGCGCCGAGATATGGAAGTGCACCCCCCTTATTTTTGCACCTAGAGAGCTGAAACTCCGCCCATATACTAATTAGAGGGCGGGGAGTCGAATGCACTTGTTTTGGGAGCTCTAGCGCCACCAGGCGCCGAGATATGGAAGTGCACCCCCCCTTATTTTTGCACCTAGAGAGCTGAAACTCCGCCCATATACTAATTAGAGGGCGGGGAGTCGAATGCACTTGTTTTGGGAGCTCTAGCGCCACCAGGCGCCGAGATATGGAAGTGCACCCCCCCTTATTTTTGCACCTAGAGAGCTGAAACTCCGCCCATATACTAATTAGAGGGCGGGGAGTCGAATGCACTTGTTTTGGGAGCTCTAGCGCCACCAGGCGCCGAGATATGGAAGTGCACCCCCCCTTATTTTTGCACCTAGAGAGCTGAAACTCCGCCCATATACTAATTAGAGGGCGGGGAGTCGAATGCACTTGTTTTGGGAGCTCTAGCGCCACCGGGCGCTGAGATATGGTACTGCACCTAGGGTTGACTTGTGTTTTTAGGAGGTGGGACTTGTGTTTTTAGGAGGTGGGACTTGTGTTTTTAGGAGGTGGGACTTGTTGTTTTTGGAGGTGGGACTTGTGTTTTTTTTAGGTGGGACTTGTGTTTTTAGGAGGTGGGACTTGTGTTTTTAGGAGGTTGGACTTGTGTTTTTAGGAGGTGGGACTTGTGTTTTTAGGAGGTGGGACTTGTGTTTTTAGGAGGTGGGACTTGTGTTTTTAGGAGGTGGGACTTGTGTTTTTAGGAGGTGGGACTTGTTGTTTTTGGAGGTGGGACTTGTGTTTTTAGGAGGTTGGACTTGTGTTTTTAGGAGGTGGGACTTGTTTTTTTTGTGGGTGTGACTTGTGTTTTTTTGGGGGTGGGACTTGTGTTTTTTGGGGGTGTGACTTGTGTTTTTTTGGGGGTTAGGGTTAGGGTTAGGTTAGGGTTAGGGTTAGGGTTAGGGTTAGGGTTAGGGTTAGGTTAGGGTTAGGGTTAGGGTTAGGGTTAGGGTTAGGGTTAGGGTTAGGGTTAGGGTTAGGGTTAGGGTTAGGGTTAGGGTAGGGTTAGGGTTAGGGTTAGGGTTAGGGTTAGGGTTAGGGTTAGGGTTAGGGTTAGGGTTAGGGTTAGGGTTAGGGTTAGGGTTAGGGTTAGGGTTAGGGTTAGGGTTAGGTTAGGGTTAGGGTTAGGTTATAGGGATAAAAACGAAAAGTGCACCCCCCTGAAGTGCACCCCCTGAATTTGATTTCCCTATATCTCGAGTTCTATAGGTCCTAGAGAGCTGAAACTCCGCCCATATACTAATTGGGGGGCGGGGCGTCGATTGCACCTGGTTTGGGACCTCTAGCGCCACCAGGCGCCGAGATATGGAAGTGCACCCCCCTTATTTTTGCACCTAGAGAGCTGAAACTCCGCCCATATACTAATTAGAGGGCGGGGAGTCGAATGCACTTGTTTTGGGAGCTCTAGCGCCACCAGGCGCCGAGATATGGAAGTGCACCCCCCCTTATTTTTGCACCTAGAGAGCTGAAACTCCGCCCATATACTAATTAGAGGGCGGGGAGTCGAATGCACTTGTTTTGGGAGCTCTAGCGCCACCAGGCGCCGAGATATGGAAGTGCACCCCCCCTTATTTTTGCACCTAGAGAGCTGAAACTCCGCCCATATACTAATTAGAGGGCGGGGAGTCGAATGCACTTGTTTTGGGAGCTCTAGCGCCACCAGGCGCCGAGATATGGAAGTGCACCCCCCCTTATTTTTGCACCTAGAGAGCTGAAACTCCGCCCATATACTAATTAGAGGGCGGGGAGTCGAATGCACTTGTTTTGGGAGCTCTAGCGCCACCGGGCGCTGAGATATGGTACTGCACCTAGGGTTGACTTGTGTTTTTAGGAGGTGGGACTTGTGTTTTTAGGAGGTGGGACTTGTGTTTTTAGGAGGTGGGACTTGTTGTTTTTGGAGGTGGGACTTGTGTTTTTTTTAGGTGGGACTTGTGTTTTTAGGAGGTGGGACTTGTGTTTTTAGGAGGTTGGACTTGTGTTTTTAGGAGGTGGGACTTGTGTTTTTAGGAGGTGGGACTTGTGTTTTTAGGAGGTGGGACTTGTGTTTTTAGGAGGTGGGACTTGTGTTTTTAGGAGGTGGGACTTGTTGTTTTTGGAGGTGGGACTTGTGTTTTTAGGAGGTTGGACTTGTGTTTTTAGGAGGTGGGACTTGTTTTTTTTGTGGGTGTGACTTGTGTTTTTTTGGGGGTGGGACTTGTGTTTTTTGGGGGTGTGACTTGTGTTTTTTTGGGGGTTAGGGTTAGGGTTAGGTTAGGGTTAGGGTTAGGGTTAGGGTTAGGGTTAGGGTTAGGTTAGGGTTAGGGTTAGGGTTAGGGTTAGGGTTAGGGTTAGGGTTAGGGTTAGGGTTAGGGTTAGGGTTAGGGTTAGGGTAGGGTTAGGGTTAGGGTTAGGGTTAGGGTTAGGGTTAGGGTTAGGGTTAGGGTTAGGGTTAGGGTTAGGGTTAGGTTATAGGGATAAAAACGAAAAGTGCACCCCCCTGAAGTGCACCCCCTGAATTTGATTTCCCTATATCTCGAGTTCTATAG
Source organism: Tiaroga cobitis (assembly GCA_030578255.1). Classification (NCBI taxonomy): domain Eukaryota; kingdom Metazoa; phylum Chordata; class Actinopteri; order Cypriniformes; family Leuciscidae; genus Tiaroga; species Tiaroga cobitis. Next base: position 9,504,803 of record CM060592.1, read on the forward strand.
GTCCTAGAGAGCTGAAACTCCGCCCATATACTAATTGGGGGGCGGGGCGTCGATTGCACCTGGTTTGGGACCTCTAGCGCCACCAGGCGCCGAGATATGGAAGTGCACCCCCCTTATTTTTGCACCTAGAGAGCTGAAACTCCGCCCATATACTAATTAGAGGGCGGGGAGTCGAATGCACTTGTTTTGGGAGCTCTAGCGCCACCAGGCGCCGAGATATGGAAGTGCACCCCCCCTTATTTTTGCACCTAGAGAGCTGAAACTCCGCCCATATACTAATTAGAGGGCGGGGAGTCGAATGCACTTGTTTTGGGAGCTCTAGCGCCACCAGGCGCCGAGATATGGAAGTGCACCCCCCCTTATTTTTGCACCTAGAGAGCTGAAACTCCGCCCATATACTAATTAGAGGGCGGGGAGTCGAATGCACTTGTTTTGGGAGCTCTAGCGCCACCAGGCGCCGAGATATGGAAGTGCACCCCCCCTTATTTTTGCACCTAGAGAGCTGAAACTCCGCCCATATACTAATTAGAGGGCGGGGAGTCGAATGCACTTGTTTTGGGAGCTCTAGCGCCACCGGGCGCTGAGATATGGTACTGCACCTAGGGTTGACTTGTGTTTTTAGGAGGTGGGACTTGTGTTTTTAGGAGGTGGGACTTGTGTTTTTAGGAGGTGGGACTTGTTGTTTTTGGAGGTGGGACTTGTGTTTTTTTTAGGTGGGACTTGTGTTTTTAGGAGGTGGGACTTGTGTTTTTAGGAGGTTGGACTTGTGTTTTTAGGAGGTGGGACTTGTGTTTTTAGGAGGTGGGACTTGTGTTTTTAGGAGGTGGGACTTGTGTTTTTAGGAGGTGGGACTTGTGTTTTTAGGAGGTGGGACTTGTTGTTTTTGGAGGTGGGACTTGTGTTTTTAGGAGGTTGGACTTGTGTTTTTAGGAGGTGGGACTTGTTTTTTTTGTGGGTGTGACTTGTGTTTTTTTGGGGGTGGGACTTGTGTTTTTTGGGGGTGTGACTTGTGTTTTTTTGGGGGTTAGGGTTAGGGTTAGGTTAGGGTTAGGGTTAGGGTTAGGGTTAGGGTTAGGGTTAGGGTTAGGGTTAGGGTTAGGGTTAGGGTTAGGGGTTAGGGTTAGGGTTAGGGTTAGGGTTAGGGTTAGGTTATAGGGATAAAAACGAAAAGTGCACCCCCCTGAAGTGCACCCCCTGAATTTGATTTCCCTATATCTCGAGTTCTATAGGTCCTAGAGAGCTGAAACTCCGCCCATATACTAATTGGGGGGCGGGGCGTCGATTGCACCTGGTTTGGGACCTCTAGCGCCACCAGGCGCCGAGATATGGAAGTGCACCCCCCTTATTTTTGCACCTAGAGAGCTGAAACTCCGCCCATATACTAATTAGAGGGCGGGGAGTCGAATGCACTTGTTTTGGGAGCTCTAGCGCCACCAGGCGCCGAGATATGGAAGTGCACCCCCCCTTATTTTTGCACCTAGAGAGCTGAAACTCCGCCCATATACTAATTAGAGGGCGGGGAGTCGAATGCACTTGTTTTGGGAGCTCTAGCGCCACCAGGCGCCGAGATATGGAAGTGCACCCCCCCTTATTTTTGCACCTAGAGAGCTGAAACTCCGCCCATATACTAATTAGAGGGCGGGGAGTCGAATGCACTTGTTTTGGGAGCTCTAGCGCCACCAGGCGCCGAGATATGGAAGTGCACCCCCCCTTATTTTTGCACCTAGAGAGCTGAAACTCCGCCCATATACTAATTAGAGGGCGGGGAGTCGAATGCACTTGTTTTGGGAGCTCTAGCGCCACCGGGCGCTGAGATATGGTACTGCACCTAGGGTTGACTTGTGTTTTTAGGAGGTGGGACTTGTGTTTTTAGGAGGTGGGACTTGTGTTTTTAGGAGGTGGGACTTGTTGTTTTTGGAGGTGGGACTTGTGTTTTTTTTAGGTGGGACTTGTGTTTTTAGGAGGTGGGACTTGTGTTTTTAGGAGGTTGGACTTGTGTTTTTAGGAGGTGGGACTTGTGTTTTTAGGAGGTGGGACTTGTGTTTTTAGGAGGTGGGACTTGTGTTTTTAGGAGGTGGGACTTGTGTTTTTAGGAGGTGGGACTTGTTGTTTTTGGAGGTGGGACTTGTGTTTTTAGGAGGTTGGACTTGTGTTTTTAGGAGGTGGGACTTGTTTTTTTTGTGGGTGTGACTTGTGTTTTTTTGGGGGTGGGACTTGTGTTTTTTGGGGGTGTGACTTGTGTTTTTTTGGGGGTTAGGGTTAGGGTTAGGTTAGGGTTAGGGTTAGGGTTAGGGTTAGGGTTAGGGTTAGGTTAGGGTTAGGGTTAGGGTTAGGGTTAGGGTTAGGGTTAGGGTTAGGGTTAGGGTTAGGGTTAGGGTTAGGGTTAGGGTAGGGTTAGGGTTAGGGTTAGGGTTAGGGTTAGGGTTAGGGTTAGGGTTAGGGTTAGGGTTAGGGTTAGGGTTAGGGTTAGGGTTAGGGTTAGGGTTAGGGTTAGGGTTAGGTTAGGGTTAGGGTTAGGTTATAGGGATAAAAACGAAAAGTGCACCCCCCTGAAGTGCACCCCCTGAATTTGATTTCCCTATATCTCGAGTTCTATAGGTCCTAGAGAGCTGAAACTCCGCCCATATACTAATTGGGGGGCGGGGCGTCGATTGCACCTGGTTTGGGACCTCTAGCGCCACCAGGCGCCGAGATATGGAAGTGCACCCCCCTTATTTTTGCACCTAGAGAGCTGAAACTCCGCCCATATACTAATTAGAGGGCGGGGAGTCGAATGCACTTGTTTTGGGAGCTCTAGCGCCACCAGGCGCCGAGATATGGAAGTGCACCCCCCCTTATTTTTGCACCTAGAGAGCTGAAACTCCGCCCATATACTAATTAGAGGGCGGGGAGTCGAATGCACTTGTTTTGGGAGCTCTAGCGCCACCAGGCGCCGAGATATGGAAGTGCACCCCCCCTTATTTTTGCACCTAGAGAGCTGAAACTCCGCCCATATACTAATTAGAGGGCGGGGAGTCGAATGCACTTGTTTTGGGAGCTCTAGCGCCACCAGGCGCCGAGATATGGAAGTGCACCCCCCCTTATTTTTGCACCTAGAGAGCTGAAACTCCGCCCATATACTAATTAGAGGGCGGGGAGTCGAATGCACTTGTTTTGGGAGCTCTAGCGCCACCGGGCGCTGAGATATGGTACTGCACCTAGGGTTGACTTGTGTTTTTAGGAGGTGGGACTTGTGTTTTTAGGAGGTGGGACTTGTGTTTTTAGGAGGTGGGACTTGTTGTTTTTGGAGGTGGGACTTGTGTTTTTTTTAGGTGGGACTTGTGTTTTTAGGAGGTGGGACTTGTGTTTTTAGGAGGTTGGACTTGTGTTTTTAGGAGGTGGGACTTGTGTTTTTAGGAGGTGGGACTTGTGTTTTTAGGAGGTGGGACTTGTGTTTTTAGGAGGTGGGACTTGTGTTTTTAGGAGGTGGGACTTGTTGTTTTTGGAGGTGGGACTTGTGTTTTTAGGAGGTTGGACTTGTGTTTTTAGGAGGTGGGACTTGTTTTTTTTGTGGGTGTGACTTGTGTTTTTTTGGGGGTGGGACTTGTGTTTTTTGGGGGTGTGACTTGTGTTTTTTTGGGGGTTAGGGTTAGGGTTAGGTTAGGGTTAGGGTTAGGGTTAGGGTTAGGGTTAGGGTTAGGTTAGGGTTAGGGTTAGGGTTAGGGTTAGGGTTAGGGTTAGGGTTAGGGTTAGGGTTAGGGTTAGGGTTAGGGTTAGGGTAGGGTTAGGGTTAGGGTTAGGGTTAGGGTTAGGGTTAGGGTTAGGGTTAGGGTTAGGGTTAGGGTTAGGTTATAGGGATAAAAACGAAAAGTGCACCCCCCTGAAGTGCACCCCCTGAATTTGATTTCCCTATATCTCGAGTTCTATAGGTCCTAGAGAGCTGAAACTCCGCCCATATACTAATTGGGGGGCGGGGCGTCGATTGCACCTGGTTTGGGACCTCTAGCGCCACCAGGCGCCGAGATATGGAAGTGCACCCCCCTTATTTTTGCACCTAGAGAGCTGAAACTCCGCCCATATACTAATTAGAGGGCGGGGAGTCGAATGCACTTGTTTTGGGAGCTCTAGCGCCACCAGGCGCCGAGATATGGAAGTGCACCCCCCCTTATTTTTGCACCTAGAGAGCTGAAACTCCGCCCATATACTAATTAGAGGGCGGGGAGTCGAATGCACTTGTTTTGGGAGCTCTAGCGCCACCAGGCGCCGAGATATGGAAGTGCACCCCCCCTTATTTTTGCACCTAGAGAGCTGAAACTCCGCCCATATACTAATTAGAGGGCGGGGAGTCGAATGCACTTGTTTTGGGAGCTCTAGCGCCACCAGGCGCCGAGATATGGAAGTGCACCCCCCCTTATTTTTGCACCTAGAGAGCTGAAACTCCGCCCATATACTAATTAGAGGGCGGGGAGTCGAATGCACTTGTTTTGGGAGCTCTAGCGCCACCGGGCGCTGAGATATGGTACTGCACCTAGGGTTGACTTGTGTTTTTAGGAGGTGGGACTTGTGTTTTTAGGAGGTGGGACTTGTGTTTTTAGGAGGTGGGACTTGTTGTTTTTGGAGGTGGGACTTGTGTTTTTTTTAGGTGGGACTTGTGTTTTTAGGAGGTGGGACTTGTGTTTTTAGGAGGTTGGACTTGTGTTTTTAGGAGGTGGGACTTGTGTTTTTAGGAGGTGGGACTTGTGTTTTTAGGAGGTGGGACTTGTGTTTTTAGGAGGTGGGACTTGTGTTTTTAGGAGGTGGGACTTGTTGTTTTTGGAGGTGGGACTTGTGTTTTTAGGAGGTTGGACTTGTGTTTTTAGGAGGTGGGACTTGTTTTTTTTGTGGGTGTGACTTGTGTTTTTTTGGGGGTGGGACTTGTGTTTTTTGGGGGTGTGACTTGTGTTTTTTTGGGGGTTAGGGTTAGGGTTAGGTTAGGGTTAGGGTTAGGGTTAGGGTTAGGGTTAGGGTTAGGTTAGGGTTAGGGTTAGGGTTAGGGTTAGGGTTAGGGTTAGGGTTAGGGTTAGGGTTAGGGTTAGGGTTAGGGTTAGGGTAGGGTTAGGGTTAGGGTTAGGGTTAGGGTTAGGGTTAGGGTTAGGGTTAGGGTTAGGGTTAGGGTTAGGGTTAGGGTTAGGGTTAGGGTTAGGGTTAGGGTTAGGGTTAGGTTAGGGTTAGGGTTAGGTTATAGGGATAAAAACGAAAAGTGCACCCCCCTGAAGTGCACCCCCTGAATTTGATTTCCCTATATCTCGAGTTCTATAGGTCCTAGAGAGCTGAAACTCCGCCCATATACTAATTGGGGGGCGGGGCGTCGATTGCACCTGGTTTGGGACCTCTAGCGCCACCAGGCGCCGAGATATGGAAGTGCACCCCCCTTATTTTTGCACCTAGAGAGCTGAAACTCCGCCCATATACTAATTAGAGGGCGGGGAGTCGAATGCACTTGTTTTGGGAGCTCTAGCGCCACCAGGCGCCGAGATATGGAAGTGCACCCCCCCTTATTTTTGCACCTAGAGAGCTGAAACTCCGCCCATATACTAATTAGAGGGCGGGGAGTCGAATGCACTTGTTTTGGGAGCTCTAGCGCCACCAGGCGCCGAGATATGGAAGTGCACCCCCCCTTATTTTTGCACCTAGAGAGCTGAAACTCCGCCCATATACTAATTAGAGGGCGGGGAGTCGAATGCACTTGTTTTGGGAGCTCTAGCGCCACCAGGCGCCGAGATATGGAAGTGCACCCCCCCTTATTTTTGCACCTAGAGAGCTGAAACTCCGCCCATATACTAATTAGAGGGCGGGGAGTCGAATGCACTTGTTTTGGGAGCTCTAGCGCCACCGGGCGCTGAGATATGGTACTGCACCTAGGGTTGACTTGTGTTTTTAGGAGGTGGGACTTGTGTTTTTAGGAGGTGGGACTTGTGTTTTTAGGAGGTGGGACTTGTTGTTTTTGGAGGTGGGACTTGTGTTTTTTTTAGGTGGGACTTGTGTTTTTAGGAGGTGGGACTTGTGTTTTTAGGAGGTTGGACTTGTGTTTTTAGGAGGTGGGACTTGTGTTTT